>JAEAOA010000962.1:17500-535969 GCA_016746295.1 Potamilus streckersoni | reverse complement strand
ATTGGTATATATACCTCAACCTTAACTTGTAAGAAGCCAACCTTGACCACTTTAGGTAATATGGGCTTATTAAAGGTGAGTATAATAGTGTTGGTGTCCTGCAGATTGTTGTTTCGTTTGATACGAATTCTACGGACTGCAGTGACACCTTCAGTTTTCATGCCCTCGACGATGTCCTTGTCGCAGACTCCAGCAAGGTCACGGCAACGAATGATGCCTTTTGATGTATTAAGTGTAGAGTGGGCGGAGCAGGTTACTGGAATATCGTGAAACGATTTAATTTTCAGTATATTTTCAGTTTGAGCTTTGCGCTCACACTCTACAAGTAGGTCACCTGATCTTAGCTTTTTCACACTTTTTGGCTTGCCGACTAATCCAAGTATAGTCTTTTCGACTATAAATGGTGACAACGTGGCAAGTTGTTTAGTTTCGTCTTTTGAATGGATGACAATGAAGCGAGGAAAGGATTCCACACTACATGGTTCATCATCCGACTCTGATGACACAGTTTTGGTACGTTTGGGAGTTTTTTTTAAATTTTCCATGATGGCAGTTTGAAAGATTCAGCACCCGTGCTCCCCACCCACCAAGGAGCCCAACAAGGGGACACTTTTCAAGTGCCAGGGATACACAAACACCACACTCAGTTGGTAAAATTACCTTTGGTTGACCCTGAAGTTGCCAATTTCGAAGGTCAGTAAAATTACCCCCCCCCCCCGATTGACCCGTTAAGCCACCGCCTTCTAGGAAGTCTTCTAAGATTTAAGAAAGGAAAAGATATAGGAATAGAATATAGGGGCAACGGTGGTATCAAGCGAGATACAAGAATAAAGTAACAGGAGGTGAGAGAGATAATTAAGACTTCCTAGGGCACGGCGTGACCAGCCGATTTGTCGAGTCCGGGCCCATCTCAACCACCCGTCTTAAGAGAAGTAGAGGCCAAAGTAGTGTGTTGCAACTACCAGGATCCTTTCCTCCTCCGTTACGGGTTGCAACCCACGGCAAACAGGTTGCCTCTACTTAGTCGCCTTTTACGACACGTGGCGAGGCACGGCGGGCCAATTCTACAACGCCGGAACCGCAGGGGGAATATCCTTTTTCATTTATAAATGGTAAAATAATTTTATCGACCAGCGATAAAGAGTTAAACCAAAGAGTTCCTCAGTCTTTAACCAAAGAGTTAAAAGGTAAACCGATAAAAATGTGAACGATTGTAAATAATTAAGTTTCCCGATCAACGGGGTGTGCGAATGGACCCCTTCCTACAGATCCGTCCTTAGAGAGGAGGTAGTCATTGCAAGAATTCGACTCGGTCATACTTATTTAACATACTCCTACATATTAAAAGGAGAAGACCCACCAGAGTGCATAACTTGTAATGAACCATTCACCGTTAAGCACTTTATGCTGGAATGCTTCGATCTTGAATCTACGCGTAATCATTACTACGTTGTGCAAGACATGAGGGAGCTCTTTGATACAGTTAACATTACCAACATTATAGACTTCCTTAAGGAAGCAAACATTTATAGTAAGTTATAGCTTTTATTTTATCACCTTGTTTAGTTTTGTGTTATATTTATGCAGTCGATAGATTTTAATTGCCAATCATATGTTTTCGTTATCATACATTTGCACACCCCGTTGATCGGGAAACTTAATTATTTACAATCGTTCACATTTTTATCGGTTTACCTTTTAACTCTTTGGTCTCCAATCACTGGTCGATAAAATTATTTTACCATTTATAAATGAAAAAGGATATGAACTAATGTTTGGCGCTAAATAGCCACATAGTGCTGATGCGCGGTTAAAATATCAATCAATCAATCAACTTTTTAACACTTTTTGGCGATCCAATCAATCCGGTTATTGTCTTTTCTATAACAAAAGGAGAAAGTGTAGTAAGTGCTTTTGTGGCATCTTTTGATTGTATTACCATGAAGCGTGGAAATGAATCCACGCCACATGGTTCATCATGTGTGTCAGATCCTGGTTTGGTTCGTTTTGGAGTTTTTTTTTTTTTAATTCTCCATGATGGCAGTTTGAAATATTCAGCACCCGTGCTCCCCACCCACCAAGGAGCCCAACAAGGGGACACTTTTCAAGTGTCAGGGATACACAAATACGATAC
This sequence comes from Potamilus streckersoni, assembly GCA_016746295.1. Lineage (NCBI taxonomy): Eukaryota > Metazoa > Mollusca > Bivalvia > Unionida > Unionidae > Potamilus > Potamilus streckersoni. Next base: position 533,835 of record JAEAOA010000962.1, on the reverse strand, counting down.
TCAGTTGGTAAAATTACCTTTAGTTGACCCTGAAGTCGCCAATTTCGAAGGTCAGTAAAATTACCCCCCGATTGACCCGTTAAGCCACCGCCTTCTAGGAAGTCTTCTAAGATTTAAGAAAGGAAAAGATATAGCAATAGAATATAGGGGCAACGGTGGTATCAAGCGAGATACAAGAATAAAGTAAAATAAAGTAAAAGGAGGTGACAGAGTTAATAAAGACTTCCTAGGGCACGGCGTGACCAGCCGATTTGTCGAGACCGGGCCCATCTCAACCACCCGTCTTAGGAGAAGTAGAGGCCAAAGTAGTGTGTTGCAACTACCAGGATCCTTTCCTCCTCCGTTACGGGTCGCAACCCACGGCAAACAGGTTGCCTCTACTTAGTCGCCTTTTACGACACGTAGCGAGTTACGTCGGGCCAATTCTACAACCCCGAACCCGCAGGGGGATATTTGGTTTCGTATCGCTGGCCAATACAGAACCTTTTTCACCATTTGTACATAATGAAAGATACAACTTTTTGTATGGCGCTAAATGGCCTCATTGTGCTGAGGAGCCGTAAAAAGACAACCAACCATTCTTTCATTTCATTCATTTAAATTTGTGTCAAAGTAATCTATCGTCATCGCGTTTAGCAAGTAATTCCATTCTTGGTTACTTATATACGATATGCACTTACACATGCCTGTCTGAATTAAAGAAAACTTTTAAGTGAAAAATCACAAAATCAGACCATATTTCGCAAAGAATATGATAACCTTTTGTTTTTCATATGCTCAGGAGGAAAACAGCCAATATAAAACTGGTTCCATTTTCAGATTAGGCACCATTAATGATCTGCCAGATATGAGAACTTTAATAAATATATGTGAGAGGGAACATCAGGTCGTAGACCAGCATCCATATGCAAATAACAATTCATCCCAAATTCCAAACACATCTTTTTGCCAGTCAAAATTATATTATAAAGCAGGCATCACAATATTCATGGGCTCCAATGCAGGATTATCAGCAACCATTACCTTCTTTTCATTCATCCCAGCAGTTAATGCCTTTAGTGCATCCCAACTGTTAATATATTCTGTGGAGGCATCCCAGTGCTCAAATCTTCCAGTTCATTCACAAAACGAGTCACCCAGTGTCATTATCTCGCTCCATACCTCCACTAAATGCTACGAACACGGGTACAAATGTAGCCAAGAGAATATATATGGATGACTGGTCTCATTTTTCTTTCAGGAAGGCGAGGGAAAGGTTAATTTATTTTTGTTACGTCGCGCCAGCAATATGAAGTTATTTAGCGCCATAAAATAGTTATATCTTTATTATTTAAAAATGGTATAATTTTTCGTATCGACCAGCGATGAACGGAGTGTGTGTGTGTGTGTGTATATATATATATATATATATATATATATATATATATATATATATAAACACGAAAGAGTTCTTTGATACAGTTTGCATTTCTTTTATTATAGACTTCTTTAAAGAAGTAAACATTTATCGTAAGTTATAGCTTTTATGTTATCACCTTGAACAGTTTTGTTATATATATATATATATATATATATATATATATATATATATATATATATATTATAGCTTTTATGTTATTTAAGTGTTTACTTCTTTAAGGAAGTCTATAATAAAAGAAATGCAAACTGTATCAAAGAACTCCCTCGTGTCTTGCACATTGTAATAATGAGTACGAGTAGGTTGGAGGTCTAAACACTCCAACAGAAACTGCTTAACAGTGAATGGAGCATTGCAGGATATGCACTCTGGTGGGTCTTCTCCTTTTAGTATGTACGAGTGGGTTAAATAAGCTTCAACAATTCGATTTCTTGCATTGACTACAAAAGAGTCTATTCTCCTAGGGTTGGCTTGATGGCATGAAATTTATTATTCATGATGCATGCCATTTCTGACGTAAACATCAGATGGTTCTAGTGATAGGGCCATTTTAGCAGCGCGGTCTGCTTTATCATAACCTTTAGTTCCAATACGTCTGGGTAACCAACAGTACACTGTATTGTGGCAGGTAGTCGGTTCAGTATGTTTAAGGAGAATATTAGCTCTAATTTCGGCTAAACAAATTGATGTAGGATTTGGCAAGAGAACGTTTCTTGTGTGTTTTCCACTAACGAAAGCTGCAGCAGCATTTTCCTAATCTATTGATCCATCAGAGTATATTCTTGTGTAATTTTTATATAGGGCGAGGAGGTCATTGACGGGTTTGTCTCTGATTATTTTCCATCGTGTAACGTGCAAAATTTCTTTGGTTGTTTTGCTCTATTTACTTACCACCAAACACTAGCCTAGTTCCAAACGAATACCCTTAAAACTAAATAGCCTAAAAGAGCTGGTGCGCCGTTAAAATTCAATCAATCAATCAATCAACCAGACGAATTAGATGCCCTTCTTCAACAACTTCCTGCACTATTTCTTTTACTCGGAGATTTTAATGCCCATAATATTTTATGGGGATCAAATCATATAAGTGATAGAGGTCACAAAATTGAAGACTTTATTTCTAGACACGATCTCTATAATACCAAAACACCTACATATCTACACCCAGGCACGGGTACATACACATGTATCGATTTCACAATTTGTTCTCCCTCGCTGCTTTTGGACTATGAATGGAAGTTCGCTGATGATCTATACAGTAGCGATCACTTCCCAATCTCCCTTGTAAATCTTAACTCTACAATTGATGAAGTAATTCCACAATGGAATTTAAAGAAGGCCGACTGGCTCAAGTTTGAAATACTCTGCAAAACTAGGCTGAATGAGGACACAGTTTTCAATGTTAACGATCCCATTCAGCTTTTAACATCTATTTTCATAGAAATTGCAGAAGACTATTCCCAAGTCCTCTACCAACTTTAAAAGAATCCTAAAACCTTTGGACACTAAGGAATGTACGAAAACCATTAGACTACGTCGAAAAGCATTCAACAAATTTAATAATCATCCAATGCCCGAAAACATATATATATATATATATATATATATATATATATATATATATATATATATATATATATATATATATATATATATATATCTCATTGCCCGAGCCAAAGCTCGTCGCACAATCAAAGAAAGTAAAAGAACATCATGGATTGATTGATTGATTAAATTTTAACGGCGCACCAGCACTTTTAGGCTATTTAGCGCCATACAGTAGGTCATATTTGTAAAAAGGTTCAATATCGACCAGCGATATAGTAAAAAATCCATAGTAGATAAGTAGTACAACATCATGGAAGAAATATGTTTCTTCATAAAACTCTCGTTCCTCTGTTCAGATTGATTGATTGGTTTTTATTTTTACGGCGCACCAGCACTATGTGGCTATTTAGCGCCAAAGATTAGGTTATATCCTTTTACATATAAAACTGGTAAAATAATTTTATAGACCAGCGATTGGGGTCCCAACAGTTAAAGGTTAAGCGATAAAAATGTGAACGATGGTAAAGTATTAAAAGTTTCCCGATCAACGGGGTGTGCAAAAGTATGATAACGAAAACATATGATTGGCAATTAAATTGATTGATTGATTTAATTTTAACGGCGCACCAGCTCTTTTAGGCTATTTAGCGCCATACAGTAGGTCATATATGTAAAAAGAAAGGTTCAATATCGACCAGCGATATAGTAAAAAAAAACACCCATAGTAGTTAAATATAAAATGATAAATGTTGTCAACAGTTAAAAATGTCGGTTCCCGATCAACGGGAAATGTAAATGATGTATCTTGATGAAAAGTTGTAAATAATAGTTGGTATTTGCATTAGTTAAAAATTAGTTTGGGTAAGGTCATAACAAGTTACAGTTTAAAATAAAGATTTACTTCCTTTAGGAAATCTAAAATACCAGTGATTTGAATAGTATCAAAAAGTTCCTGCATGTCGTGTACATTATAGTATTTATCACGCGTAGGTTGCAGGTCGGAACACGTGGTCATAAAGTGTTTAACAGTAAATGGTACATTGCAAGGAACGCACTCTGGTGGATCTTCACCTTTTAGTATGTGTGAGTGGGTAATGTATGTATGACCGATTCTGATTATTGCAATGACAACCTCCTCCCTACGAATAGTTCTGTAGGAAGGAGTCCATTCTCCCAAGATTGGTTTGATGGCATGAAGTTTGTTATTGATTGCATCATCCCATGATACCTGCCACTTTTGACGTAGATAAGTTTTGATACAAGGTTTGAAATCAGAATATGGTAATTTAAAATCCGATGGTTCTAAAGATAGGGCCATCTTAGCAGCCCGGTCTGCTTCTTCGTTACCTCTAATACCAATATGGCTAGGTAGCCAACAGTATACTATATTGCATGAGACACTAAGCTCAGAGTTTTTGATCAGAACATTCACCAATAGTGGATTATCTAGTTTGATATTGTGTAGCGCCTGAAGCACTGATAATGAGTCACAGTTGATTGATTGATTGAATTTTAAAGGCGCACCAGCACTTTTAGGCTATTTAGCGCCATACAGAAGTTAATATTTGTAAAAAGGTTCAATATCGACCAGCGATATAGTAAAAAATCCATAGTAGATACATATAAAATGGTAAATGTTGGTAACAGTTAATGATATTGGTTCCCGATCAACGGCTGATGTAAATGATGTATCTTGATGAAAAGATGTAAATAATAGTTGGTATTGGTATTAGTTAAAAATTAGTTTGGGTAAGGTCATAAAAAGTTACAGTTTAAAATAAAGACTTACTTCCTTTAGGAAATCTAAAATACTAGTGATTTGAATAGTATCAAAAAGTTCCTGCATGTCGTGTACATTATAGTATTCATCACGCGTAGGTTGCAGGTCGGAACACGTGGTCATAAGGTGTTTAACAGTAAATGATACATTGCAAGGAACGCACTCTGGTGGATCTTCACCTTTTAGTATGTGTGAGTGGGTAATGTATGTTTGACCGATTCTGATTCTTGCAATGACAACCTCCTCCCTACGAAGAGTTCTGTAGGAAGGAGTCCATTCTCCCAAGATTGGTTTGATGGCATGAAGTTTGTTATTGATTGCATCATCCCATGATACCTGCCACTTTTGACGTAGATATATTTTGATACAAGGTTCCAAATCAGAATATGGTAATTTAAAATCCGATGGTTCTAAAGATAGGGCCATCTTAGCAGCCCGGTCTGCTTCTTCGTTACCTCTAATACCAATATGGCTAGAAAGCCAACACTATACTATATTGCATGAGGCACTAAGCTCAGAGTTTTTGGTCAAAACATTCACCAATAGTGGATTATCTAGTTTGATGTTGTGTAGCGCCTGATGCACTGATAATGAGTGACAGAAGATAATACTATTTAGAATATGTTTAGTTTCGATAAATGTCAGAGCTTCAGGTGTTGGAAGCAATTGTATTTTCCTATACCATTTATTTTGCGGATCGTGTCCCAAACTTTGTTTATAGAGGAACGAGAATTTAAAGTCGAAATGTATTTTTTCCATGATGTTCGTTTATTTTCTTTAATCGTGCGGCGAGTTTTAGCCCGCGTAATACGGTATTGAGCTAGATTTTCTGGCGTTGGACGATTATTGAATTTGTTCAGTGCTTCTCGGCGTTGTTTAATGGCTTCTTCACATTCTTTAGTGAAACATGGTTTGGGCTTGTTTTGAGAATTTGTCGAGGACTTAGTTATGGACTCTTCTGCAATCTCGATTACGATAGTTGTAAATTGTCGAATTGGATTGTCATCATTTAGTATGGTATTCCTGTTAAGTCTCATTGTACAAAGTGTTTCAAATTTGGCCCAGTCAGCTTTCTTTAAGTTCCACTGTGGAATTGTGACATCAATTTTGGTACTGGTGTTCTTAAGATATATTGAAAAATGATCACTGCTATGAAGGTCATCAGCGACGTTCCAATTAAAATCCAACAGAAGTGAAGGAGTACATATTGTTAAGTCAATGCAAGTGTATGTACCCGTTCCTGGGTGCAGATAAGTCGGAGACTTGTTATTAAATAGACACAAGTCGTATCTAGCAACAAAATCTTCAACTTTTTTCCCTCTGTCACTTATGTATTTCGATCCCCATAAAATGTTATGGGCATTAAAATCACCAAGTAAAACAAATGGCGTGGGAAGTTTTTGAACTGGTAATGAATATCGTCAGGCCCAACGGATGTATCATGAGCCTTATTTCAAAGATTCCATAAGCTCCGATAATGAAAACGGTTGGTTGCAATTTTCTGAGTTGTTCGATGTAAATTTCAACCGTGTTTTTTCCTTTTAGGTTTTTAATCTTTGGAAATCTTCTTAATAGTTAGACGATGAGGAATTTTTGGAGAAACAGTCAGCAAGCACATTTGCTATTTCATATTTGGTATTCAACTTGTTGTTTTTTACATTCAGATGTTGGAAGGAATTGTATTTTCCCTTTCCATTTATTTTGCGGATCGTGTCTCAAACCTTCTTTATAGAGGAACGATTGATTGATTGAATTTTAACGGCGCACCAGCAATAGAGGAACGAGAGTTTAAAGATGAAACAAATTTTTTCCATGATGCTCGTTTACTTTCTTCAATGGTGCGGCGAGCTTTGGCCCGAATAATACGGTATTGTGTTAAGTTGTAGGGTGTTGGACGATTATTAAATTTTTTTAATGCCTCTCGGCGTTGCCTAATAGCTTCTTTACATTCTTTAGTGAACCAGGGTTTTTGGATTCTTTTGCAATTTGGAGAGGACTTAGGAATGGATTCTTCTGCAATTTCAAGTAAGATGGATGTAAATTGTCGGATAGGATTATTGTCGTTTAGGACAGATTCTGATTCTTGCAATGACAACCTCCTCCCTACGAATAGTTCTGTAAGAAGGAGTCCATTCTCCCAAGATTGGTTTGATGGCATGAAGTTTGTTATTGATTGCATCATCCCATGATACCTTTTGATACAAGGTTTAAAATCAGAATATGGTAATTTAAAATCCGATGGTTCTAAAGATAGGGCCATCTTAGCAGCCCGGTCTGCTTCTTCGTTACCTCTAATACCAATATGGCTAGGTAGCCAACAGTTTTTGATCAGAACATTCACCAATAGTGGATTATCTAGTTTGATATTGTGTAGCGCCTGAAGCACTGATAATGAGTCACAGAAGATAATACTATTTAGAATGTGTTTAGATTCGATAAGTGTCAGAGCAAGGTCTTTTGCTCTGATTTCCGCTGAAAATATGGATGCATCATTTGGCAAACGCTCTTTGGTTATGTGTCTGCCACTGACGAAGGCTGCAGCAGCCTTATCAGCAACCTTTGATCCATCAGTATAAAATTTAGCATAATGTGTAAAGTCATTGAGAAGATCATGATAAGAGTTCAAGAATAGGATAGGGTTTGTCTTCGATTTTTTTTTTCGATTGTGTAACGTAAAAATCACTTGGGGTTGCTTAATGAGCCAATGTGATTCACTTGAGAATGCGCCAGCTTGCTTGAAGAAAGATATGCATAAGCTCGTATCTGGATCATACAGTGAAAAATAATTACTAAATTTGATGGGAGACAGCAGCAGCACTGCAGAAGGCCAATCAAATGTTCCAAATAAACAAATTTTGACTGGAAATTTTCATGAGTTATGTAAATTTCGAAGAAGATGATGGTGCAGTGCAAAGTAATGAAGAAGACCGTTTGGCTATTCTTTTTGTCCAGAGGAAAGTTTTCTTTCAGAAACACCATATTCTTCTTAAGATGATAATGAACACCTTACGGATAGACCGAAATATGTAGGTGCCAAACTATCAACAGGAGCAAGTATGCTACTCATTATGACATATGTTAGACCAACAAGTAGGTCTCTTCTTTTTTTTATATCTGACAGCAGCAGATATAAAAAGCAGAGACCTACGTGTTGGTCTAGACTGACGTACTGGAATGTAATCTTACCGGGAATGCATTTTTAGATCTTCTCAACATTATTTTATTGCATTGTAAAGAAAATAACATAATACCTCTTTCAAGACATTTATTTAAAAAGTGGTTTCAAAATTTAAAAACTAAACCAAAGAAGCATACATACTGCACGTCCTGTTTTCTAAGCATCGAGGATGATTTGCCCGACCCGTGTCCAAATCATGTGTGGAAACGGATTCCAAAACAAGTCTGCTAAAAGTTTCTTTGTTGAAATCTCCTTGGTTGAAGAGTTATTGATTTATTTTTACAGCGCGCCAGCATTATGAGGCTATTTAGCGCCAAACATAAGTTTATATCCTTTTTTATTTAAAAGTAGTAAAAACTTTTATCGACCAGCGATTGGAGACCAAACAGTTAAAGCTAAATTGATAAAAATGGTAACGATGGCAAATAATTAAGTTTCCCGATCAACGGGGAGTGTAAATGTATGATAACGAAAACATGATTGATAATTAAAATGTATCGACTGCACATATATAACACAAAACTGGACAAGGTGATAAAATAAAAGCTATAACTTATGATAAATGTTTGAAGCAGGAAGTCTATAATGTTGTTAATGCTAACTGCATCAAAGAGCTCCCTCATGTCTTGCATAACGTAGTAGGTTGAAGATCGAAGCAATCCAGCATAAAGTGCATAACGGTGAATGGTTCATTACAAGCTATGAACTCTGGTGGGTCTTCTCCTTTTAGTATGTAGGAGTGGGTGAAATGAGTATGACTGAGTTGAATTCTTGCAATGACTACCTCCTCTCTACGGACGGATCAGTAGGAAGGGGTCCATTCTCCTAAGGTTGGCTTGATGGCATGAAGATTGTTATTCACGGCATCATTCCATGATGCCTGCCATTTCTGTCGTAAACAGTCTTTGATACAACATTTAAAATCAGTATATAGTGCTTTAAAATCAGTTGGTTTTAGTAATAGGGCCAAAGGTTTGAAGAGTTAAAGAAACTGATGGACAACGTTTCTTTCAGAGATAAATTGCAATTTTGGTCCAAAGAGAAAAGAAAATTGAAAGCAATGCTGAGAACATATATGATGGGGATTATTATAAGGTATTTAATGATCTTTTCTCCAGCCAGAACAATACTGATGGTATTCCACTTTTTAAGAGTTCCAATACATCCATTTGGCAACTTTATTTTGCACTTAATGAACTTCCATTTAAGGTGCGTAGTAATCCTGAATATTTGCTTTAATGTGGACTTTGGATTGGTCCTAAAACGCCTGATATGATACATTTTTAAAGCCATTTATCAAAGATCTAGAAAAACTGGAGAAGGGCATTGAAATTGAAACCGATGTCGATATGATTATCGCTAAAGGTATTCTGATGGCTGAAAAGGCTGATCTGCCAGCAAAATATGCAGTCTGTAACATTACACAATACAAAGGACTTTATAATTGTCCACATTGCATTCAGCCAGGGCAGTCTGCTGCTGGAAAATGAAGATGCCATATATTTCCATTTCAGTTTGACAATCCTACATGCCCTAGAAGAAATCTTGAAGGTTCATTAGAAATGGCACAATCTGCAGCTGATACAGGGAGGCCAGTGTATGGTATAAAAGGACCGTGTTGGTTCACAAAGTTGAAAGATTACAATTTTGTTACTGGGAATTGCATTGATTACATGCACTGTCCTACTAGGCGTGACAAAGCGATCAATATATCTTTGGCTCTCTAAAGATTCATCAGGGAAAACATACAGTTATGTTAAATCATTGGAGAAAGTTAATAAAAGGCTTGATAATATCAACCACCATTAAATATTAAGAGAAAATCAAGGTCAAAAAATGATCTTAAATACTGGAAAGCAGAATTTCGATATTTGTTGATCTATTATGCTCCAGTCGTGTTGCGGGATGTGCTAACATTTGAACATTACATACACTTTTTGTTACATAGTAATGCTATATATATTCTTCTAAAAGAATATAAGCAGCGATGAATTAAATGCAGAATTTTTTTTGGAACATTTTATGGCAAGATTTTCAAATTTATATGAAGAATGATATGACACTTAATGTGCATCTTTTGTTACATCTACCTGAAAATGTTAAGACAACTCAAACCTTTATGGGCGTATTCATGATTCCCGTTTGAGGATGCAAATGGATATGTGTTAAAATTTATAAAAGGTAGAGTCTGTTGAGGCACAAATTATTGACACAATTTCCTTAATTCATGGAATACCCATTCTTGAAAAGCATTGCATTGAAAATGGTTCAATAGAAGAGGGGATTGTCAAGAAGCCAAAACAATTGTCATGTGGGATTGAATATATACTTCAAGGTGATATTGTTGCTCTAGGTAAAGTCACCAAAATAAGTGTCAATGATTTGTCTAATGATTGTTATATTTCAGTAGCAAGCTTTTTGAATAAACCTTTAAATGGCACAATCAGAACATTTAAAAGGCAGACAATAAACAAGATATTCCATTCGCGAGAATATACACGTGTAAAAGTGCGAAACAGTTACACGATCAAATACACAACTGGATTAGGAAATATTTACGGAATTATTCAATTTTATATACAGTACACAGCTTTCAATGGTGATGATAAGTTAGTTTTAGCATTAGTGATCCCACTGACAGTAAACACAGAAGCAGGATTCAGATTTCCATATGTCACTGAACAAATACTAATGGAGCACATGTTTGTAGTAACTCAAATTACACAAATCGTTCAGTAGCAGTTGCAGCAACAGATATTATTGACTTGTGTGTGAAAATAGACTTGGAAGAAAACAACGTAGTATACTTATGTAGTTCTCTGTATGTTCTGGAAAAAGACAGTTTATTAAGTCTTAAGGATTACACATCAGTGGTTAATTTTTCCAGATGTGTGTGCATGTGTATTTATTTTACAGTTTTATAGTGGAGTATTGAGAAGTAATATTGTTTTCAATTCTGGATAAAAACATTCAATATTTATTTTTTGTAGCATTCATTTTTAGGAGGAAAGGATTATTGTCTTGTTATATTAGTAAACTGCATACTTTTTTGGGAAAAACCATTTAATTTTTTCTAGAAATACTGAATTAAACATCAGACATGAACAGTTATTTAGGGTATTAACTTTTTTCTTTGAAATTTGTTATATTTTAATGGATAGTCAGGTTATTCCAGACATAAGTGGTAGTTCTTTTTTATGAATAGTGATTGGAAAATTAATGTTCAAATACAAATTCATGGATATTTGTATAAACAATGTTTGAAACTGATAAGATACATGGCTATTATTTAATTTGTGACAGCATATGTGAGACAAAGCTGTCAAAAATCTGTTTAATGGCAATTTGGATTGCCCTGCTCAAAATCCAACATTTGCACAAAATATAAAATATAATTTCTAATGTGATAACCCACATGAGGAAATCCAACTTTGAACAAATTTGAAATGTTTACCACAAAATCCACTCAAAAGTCCAAATTTCTCACATAACTCACGTGAGAATTTAGAACTCTGCCTTATTTTTTAACTTGTTAGAAACATTTGTACAGCATCATTTTCTAAGTTCTACTTTGTCATGTGAGCTTTCAAATTCTCGCGTGAGCAACATCTGCACACGTGAGAATTTGGTTAGGTTTTTCCCTGGCTCACCTCATCTAACAAACCGCTAACATGAACCTGCAAAATTGACCCAATTTGCATATGTATCTAACAAGGTTCTCATGTGCAGCTTATTAGCAGCTCATGTGAATTGGTGAGATTTTTCTGTGCGGATAGTTAGTTTATACTGGATATTTATTTATTTTATATTCAAAATAGATGAATGTCCACCTGTAAATGGACACACTGATGTATTCTATCAGGTGAATGTACGTGCATCAGTATACATCGTTTTCTTGCAAATGTAATGACTCGAGTTCATCGTTAGTGCCTCGTTTCATTTGATTTGGTTTGTTTTGTGTTCAAAATTACGGAAATGCTACATTTTAAAGGTTTAAACCGACACACAAAAGTCTTTTCTACTTTTAGGCACCTTGAAATAAAAGTTTTTTAACTGGCTATTTTAATCAGTATACATGGTTTCCTTGTAAATTGTACGCTTCATTAATATAGTTGATGCTAACTAGTCTATTGCATTTGTTTGTTTTTTTTTCTTACAATATGTTAATGTTATTCTTTAGTGTGTAAATAGCGACATAAGTATATTCGCATGTGCTGATACAACGCATATTGAAAGAACCAATTTTATCAGTTCTTTTTATCTGTATTAATATCATAAACTACTGAACAACGATTCAGCTTTTTTTCCTCCTTACTCATATCTTGCTGCTCGTGTTCTCTTTTTGTTCCCCATTTTTATTTTCAAAATGGCTCCACAGAGAAAAGCCTCAAAGTGGGGTAGAGATGGTGGTAAACTATGGCCGCTGCACGCAAAAGAACGCCTCGGCGACCAAATGCTTCAGAGGGGGTACAGCAGGTGGCGAAAAACTGGAATGTGAGGTAAAGAACTTCTCCAGCTCCTGGGACATCTTTATCACTTGATGCGGAGATGAAAAATACATAAGAAAGGAGAGTAACTCACACCATCAAGGCACATATGGATGACCGACTGGACATTTCAGCACCCTGCAACAGATGCATCAACCTTCTGTCAATCCGACAACAGGGGCATCTACATTACAGCAGCAGAACCAGAAGTACTGGATCAGGCGTAGAGATGGCAACGTCAACGTTGGTGGGGGATACACTGATAGGTACTGCTACATTGTGCACCCCTATAAATGTCCCCAGTCAGACGGCACTGCCATATCATAATCGATCTAAAATTTTCGTGCATCCACTCAGATTACAACTGCTATCCATGTAAAAGTCAAACAACTCATTCTTGAAGGTCATAATATTGATTTAGCTATGCGTCTTCCTGATAGGAGTGAGGAGACCTATAATATGCAAATGGATATTCACCAGGAAGAAGAAAAGGATAGCAGTAAGCATTTCATAATGGAAATATCGGCATCTAAAAATTTCATAGCAACATATAAACAAGAAAAATAATTTAAAACACTGTGAACCAGCAGGTAGTTCATCTTGTGGGTTCGTTATTTTCTTTTGACTGCTATAATTCTTTGTTATTGGAAATATGTTGCCATATAATGTATAGATAGAATCTGAAACTAAACCGATTACCATTAGTTCTTTGCTTTGCATACTAGTATATTTATATGATTTCATTTCTGTGACCTCAGAGTTCCATCAATATATTTTATTTCTAATGCAGATTTTTGATGAAAGAAATCAGAGACGACATTCTTGACGGGATAAATTTCCAACACACTGTATCAAAGCTTGAAAATAAGTTTTACTAGTATGCAGGAAGGTGTATTGCTTGCAGTATTTTGCAAGGAAATCCTGGCTTTCCAATTCCGAGTCGCAGAGTTTTTGGTATTGTCACTGGCGACACAAAATTTAAACCAAATCTTTAAGATGTCATAGACTTTGTAACAAAATGAAGTATCATGAAGGTATTTAAAATCAACAACCTAGGTCAATACACGACAATACAATTACTTTCAGTTCCTTCGTCAGGACCATAAAGCTACATATTGATTAAGACCATTTTAATACATACAAAATTACATTATAGGTAGGAAGAAAATCGCTACACGATGGATACAAGCAAACTAAACGAAAATAAATGGTTGGCAACGGGGTACAAAGAGTTGCTATGTAATGGAGCACTAGCCGTTTTATGGGTAGCTAAACTTCTAAAATCCATTTGCACTGTTACTATGCCGCCTGCAAATCATGCCTGACATAAAATAATCAAGTTTCCCGCATCATCAGGCGTCTGCATTACAAAACACAACTTTTAAACAAAATATAAAGTCACACCACAATTCATCTTACTGTGGATTATACACGTGTGAAGGCAAGCATGTTGCTTTCTACGTTGTAAATTGACACGCGAAGGTTAATATTCTTCTTTGATTATTATTATTTACATTCTTGTCTTACGTTTGTGCATTGGTTATAAAGTTAATACTGTCTTTTTTCCTTTACATTATATTCGATGATTGTTTTTTTTGGAAAGTGTAAATGAATTTACATAATTATTCTATATAAGGTTAATGTGTATGCTTCAGTATACATCGTTTTCTTGCAAATGTAATATGTTCACATGTAACATGCCTCTTGTAAGGAATAAATATATATTTCTGGAAATAAACGTGAAGATTACCATGCCAGCCATATCTGGTCTTTGTGTCTGTCGTTTTATTGTAGTTAAATATTTATTAATTTAATATTTTAGAGTATTTTTGCCTGATAGTCTTAAGTTTCATTCTGTGACTATTCAACCCTACTGTTCAAAGTCAAAAGCTGTACACTTTATCTTCTTCCATACATTACTTTTTAAGATTTCGTACTTTCTATCATTGTTGACTGTACACTATTTATTCCTAACAGATACAAGATGACACAAGACTTCGAGATATAGATTAGATATCTGACTGGATAATAGAACAGGGATTGCCCCTAATAAAATTAAATAAGGAAAGCAAGCTGACATTGGTTAACCTTATTATCACAAACAGTGATTACTACAGGTAGCACAATTTTTTAGTTATTGTAACATTCAAATTGCTTATGATATGGAAATATATGCCGAAATATACTTGCGTGTAAACGTATTCCAGTCATACGAAAGATGGTCACATAATTCAGATCCATTTCTTGTACAGGTATGATGGTAATTGTTAATGGGTATTAAGGAGTACCTTAGAAACGGCTGATATTGTTGACAGTGTTTCAGCATTTTGCAGACACTTCATTCCATTGACTGAAATTATTATTACAAAAAGAGATTTATTAATGCCGAGTAGCCTAGATGATCTCCTATTACATTACGACCACAAACATTAAAGTATATTTCTTTTCCAGCAGCGTTGCAATTTCAGAGTTTATTACAGTTCGAAGTAATTAACACTGGAGTTAATAAAAAAAATTAAACACGCAAAAGATTTCAGTATCACCTCTATACAACTTTGAAGGCATATAAGAAATATTATGTATATTAGCAATTCTTGCAAGATATACTAGAGATTCTAATATCAAATATATATTATAAACATTATAGGTGAATCTTTATCATATACTTAAAATATCGTCGCAGATTTTGCCGTTTCTAAAATTTATATTGGATTTGACAAAAAAAAATGCAATCTTAGATTCCTCTGTCGTGTTCATAAAACGATTATCAAACTTTCTTTTTCATGTCGGATTTTTTTTATCTGCATAAAATGCAGAAGAAATGTACTTTCCTTTCCATACTCTCGGAACTATTGCAACTTGTCCTTTGAAATAAAGGTAACATCCCCAATCACCCAGTTTCAAGTTCTAATGGGGATATACATATAATGGGTGATAGTCACTTCATTTAAATTTAAAGATTTACCCCAAATGCAATTCAATATCATAAGCTCTTTTAACGAATATGTTTATACGTTGGATTTTTCTTTCATTCGAATCCTGTTTATTTCTGAACATATTCTTTTTCACATCTTTTAAAAGGCCCTTACATAAAATAAAAACGGATTTTTTTCGCTCTTATCAATATTCGTTGTATTATTTTACCATTAAATGTTAGTTCAAAATAGTTTATTACAACCATTTTACACAGTCTAAAACGTTGTATTGGAACACATACATAATTTGACATTTATATACAGTATGGTCTTCATTTTAGGTTCCATGCAAAAATAAGTTTCTGACTGGATTGAACGTAGGTGACTTCTTGGACATTGTTACCTGCCAAAGATGAAATGAACACTGTTCACGCACAGAACAGTACCTATAGCTGATGATGTAAAAGGCATTTTACAAATAAACTACAGCCCAGATGGATCAAACGACAAAAAGAACTAGAGGACGACACAATTTATTCTTTTGAGGCCTTTCTAAAAGAATATATGGGTAATGTTTGACCTTCATGCCATTCACAAAACAATTTGGATACTAAAACTGAATATCTTTCTTTTCAGACGATACAACTTAATTGACGCTCTGCGATTTAATTGCGTTCTAGATGGATGCCAGTGAAATCCCGCCTTTAGAATTCCATAAAAAGCTCGAGATCGACTTGGTGACATATGCAAATGAATTTCCCGTAGCACACGCCTTTAGCATTTCACTAGAGCTTCCAAAAAATGCTGAAAATCCTGTTGAACTGAAGAGAAGACTGATCATAACAGTTGAATGGGGTGGTAAATTTCATTTGGCTTAACTTCACCTTGAATGATGTACCTCTACAGTTATATGAAACATCCTAAAAGTTTTCGTAACGTATGTATGTCTGCATTCAAACTATAATGACTAACAACCGTTTCATTCTTTTATTGGTAATTTTTAGATTTTATGCCATTATTAAGGGGAAACAATTATCCCGCAACACATTAGTCCTTTTATTAATATCTTCACTACCTTTGCGTTTTTCCTTCATTTCTTTCTTTTGCATGCGAAGACAAGTGCTATTGGCACTTTCATTATCTGCGGTCCGACAAAGTTAATTGCTGCAAATTTTTAAAGTGATTAAATTTACCATAAACATATAAACAAGATGCAAATTTGTGACAATTAATGAACAAAATATAGTTTATAGCTCCACAGAGAAAAGCCTCAATGATATTGTATATAATGAGAATACAATGCCTAGAAAAATAAAATGAAAGGCTAAAGAAAGAGTTACTATTACAAAGCAATAATGCCTGCAAAAACCAAAGACTACATTGTCGATTTATTAGTCTCACAATCGGAGATTAACATGACCAACACCACATTCGACTCAATTATTCAGTAAAATCCGATTTGATTTTGTGGAATCGGTTTCTACATAATTTTAATATTTCAATGGCCGCCCTATCTTATTACCAGATCGCTGGTTGAACTCTTTAACACATTGAATCTCTTCGCTGACACTGCTAGTACTGTGGGATACGGTGCTGTTTTGGGGTTTGGAACGAAGAGTGTAAAGATAAAAAACATTATTTGAACTTTACCTGGTTGTCATTGCTATTCAAATACGGGGACGTTTGCTTGTAAACAATTGTATTAATATCCATAAGGACATGAAACTTGTTCGTATCATCAATAATCAATCGTGCAAAGAACCGGACATTTTGCATTTGATTCGGCGACTGGTCCTCGCTTGCCTCATATACAATTGTGTTCCGTGCCCGTCACTTCACTGGTCTTCAAAACAATTTAGCGGATGCTCTTTCTCGCCAACATCACCATCTTTTATAACAGTACACTAGCAAGGCATGCTGGGTTCCCAGAACTGCTGAATGAAGGTCCACAACGCCAAGCAGATTTGAATGCTTTTCAGCAAAAAAAATATAATAAAACGGCAGTGAAAGGGCTACTTAAGTGTATATATTAGGCGAGTGTAAAATACATCCCTTTTTTTAAATACACATTTTTCTTAATTTAATACACGACTTGACGGTTGAAGAAACTGCTCCCACTAGCATTTTGAAGAATTCCACAGTCGAAGAAGACTTTACTACCTGTTCAAAGTTACTGGAAAGCCTATTAACGCTGTTAAGAACCGTTTTATATGCAACCTCCTAACTTCGTCATTTGTGACGGCAATGACAGATAAAAACACAGACATAGCTAATAATCAACGTCTTGTCATATATGCAAAGTTCATTTTCATGACGTGAATCCATTATCTAGATTTTTAACAAATGTTTAGATGTTTCTGGCAAAGGAATTGCCTTATTGAATTTAGTAACATTATATAGCTAATATTTTTGTTGTGTATTTAAACAATTTAAATTTTAAAAACTACTGAAAACATCATCGGCTTGAATAAGACGCGTAGGTTAGGATGTTGACTCACTATTTTTACTTGAGTCAAATGACTTGCATGAACCAATTTGTAGATAAAACACCGTTTATAATTTAACGTATTTCTACCTTGTGTGTATACAAGGAACAATGCTTAATTTTGTTACTGTAGATTCCTGGCTGAATACTCAATGATTCTGCATCTTGTTTATTTCATTATCGATCTTTCACAATAGTTGTTACATTGTGGTCATGCATGCTTTCTCCATGTCTTGGCGGACCGAGCCCAAAATTTCAAGCACTTTATCCTCATTATGTATATAAAGTAAAGCTAAAAAAGACTATGAAGTGTACATATAAAAGATTGATATAACTTTAACGGTGCACCAGCACTTTTAATCTATTTAGCTATACCATATAGAGCTACAACTTTTTTGACATTTGTATACCTTTTGACATGAATTGTTTTATTTATACATGTATATAATATATACTGGTCACTAAAAGTGGCATACAACAATCATGGTGTATGTTAATCTGTTCCTTTTAATTCTGAATTCTGACGGTGAGCACCTTGCAACATCATTCTTGATTAAATTATGTCTCCTCGGTCTTGCTGACGCTCTGGGTAGAAACATAACCATACATGTTATTAGTATTCGCGTTCTTCATAAGCATGAACGAGTTTAATATCCCTTTCCATTTCTAACTTATGTATAATTTGTGTTAATGCCAATAGATGTTACTCTTCTCTAAATATTCAGCAAAAATATTACAAATTGGTGTATTCTGTACGAACGGATTTTCTAAACTGCCACCATTACCTGATTGGAAGATGAACTTCCGACATTAACACTTTTTCACTACACCGGTAATCTAACAAGCCTGAGCGATTTAGACTTTTAACGAGTCTATTTCAAAGTATAATACAAAACAAACAAATAAAACACAAAACAAGTTGCGTCTGCAAAACTACATGGCCGTTTCTACGTGAAATTAACCGCGGTTACTGTAAAGTATGTATTATGCTAGAAATCAGGCCACACACACCGGCAACCCATTTCATGGCATCTAAAAAAACAACATATTGTGGCCGCCCCAAGACTACGTGGCGAAGCAGCTTAATAGACGAATTGGATATATCACTGAATTATGCGGAAATTATTGCAACAGACCAACAGCGCCCAATGCGCCAAAACAACCCAGTATGTGAGAAATCGATAAGCCATAGCGACATCTATTACTTTCTATATATATTTATGTAAGCAAAATTTTATCCCGGATATTTCATTCTTACAGTAGTAACTGGAGGCTACCAAGAAAATTGATAAAAGTTTTGAAAAGAAAATATGTCAAAGTATAACTCCACTTTTGCAAGGCTGTCTTTTTCTAGTCTTCTTGGTTTCAACAGCTTGGTTTCAATGTTCTAAGGCGGAGTATCGTAATATTCCTTTTCCTTCCTGTTTTCGGAACTCCGGTTGGGGTTCTTAGCAATTGCGAAAGAAAGTTTGGCCAGGGGAGAAGTGTTCTGCGACCGGGCTTTTGTACAGCTTCTATGTCATCCAATCCTCTCTCTCTCTCTCTCTCTCTCTCTCTCTCTCTCTCTCTCTCTCTCTCTCTCTCTCTCTCTCTCTCTCTCTCTATATATATATATATATATATATATATATATATATATATATATATATATATATATATAAGGTAACTAAGAAAATAAGAAGAGTCACAGGAAACCATATTATATGCAGTTCGAAATCTGAACAGATTACATATTTAATCATACATAGCCTTACGAATATTGCAATGCTTTCACGCGATGGGTATTATTCTTCACATACGCAAGATGCATACTCTGTGCTCATGTCTTACTTGATATAAAGACGTGTATTCAAGACAGGACTTTAAAATCCTAAAATCCAGGGATCTCTAATGCTACTGAAGATGATCAAACATATTATTAATATGATCAGCATACTATTAGCAACATGAACCGATATATCAAAACATGGATTCAATGATGTCGAAATATGTGGTCATCAAGTATCATATCATTTCACTCACTTTTTTGGCGTCATGAAAATGATTGTAACATTGTTTTACATGAAAGCGACAAATCCACCTACTGGACATTTGGATGCAATTTCATCTCTCTAAAAGGAGTTTCAAGTTAGAATTATGTGACCTTACAAATATATTAGGCTGCAATATAAAAAAAAAACATCTGATCTTTTATAAATAGTTCAGAAAATAACAGGCAATAACTCCTGGATCGTTGTTTATTCGTGCGATATTCAACCACAGAACTCTTCTGAAAAATCTAAAATTATTTATTCCGGTGAGCTTCCGAAGTATCAACGGTACAAGGAACTTGTAGAACAAAGAACTATTTCAGAATTAAATGCTGATAACTAAACATAACTAAATCGACATATTAAGATAATGATTATGGTGACGAAAGAAAAGATGAACAGACCTTTAAGCTCATAATAGGTCATAAAAATCGATTAAATAAGCTAAATATGTAATAGCACAGAATATATTCCAATGATCTTTCATTTTAAACATGGACGTAAACATACGATGTTGAGGTTATCGTGGTCACTGTGTTAATACGGTATTAACATTTTGTTGCTACAAATGATCTGACAGTTATAGATTACATTAGGTCAGCTCGACACTCATCTGTAACCCTATATGCTTTATGATAACATTAGCGTGAGAAGCTAGCGTATGTCTGATTTTTCTTTGTTAGCAGTTGCAGATCTAGCCATTACAGTAGATAGACCAACCCTTTGTTTTTGTGGTATTCAACGAAACATTAGTAACTGATTAACATAATTATATGGGTTTTTTATTTTTTAAAAAAAATTGTGTTTTTGGCGAATCCAGTTTGTGGCGCAGATTCTACGAGTTCGAATAAAGTTCATTTTAAAATTTAGGGAACACCCATGATTCTTCAGAAAAACGATGAAAATTAATTTCTAATAGAGTATTTCCATAATAGTATATTACTGAAAAAATTCATAATTATTTTCCCAAACTTCCAGTGATGTTGAACATAAGGTTCAATTTCAATAGTAATTCTCAGATACTGAAAGGCAACCAAAATATGCTCATCAGGAAAGGAATCAAATTCAATTTTAAAGGAAAGAGAATTACATTTCAGGTGTACGAATAACATCATGAACGTTCTTCTATCTCATAATAACCATCTTACCCACACAGAGCACCATGAATGCCATATCCATATATTTTGAGTTTGTCATAGCCATCAACATGTACCAAATAATTTGGTCCCTTATTAAAATAAACTCTTCTTGTAAGACAGTGTCTGGTTCTCGTATCTACACCTTCAGGATCCAACAGATGCTAAAATCAGAGAACAGCGTCTCTGCAAACAAAAAAGATAATTATTTGTTAAACCAGTTTGACACATCTTGAGTGGCCTGATATTATGTTTTCATCCTTCATTATGACCAAATGGAAAATACATAGCTTATGACTAACAATAGAAAGACACCCTCAAATACAACATTCGGTGAATTCTTACACACATTTAATAGAAAACAGGAATAATCTATAATACGATACATTAATAAAAACCCCAAACTTTACAAGTATTTTATATATGACATTTAATTAGAAACAAATAAAAGAAGTATAATTACGACTAGTTACCTCCCTATTGATATGCATGTCTTTAAAAAGGTCTATGGAACATAGCTCGACATCCAAGAACTCGGCCCCCAACTTCCATTTCCGCCTGGAATAATTAAATCTGACGATTGTACAAAGAAGATACGAAAAAAGATTATTCATTGCTAAATGTTGCTAACAAATTACTGAACTACAATTTACCAAGTTCCTAATTCTATCAACAATATCGTAGTATCGTAATGTAAGTTAACGATATTCTGATCATACACTGATATTCATAAATGGAGGAGAAGTCACGCTTTTAACAATGTTAAAATGCACATGCCCAATATTTAACCTACGGAAAATTTTAACATAGGATTTCCCATGATGATCCCACACGGTTTCATCGTATTAACATATGGCATTATTCTTGTTATGACCCTAGAAACTGAGGTCAGCCGCTTCAGATGATTTTGCCCCAACAACACACTTACCAATACATTCATGGATAATTTAAGAAATGATTTTCCTCTTTGACGCCAAACGTTCTCCAACATGAAACCTATGGGCGTTTATATATGTATTATACGACTAAAAATTATCACAGATATCTACTTGAAACATACATTTGAAATACTACCATGATACTTGTATAGAAGGTCAAATGCTATTGGATGCAGGAGTAAGTGCATATTGGACATTATTTGCGTTCAAGTTTCCACTTCTTCTTAATCCCAGATGCCGTAGGTGCCGTTTTAAATGGCGATAGATGTTGAAGAAAAGTATAGTTGATACTCGTTGACCTCACCGGACATAAAAGCTATATATATATATATATATATATATATATATATATATATATATATATATATATATATATATATATATATATATATATATATATATATATATATATACAAAATTAGGAACGTAAAGTAACTTCTGTAATATGTCAACTATTTGGTCCCACCACGACGTTGCAATGATTGTTGACTTCTGTAACCAAATACTCGTGCCTATTACAGAGAGTCTCGATACTGAAAGCCTGGTTTCTGCGGCATGATGAACCAATCCACCAAGTGCCATGCATCTACATTCAACAAAACTCCAGTTATCAAACAAAATGAAAAGCGTGGTCTCAGGGGCAGGTAACATACGATAAATGGGTTGCTATTATGCTGCCCAAAATGTTGGTGATTTCATAACCGAATTGTTCTTATATATACCCTCCCACCTTTATAATAACATAAGATAGCGTCTCCCCAAGACTCGCCGTAGCAGAGTACGAAAATCCTCTTATATCCAATATTAAAGTAACCATGTGTTAAAAGTAATCTATATAAAACTATTTGCAAATATCAATTATAGTAATGTTTGAAAATTATACTGATAATCAAGTTTGCTAACTATTTTGACATGAAAACCTTTAAAACATTATAAAATGTATACTATCCGCATAGTAGGAATGAGAAAGTATATTTACCTCATATAGACATTTCTTTCTAAATTTTAAAAGCAGAATTATCTCCATGTAGGAATAATAACTATTGAACCAGTTGCTTATCCAGTCAACAGGGAACGCCATATTGTAAATTTGTAAGTCACGTGACTAATAGTCTCTTATCGTATTGTGTGCATAACCGGTACCTGATGACAGTAACGTGTGCATAAGGTGATAATACGATGGAGCGATGAAAATACCATTGCTCCATCGCATAGCTTCATCACTCCATCTCATCACTTCATCGTGTAGTATTTCACCGGGCGATGGAGTGATGAAACGATGCCATGGAGCAATAGAGCGATGCGATCGAGCGATGGTAATTTCATCGCTCCATCTCATCGCTTCGCATCGTTGTGACTTTTAACCAATTTGCTAAATTGCGTCTCTTGATGAATGGAGAAGAAAGTACTTTAAAATTAACTATTTCTACACGGAAATAGTTTAAAGCTTGAAAGAAATCTGGAGATAAGGTAGGTATATTTTGTCAGTCATTTTAAGAAATAATAAGCGTTTGATGGACAGTTAGAGGTTGACATGGAAGTTGCATAAACTTCCAAATGATTATATATCTTGCGGGGAATATGGACCAGTTAATTTCTTTTGATAATCAGTAGAAATTGTGACACACACAAGCACACACACAAACACACACACACACACACACACACACATATATATATATATATATATATATATATATATATATATATATAGAGAGAGAGAGAGAGAGAGAGAGAGAGAGAGAGAGAGAGAGAGAGAGAGAGAGAGAGAGAGAGAGAGAGAGTTTGGTAATGGCACATTTATTGTGTCTCTGTAAAGTTATGAAGTTATGATATGTATACTAAGTGGAAAAAAAAGACTGACGACAAAGTGAGACATATTTTAGGTTGCTAAATGCTACTTTCAGAACGCAATGTTTTCTTTGAGAGAGTGGTTGGCACATAAAAGGTGCGAGTGGTTGTTAACTTATTCAATCAGGAAGAAGATATATTGCTGGAGACACTTCTTGGAGGCAGAATAGACTGCTTGTCGTCTATTGATGATATATGGGATAGATTAATGTTGGTGACGACAATATATATGCAAATGTATGTATGTATGTATGTATGTATGTATGTATGTATGTATGTATGTATGTATGTATGTATGTATGTATGTATGTATGTATGTATGTATGTATGTATGCATGCATGCATGTATGTCTTAGATTCCATCGCTTGCAATACCTAAATGCTTATAGATTGATACATCCTATACTAGGTTCAATATATACATGCAAAAATATATCCTTACGGTCATAACTAATTAAATATTAGAATTTATAAATATGATAGCTGACGTAATATTCATCATTCCTTTTATAAATTCACATGTTTGTCATTGAAGTGTTCCATGATCACGTATTGTCCTGAATCTATCTTTTATGTATTTGTTTTCTTAATACATTATTGTTTCGTGATCGTGTACCATTCTGTATTTAATTAACCTAATGTAATATTTCTTGTAATAGAGATAAGATATGCATACATTAATACATACATGCATACCAGCCCGACTGCGTATCTACTTTTTACATATCTACCTACCTACCGACTTATCTACCTTCCTAAATACATGCATGCATACATACATACATACATACATACATACATACATACATACATACATACATACATGCATGCATGCATGCATGCATGCATGCATGCATGCATGCATGCATGCATGCATACATACATACATACATACATACATACATACATACATACATACATACATACATACATACATACATACATACACATGTACGTAAATACGTATATACACGCTATATACGTACGTAATAAACTGCCAGCGTATAAAACTGAAAAGATCGATCCAGTAAAGAGAATCAGTCGACTCACGCACAGATATAGTTTTGGGACTATATGCTTGATTTTAAATGAAAATTTTAATTGATTTAAATTGCTTTTAGAAACTAATATAAATAATTTGTGATGCGTTTCACACAAGTTACGAAGATAACGTCACTTTCCGCATGTGTTCACACTAATTTGAATTATTCTTCATCAAAAAAGACATATTAGGAGTACCCGTCAGAAGCTCAGGTGATTCGGACATGCCAGGTGTCTCGAAGAAATATAACATCGTCATAAAAGCGGGATACTGAAATTATCTAACATCATAAAAGGCGGACATACAAATGTGTCTAATATGGTTAAAAATTGGGGCATACAAATATGACTAACATCGTCCTAAATGGGGACCCATGTCTCTAACATCGACATAATGGCGTAGACACAAACGTGTCTAGCATCATTAAAATGGGACATACAAATGTGTCTAATATCGTTATTAAAGCGGACATAAAATTTGTATAACATCGTCATAAATGGGAGAAATACATATGAACTTAAATTATATTCATCTTATGTCAATTTAGGTGAAATCAAATCTTTGTAGTATGCAAAACAATTTTAAATGAATGTACTCCGGTGCTGGAAGGGTATAGACGATTTCAAAGATATCAACGCCAACCTTGATATAGGGAAAGCTAATATAGTAACCATGTTTTAAAAAAAAAACCACTTAGGTCTCGGGAACGCTGTAGTTTTATTTCATTGGAA
The DNA here is from genome assembly GCA_016746295.1 of Potamilus streckersoni. NCBI lineage: Eukaryota > Metazoa > Mollusca > Bivalvia > Unionida > Unionidae > Potamilus > Potamilus streckersoni. Next base: position 508,297 of record JAEAOA010000962.1, on the reverse strand, counting down.
TTAATCGTTCTAGTATTATTTGTAAGGATTACCGTTTATCAAAGTCATTTTTGAGATAGAACTGTTCCATTCATTTCCATTTATCATTATGAATGATAAAATATAGCCACTAAATCACCATGTCCTTTATCATCACAGTTTTGATGCTGAACAAGCTGTAATTTAGAAAATAATTGTGTTGGAAGTTTAAGGACAATCTACAGCTGACATAGTTACACAATGGAAGACATGAAGAAAGAATAGGAAGAGTCACCTAATTTCAGGAATAGAAATGCTGTCCACCTGCTACATTTCGATGCTAATTAGATGGAATTATGAGTATGAGCCAGTATAGGTATGAGCCAGAATGAATTCATTTATATAGCAGCCTAGATCATCAAACACAGTTTTATGCTGAACAAACTGGAATTTAGCGAATCACTGTGTTGGAAGTTTAAGGACAATCGGACTATCTTACATACGTACAAAATGGAAGAAAGAAAGAAACACGAAATATCTAGCATATAAATGTTCTCCACCTGGCACATCCTGATGCTGATTAGATGGACTAATCTGTATATATTTGATGTCGTAAGTAATCTTTATGATTTCAGAGAACTTAATGTTGAAGACTGCTGGACTTCCCAAAAAATTATTAATGATCCTATTTACTGTTTCTGCGAAAATTTATAAAAGCGGTTACATGTTAGCCCATTCCATCATTGATTGTCTTTAACGAGGTGGTCTTTGGGATGTTGCTGTTGTCAACGTACTTCGTCGTTGTAGCGTCATCGTTTGATTCTGGTTCTCCAAGGCCACTAACTTTATTATTAACCATACTGAGAGATCCAGTCACTGTATCACCGTTGGATCGTAAACTATCATTGATCTCAGTTCTGATTGTAGCGCCAGTGTTGTCCACTTATTGTTTTGTTGCCATATCATCGTCTGATTTTGGTTTTCTGCTAATGTTTAGATCGCCATACATAATATCTCCAATTCTTCTGATTCGTCCAGTAATCTCTTCCATGAGTATTAGAATCGATCCCTGCGAATTTTTAATTTTATCGATTTTAGCAAACACCACTGTTATCTTCGGTCGCACATATTTCCCGCAGAATAATATCTGTCGCTTTTAGCAAACACCACTGTTATCTTCGTTCACATAGGTATGTTGCAGAATAATATGTCAACGTGATATTGCTCGTCTTTAACCGTCCTTGTTAATCATGAAAAACAACTTAATTTTGGTCCACATCTGCGAGATGCAAAAGATTAGAGAACTCACCCTTGGCCTCGACAGGGGTTGCATATTTGGCTAAGCAACATTGAGGCTTTCCTCGTGCAAATCTTCTGTACATATCTAACATTGTATATTACACTAAGACTTGTTTAAAACGACCACTTGTGTAATTGTGCACGACTTTATGAGGCGGTTTTAGAGGCCTTGACAGAACTTCCGAGCTCAGCGAGTACTTCACGGCCTCATATTGGCGGATCAGTTGTTGTCGGTGTTGGTAATGTTGAATACCAGACGGGAGTGCAATACAATCCGCCTACATATTTATTTAAAAAAATTTTTTGGTGGTGTAAGTCCATACGAATAAAAAAAAAACAATTGCACGTCAATCAATCGCGTAGGCAAACCAGTGAGTACCAGGACTTAAACTTCCATCGAGATTATTGATACCAGTTTCAACATTGAAGGTTGTTTTGGTAGCTGATCACGCATTAAAACTCCTTGAGTTTTTATGTTTAATTTTTTAGTCGCGTAGAGTATATCAAAGTTAGACATGGGAAGGATCAATCAATGTCTTAGGCAGTCTGAGATCTAAACCGCTTGCGGATCAACTGCATCATGAAGGAGTTTTCTGGCAGTCTCAGACCCCTTCCTTTATTGGAAGGCCATTTTTGGGAAGTCTTTATTCTATGATCTGTTGATTTCTTTAATACCATCTTATCAGCAGTCACAAAAACATCAAGTGCAGCTGATTTTACAACAGATGAGGCTGAAGCGTCTATCAACGCTGGTATAGCTACAAGAAGTGGAAATATACCCTCCCCCGTGTTGGCGATGTCTTTAGTGGCATCCGCAGAAAGATCAAGTCTAACACCAGTCACTGATCGTTTGGCGTCGTTGAAGTGCCTGAGTTCACGTTCTATCAGTAATAGTTTATTTGGATCACTTGCAATCTGTGCTGATTTCAGCAATAGTTTTATTCCAGAATACTTTTTTGACACTGAATGTAGATTTTTAATCTGACCGGGAGTCAGAGTAACACTAACATGATGATACGACATTATATCATTATTGATTTAATATGTTTTCCACTGTGACATCAATGACGTATTCGTCCACCAATACCTTCAAGCAGCATTGTTTTGTCGGAGAGTATAACAATTATTGCTCGATAATCAGTAACCTTAACTGGCATTACACCTACTCAAGCTTGAAAATGTATATCAACGACTATCTAAAAAAATCGAGCTGTTACAGCGAGTAGTAGATCCAATCCAACGTCAAGAAATCTCGTTGAGATATATGCAACCCTAAATCCACATTCTAGTCACGCCCCATGAATGTCATCAAGCGATGATACGCAAATGCAACGAGATTATGTTTCAATTCCAATAACAGTTCCTTAGACGGTTCTTGATGCCCATTTATCCTCAGAAATACTACACTAACCCCAAGTTGGCAAAATACCATATTATTTCGTATTTGAGAATTCTGTCGTCGGATATCTTGAAATGTCGTGGTGCTGAAACTTCCTGTTGTGACACGATCTGCAATGCAAATGTGCCGACAATTGTACTCGTGATAGAGTCTGAAGTCATCGTCAACCCTGATAGCACTGATTTTGCCACAGCTGTCCATAAAAGAGAGCAACCATTGTTCTTCATTGAGCGATGGTGACATTACTGTTATCCACAATAAATGCTGTCAGTGGCACATTTCCATGAAGTGCCACGGTTGCAGCTGGATCAACCCCTTCAGCGTGCTAGATATCATCATCATCCATGCATTGTTTGAACGAGAGCAACTGTGTTTGGCCCCAAAGATAACTTTTTCTAACATTTCTGCAAAAACCAAAGATATGTGACAGTGGTATTGCACAGCTAAATCTCCCCATAGCATCAATTTGATTTTAACGTTATGCAAATCCCAGATTAAAATTCATATTTACAAAAGATAAATCTTCAAAGTAGACGCCGGCAGCGGCAGCATGATGATTTGGTCTTCCAAAAGTATATGGCCAGCCATCAGCGTGAACAATTGTTATATTTTGCAAACATTATTGACAGACCAGCGGACCTTGCATAGTCATCGATGTATCAAGATAGACCCAATATTGTCGTTGCAACATCGTCATTGAGGCAATGCCATAATTCCATTATTAACAAATCCACTTTGCAAATCACCAGAAGGATTACCATCCTATTTCAGAAGTCTACCCTGAACTTCAATGAAAGCTTCGGCGGGTAGAAAATGCCTCGATGTATCTTGGATTTGTAGTTCAATTCGCGCACGTTTGTCTGGTTCTCTTGCTTCATAAAAATAATATTGATAATCACACATAGATTCATCCTCGGGTACTGGTGCATCCATGTCAAATGCTAGATCAGATACACGTTTGAATATTTATTTTGTTGATGTCTAAAATTATGCACCATCAACGTTTAATTTCAATGACGATGAGATAACCCACTACCCGCTACCAAATTTGAAGTTAAATTTTGAGCTTCTTCACTGGCTATTTCTTTCTACCGTTCATCTGCAGCTTGATTTATTACTTTACTGACATTTGCGGGCATAACTTGCTCGGTAATTTTACTGGCTGTGATTTTGTCGTATTAATTGTGCTAGTCTATCCTTGATTACCGATATTGCTTAAATTGACATCACCAACACCTTTATCATGAACGTCAATATATTTCATTCCCAGTTACTTTGCAATTGGCTTTGCTTTTGGGACTATCCTTCTGAATAGACCCTGAACAACATGACCAAGTTCATCTCCATATATCACTTTATATGTTGGCAATTATGAATTTATCACCATGACCATTACATGTCCACATTGAGCATTATGTATAATCATCTTTCTTTCTTGTCACTTATCTAATTACATACCCTCAATCATCAACAATTTCATCGATAAGGGACTGATAAGCATTCATGTTCATGATACCGCCTGCAAATAATCTGACAAATAGCAATGTTTCATTAATGATTTCTGGAGAATTATTACTGGCACGTCTTCCGCCAATATGAAATTCTAGTCATTCAGCATTGACAAGGATGATATTGGGACAAGGCTTATAGGGGAACGGAAGTTTCTTTTTTGTTTTTATACTGTTTGTGACAAGACCTCTGTATTTTTTTGACTGGTTGTTATTGTACCTGTGCAAGATAGTTGTATATTCCATGGAAAAATGCAATATATCTTGTATCATTTTTTCGGGTTGGATAAACTCCGCAGTGTTTGCAAAATATCTATTTATACCAGTTTTCAAGACTCACAATATAAGATAGTCTTTATTTATTACTCTCTCATTGCATCAACATGAGATCCAAAATGGTACTAACAGCTGCCTTACTGGCACTCGGCATTAAAAGGCCAGTGTTAGAATTAGTTGGCCTGGTGCCAGCATAATGTGACTTGGTGGGACATTGCTACATGTTTGTAGCCTTATGCCCCAGTGCTAGAAATCACTATAAACTGCCACACTGCAGACACTGTAGCAATATGATATTATTTTAAAGCTATGTCATAAATCCAAATCACACACACACTCTGGAGCATGTGACTGTAAGTAAAGTGCATAGTTAAAAGTTGACTGATAAACCAGTTTCTCTCAAGTGTAAAATACTCTATCATTTTGATAATGAATGATGTTAATAAATTGCATCCATAAACTTGTTGTGCTGAAGATCTCTGGAGTTTATCATTTCATGAGATTAGAATAAGGCAAGAACTAGTACAATAATTTTTAAACACTTTTTGGAAACACCAGACACTTGCCATAATTCAAATACTAGTGATTTACTTCTACAATCAAAAGAACAAAATACACTGGCATAGGCTTAAGTTTTTCCAGGTGCATTAGTGTAATGGCTATATTCAACACTCACTTTAACCAGTATATATGTGTATCTGTTACTGAATGATTGTGAACCAGAATGTTGCAATGAGCATTGTATTACATTACTCACATTTTTCTTTTAAAGTTTGTAAAGTGGTATTGCTTTGCCCTTTTTTCCTAATCTGACATATTTCAAAATTTCAAAAGATCCATTTTCTCTTAACATTTTCTGTCATATAACATTCACAACTCACAAGTTGCTTAACACCTGGCACCATTTAGTTTAAATTTCAGGTTGGTCTGCTAACTAGCATATCAACACATGTTTCTGAGAGGCAAAGTTTATATTTAATGAAACCTATGTTTTCTTGGAAATTGGTCAAATACAGCTTCCATAAATAGCAAATGATGAAAGTGCTTTTACAGTCATCTTTTTAATAAAATTGTCAATTTCATGAGTGGAATTAAAGAGATGATAATACAAAATGACAAACCAACTTTTTATTGCTTTCTTTTAATTAGCTTTTAACATACCAAAAAAAGCATACTCCTTATAGAGCTGAGCATAAAATATACTTTGATAAAAGCTAAAGTGTAAAAATTACACCAAAAACATATTAGTTGGCATGTATGCAAATTCATCAGTCATTAATCCATGGTGATATATTTAATACAAATTTCAAAATATATTCACCAACAAACCAATAACACATAATGTGAAGGAAAAGAAAATAATAAAGCCATAAGATTGATTTTATAGTAATTAATTATGCACTTGGCTTGTCCATTATCTTTATGCTTGATAACTGAGAGCATCAGCCAGTTCAATACAAATTACATGCAGTGTTAAATGGGAAAATTCCAAATCCTAAGAAACCAACAGCTTTGAAATAAAGATAAGACTGAATAGAATAGTTCTACACTGGTTATGGCACTCACTCTCCATGTATGTATTACCATTACTAATCAGACTTCCATTTAAACAGCAGTAATTGACTAAATCATTATAAAATCATTACAATCTGATATTAATACCAGTCCATGAATGTGAGAGGGGCATAAGGTGTTGTCCTGACAATCCATTCTTCCATCCCTCATGGTCAAGGTCAGGTTTTTGTACTCTGTTGTTTTAAAGACATATATGTATATTTTGGTAAGTAGGTTGTTGTCACCATTTATTTGGGATTGAAAAGGCACTTGTGTTCCATATACACATCATAGTCTTTGGACTGTGCCCATCTGATTTTCCTCATTGGTTATCTTGGTAATTTAAAAAATATCTTATATATATCTACTTGGTCATTTTCATTTCCATTCCTGGTGTCCAGTTCACTGTTGGTGATATATTGTATTTTAATATCTCCTGGAGAGTAGACTATTGTCACCATGGATTTAAATAGGGACATGTACACATCTCTGTCTTAGGCCTGGGTCCATCTGATTTGGAAAAACTTTTCATCTGGATTTGGGTCTATTATAGGTCCTTGCAGTCAATGAAAAAATTCCATCGTTTGTCAATGTCTCTTTGCTGAATGTCAGACAGGGAGGATAATTCTTATGAAACTGATGCTAGCTGCTTGTCTCTCATACAGCTGTCTTGATTATCTGATACATCTCATTTAATGTTGCATTTGTACGAATTGCATACTGGTCAAAATGAGTCCTGCTGGCTTTGAATCCATGTTTCCGTAGCAACAATACCAGCTTGTCTGATCTGAAATAGGCAAAATATGAAAACATAAACATGACAGTTAATATTACCTTTCATATGTGTCATATTATAAACAATTAAATTTTTTTATACGCTTGCCACAATGTGGAGCACAATATAGGGCCTCCACTAGGTTTTACATTTTGTCGACATATGCTAAAGAATTTTGAAATTGGTACTATTTTTTGCTGTGTGGCTAAAGTTGCTGGCAACAAATGTTGTTAAATTAAATGTTTAATTTTTCATTGATATAAGCTACTCAGGCCATTTAACACCTGTATTCATTATCTGTGGCAGTTATTGGATCATGTCAGAAGATGATAAAACATTATTCGAACATGATTACAGCTAACTGCAAGCTGTCAGTCTATTTTGAGAAGCAATTAAATGTGATTAGTAGGAAATAAGGAATGACTGATGGATATACTCAAGACCTGTTTACCCATACATTTTCTTGTCAGTATTTCAAACTATGTCTGTCAGTGTTTTTAGAAGGCAGTCCATATTTTCATTGTTTCTAACATCTGCATACAGCAAACATCAATGGTGAAATATTGCACAAATAGTAGACACTATCAATACTATAAATACCATTATGTAGCATTGCATGACATACTGACTGTACAATATTCTGTAAATAACTCCTTGTTTGCAAAGGTGCTGATATTCAGGCAATTCTGTGTTTCTAGGCAAAATTGCTGAAATTGAACATCAATGACTTAAACATCTTGTTTATATTATAGTGATAAAAACCACAAAAGAATACCTCCACACACCCAAATTCATTCTATTATTTACCTGTTACTTTCTCTAGAAAATATTTTCTCAGCTTCACACATATCCATAACATTTGACATAAAGCCAATTCTCTACATTATACATGGTTAAGGAAGACTTGACATAAAACATTATGATAGACACTGTTAACACCCATCCAATCAGAAAAAAATAATTTCATCTAGATAGGTGAAGGCAATCTTATTTATTTCATTTAAACCTAGTATCAGCTTAAGCAAATGAGCTTCATATATTATTATGTACAAAGTGTGTCAACAATTACTATATCAAACTGATGCACTTAGAATTAATAAAGGCTTAGTATATGGGTTTTTAATGTATCCTATCCAGTTGATTATCTGTCCACTCTTTGGTAAAAGAGAGATTGATTGTTTCTAAATAACATTTGCAATTTTGGAATCTGGGAACATATTTTTCATTGCTTCTATTAACATGTCAGCTATGCTCAATGACATATTTATATTTACGATCAAATCACATAGAATCGCCTCACCATTTGATATTTGTTTTGGAAGTATGTGTTGATGACTGGCTTCCATCCCCTTCATCACTGACAAAATATTTATTTTTCCCTTTACTAATGATTCCAATTTTACATGATTTTCCGATTCCATTTGTCATGAATAGTCATTCCTTCCAACATGTGCAAATGAAAAGTCTAAGTTGTAAATAGTACAGGGGACAAAATGTTCTTCTTTAGACAATGGTTTTAGGCATGGCCAGAGAGTATTATAAACTGGAAGAAAATGCTGCTTTCTATGTTTAGACTTTCCATTTTTATCATCAGTTTCGTGAAACTTTCTTGTCAGCAGCATTTTCTTTGTTTAAACAACTGGATGTTGTGAATGCTAAAATCTGTGATGTGGCACAGACTGTGGACCAAGGAGATGATACAACGAAATTTAAAAAAGTTAATAAATAAATGCAACCTCAAATCGTATTTTCAGATCAATGACCATATGCATGGATTTTAATCCATACAAATATATGCAAAATATGGACAGGTAAACCGGTCTGATACTCTATTGCTCACCAGGTTAGCAAAAAGATTTGTTGTCATTTGCACGTGTTTTTAATTAATGTTTGTTGCAAGCTGTGATTGTGAGACACACTTGGGATTGCTCAGTGTTTTCAGGATTATCTACCAAGATTCCATGTTTTTGTGGAGTGAACTTAAGTAATTTACTTTATAAAACAAGTCTCTATCAAAAGAAAAGAATATGGCTAGTCTAGCGCTGTACAAAAGATTTATATCCAGCTGCATCTGAGGCAGCTACCTGGTTACTTCTTGCCCCTATTTATGTTGATGGGTCCAGTGTTTACAGTTTTTATTTCAGGCTTGCATTTAAGAAATGATATGGGGAAAAAAAATCAGTCAGATATTGATGAAGTGTTATAGACATTGAGACCAAGCAGTGTTTTGTAATGTCAGTCATAAAGAAACATTCTTATTCATTTGAGCTTTTCATATGCTATAAATTGACTTTACATGTATAATATGGCACTGTTACATTTATTAATAGTTATCCTTTTTCTTTGAAATGTAATAAAAACATTTAAAAACTGTTTTACTGTCATGTTTATATAGATTACAATAGGGCCAATATTATATATATATATATATATATATATATATATATATATATATATATATATATATATATATATATATATATATATATATATATATATTTAAGTCTTTGCATTATGACATAAAATGCTTCCTTTGGCTTTAAAGTGGCTCCAAATTTTTAAATTTGGCAAAATTCTTGGCACAAAAAAATACTTTAATATGATGTACATCTGTTTCTCTTATGAATTTAATTCAAGAACATAGCTCAAGCTGTCTACCACCTACAAGTACCAAACTCGGTGGATATTTTGCACTCGGGGCAAGGAAGAACTATAAAATACAGGATAAAAAATTCAAAGGTGAAGTTCATTGACTAAAAAAAAGCAAAAAATGTTTCCAAACCATAACACCAAATTCTTCACAATCAACAGCTACCAAACACTGCTAATGACCTGTGCTTGATATAACAAAAAATCCTATCTTACTGGGTTGCAAGGTCAAAGTATTTTATTATTGCAAAAAGACAGAATAACAGAGTTCTGCATCATAGACCTGGACCAAATGTTGTGGTTTGCTTGTACTAGGTGTAATGAAAGAAACCCACTGACAGAAAGGTCAAAAGGTCAAGGTCACTGACTAAAAAAAAAAAGATTGTATGTAAAAAATGGCTTAAGTTCTACACCACATACCCTGGAAATTGTTTGAAGATAGCTTGCCCTTAAGATATAGAAGAGGCTTGTTGCTATTGGGCCAAAATGTCAAAGACCAATGTGGCTTGATGACAAAATTGTTTTATATGCTAACCTAACTTTGTTAATGGCTTGCAAATAGGATAATAGAGAAACCAACATATTCTGGGTTCTAATGATAAGAAGTCATTGTAAATCTAAAAAAGAAAATGGTTTCTTCACATTAAGTTTAGTGTTGGTCAATAATCTCCATCAGTGCCAACACAGTTGACTAGGTAACACAGGGAGGGTGTAAGCATATAATGTGTCTTTCATGGTACACTTGTTAAAAATTAAACAGCTCAGATTTAAAATTCATAAAATTCAGATTACAATAATTTGGAGGAAAGTAAAAAAAATACATTCTTGAGTATGTTTCCTTACAGGTTGGTAGATTTTTAATGACACTTTGAGCACATTATTGACCATATCATGCCAAGGAAATGAGAAGTGTCTTTACTCAAGGACACACCAAAGCTACTAACTTGGGTTGACCAGGATTGGTAGTGAAATAGCAACCCTTGGATTACAAATCTACTGATTTGCAATGACTCCCAATGACTGTTATGTTCACATTACGCAAAAGAATATTTCTAAACCTGATAAACATCTAGTTTTAATCTTAAAACCACCAAACACTATGGTAACACGACAAAAGTTTTACCAAACAAAATTAAATGAGTTTAAAAACAAGCATGAAAATGCCTAACAAACATTTTCCTGGAAAATTGTGTGAATAAAATATATAACTATACAAATACAATAAATGAGCCTAAAAAGATTTTATTTCAATTCTACTGGCCATTTTTTCTTTTAATCTTAAATACTTAAAAACGAATTAAGTCAAAATTTCATATAATAATCAGGTTCTTAGAACCTCAATCCTGAAAAATACCATCTTATCCATTTTACACCATATATCCATATGCATCAATTATGATTTGATCAATATATTGAGGTTAACATCAAATTCATTCTGTACTTACTTTGGCAGCTGTGTGGCTTTGAATTTCATTCTGTGCAGATTATAGTAAAAGCAAGGTGCCCCTGACCCTAATTGAGTCCAATTATATTTTATCCTCTTTGCTTGTGGTCCCTCCAGCTTGCCACATGACCTTTTACCACTGGCTAGTATCAAAGACTGGGAGGTATGTGTGGCTGTGTCCACATTAGATGTAACTGGCTCCCCACTTTCAGATTGTCTTTCCTCATTGGCTGAAGAGAACTGTGATGCCTCTTTAGGAATATGCACAACAGATTTGCAATTATTATTGTCAATTAATGTGTTGTGGTTGTTTGATGAAGATGAAGAGGCAAGTAAAAAGCTTTCTTCAGGTTTTGAACTAAACTCTGAAACTTCACAACTCTGCCCTGAACCTTTCTTGTCCTTATCTTGCCTCAGACTTTCAGTATGTAGATCAACAAAAAATGATTCCTCAAGTAACAATGCCAATAGCCTTTTTAAACCCTGACTTAAGCTCATCTCCTTTGATGTTTCTAACATTCTCTGAAGAAATTCTCCATTGAAGATTTCTCCTTTCCTGTAAAAGAAATAAAGATCATGATTAAGACATCAATGGTGGTAAAGTCAGTATGGTGGTAAGGCCAGTATCACTATAGTCAAAGTTGGTAAGGCCAGTATCACTATAGTCAAAGTTGGTAAGGCCAGTATCACTATAGTCAAAGGTGGTAAAGCTACAATCACTATAGTCAAAGGTGGTAAGGCCAGTATTACTACAGTCAATGGTGGTAAGGCCAGTATCATTATAATCAATGGTGGTAAGTCCAGCATGGCTATAGTCAATGGTGGTAAGGCAAGCATGGCTATAATCTATGGGTGGTTAGGCCAGTATCACTATAGTCAATGGTGGTAAGGACAGGATGGTTATAGTCAATTGTTGTAAGGCAAGTATCATTATATTCAATTTAGGTAATACCAGTATAGTTAGTTAATGGGTGGTAAGGCTAGCATCACTATAGTCAATGATGGTAAGGCCAGCATGACTAATGTCAATCATGATAAGGCCAATATGGCTACAGACAATGGTGGTAAGACCAATATGGCTACATTCAATGGTTGTAAGGCAAGTAAGGCTATAGTCAATTGGTGGTAAGGCCCGTATGGCTACATTCAATGTCAATTGGTGGTAAGGCCCGTATGGCTACATTCAATGGTTGTAAGGCAAATGTGGCTACAGTCAATGGTGGTAAGGCTAACAAGGCTACAGTCAATGGTGGTAAGGCTAACAAGGCTACAGTCAATGGCGGTAAGACTAATATGGCTACAGTCAATGGTGGTAAGACCAGCAGACTAATGTAAATCATGGTAGGCCAGTATGGCTATAGTCAATGGTGGTATGCTAATACGGCTACAGTCAATGGTGGTAAGACCAACATGATTAATGTCAATCAAGGTAGGCCAGTATGGCTACAGTTAATGGTGGTAAGGCTAATAAGGCTATAGTCAATGGTGATAAGACCAGCATGACTAATGTCAGTCATGGTAGGCCAGTATGGCTATAGTCAATGGTGGCAAATCCAATATGGCTACAGTCAACGGTGATAAGAACAGTATGGCTATTGTCAATGGTGGTAAGGCTAGTAAGCCTATAGTCAATGGTAAGTAAGTCTATAGTCAATGGGTAGTAAGGCTATAGTCAATGGGTAGTAAGGCTATAGCCAATTGGTAGTAAGGCTCTAATCAATGGGTAGTAAGGCTTTAGTCAATGGGTAGTAAGGCTATAATCAATGGGTAGTAAGGCTATAGTCAATGGGTAGTAAGACTATAGTCAATGGGTAGTAAGCCTATAGTCAATGAGTAGTAAAGCTATAATCAATGGGTAATAAGGCTTTAGTCAATGGGTTGTAAGGCTACAGTCAATGGGTAATAAGCCTATAGTCAATGGGTAGTAAGTCTATAGTCAATGGGTAGTAAGGCTAAAGTCAATCGGTAGTAAGGCTATAATCAATGGGTAGTAAGGCTACAGTCAATGGGTAGTAAGGCTATAGTCAATGGGTAGTAAGACTATAGTCAATGAGTAGTAAAGCTATAATCAATGGGTAATAAGGCTTTAGTCAATGGGTAGTAAGGCTACAGTCAATGGGTAGTAAGGTCAGAGTCAATGGGTAGCAAGGCTACAGTCAATGGGTAGTAAGGCTATAGTCAATGGGTAGCAAGGCTATAATCAATGAGCAGTAAAGCTATAATCAATGTGTAATAAGGCTTTAGTCAATGGGTAGTAAGGCTAGAGTCAATGGGTAGAAAGGCTAGAGTCAATGGGTAGTAAGGCTACAGTCAATGGGTAGTAAGGCCAGAGTCAATGGGTAGTAAAGCCAAAGTCAATGGGTAGTAAGACCAGAGTCAATGGATAGTAAGGCTAGAGTCAATGGGTAGTAAGGCTTTAGTCAATGGGTAGTAAGGCTACAGTCAATGGGTAGTAAGGCTTTAGTCAATGGGTAGTAAGGCTATAGTCAATGGGTAGCAAGGCTACAGTTAATGGGTAGTAAGGCTATAGTCAATGGGTAGTAAGGCTTTAGTCAATGGGTAGTAAGGCTACAGTCAATGGGTAGTAAGGCTATAGTCAATGGGTAGTAAGGCTATAAAATAAATAGTCAATGGGTAGCAAGGCTATAGTCAATGGGTAGCAAGGCTATAGTCAATGAGTAGTAAAGCTATAATCAATGGGTAGTAAGGCTACAGTCAATGGGTAGTAAGGCTAGAGTCAATGAGTAGAAAAGGCTAGAGTCAATGGGTAGTAAAGCCAGAGTCAATGGGTAGTAAGGCCAGATTCAATGGGTAGTAAGGCTATAAAATAAATAGTCAATGGATAGTAAGGCCAGAGTCAATGGGTAGTAAGGCTATAGTCAATGGGTAGCAAGGCTATAGTTAATGGGTAGTAAGGCTATAAAATAAATAGTCAATAGGTAGTAAGGCTTTAGTCAATGGGTAGTAAGGCTATAATCAATGGGTAGTAAAGCTATAGTCAATGGGTAGTAAGGCTATAGTCAATGGGTAGTAAGGCTTTAGTCAATGGGTAGCAAGGCTATAGTTAATGGGTAGTAAGGCTATAAAATAAATAGTCAATAGGTAGTAAGGCTTTAGTCAATGGGTAGTAAGGCTATAATCAATGGGTAGTAAAGCTATAGTCAATGGGTAGTAAGGCTATAGTCAATGGGTAGTAAGGCTTTAGTCAATGGGTAGCAAGGCTATAGTCAATGGGTAGTAAGGCTATAGTCAATGGGTAGTAAGGCTATAAAATAAATAGTCAATGGGTAGTAAGGCTTTAGTCAATGGGTAGTAAGGCTATAGTCAATGGGTAGTAAGGCTATAGTCACAGACCTGTTTACCCATAAATTTTCCTGTCAGTATTTTAAGCAATGCCTGTCAGTATTTTCAGACTGCAGTCAGTATTTTCAGCACACAAATAGTAGATACTATCAATATACTATAATTATCATTATGTAGTATTACACGACATAATGACTATACAATATTGTGTAAATAACTCCTAGTGTGCAAAGACGCTGGTATTCAGTTAATTCTGTGTTTCAAGACACAAATATGCAGAAATTGAACACCACTGACTTAAACATCCTGTTCATATTATAGTGATAAAAACCACAAAAAATACCACAACATAACCAAATTTATTCTGTTGTTTACCTCCGTTACTTTCTCTAGAAATTCTGTTTTCTCAGCTTCACACATATCCATAACATTGTAATTAAAGCCAATTCTCTATTTTACATGGTTAAGAACTTGATATAAAACATTATGACAGACATTGTTACCACCCATCCACTTAGAAAATAATAAGTTTATCTAAATAGGTGAAGGCAATCTTATTTATCTGATAAAATCTAGTATCATCTTTGTCAATATTTACTAGAATGGAAATAAGGTTCATAAATTATTTTTCATTGCTTCCGTTAACTTGTCAGCTGTACTCAATGACAAATTCATATTTGCGATCAACTCACATAGAATCGCCTCGGCACGTGTTTTTTGTTTTTGAAGTATGTTTTGATCACTGACTTCCTTTCCTTTCATCATTGACAAAATGTTTCTATTTCCATTCACTAATGATTTCAATTTTGTATGATTTTCCGATTCCACATGCCGTGAACAGTCATTCCTTCCACCATGTGCACAGGAAAAGTCTAAGTTGCAAACAGTGCAATACACAAAATGTTCTCCTTTTGACGATGGTTTAAGGCATAGCCACAGAGTAGAATAAACTGGTAGAAAATGCTGCTTTCTGTGTTAGACTTTCCATTTTCATCATCAGTTTCGTGCTGAAACTTTCTTGTCGGCTGCATTTTCCTTTGTTTAAACAAACGGATGTTGAGAATGTCAAAATAAGTGACGTGGCACAAAATGCAGACGCGGATGCGGACCGAAGAGACGATACAATGAAATGAAAAGAAAAAAAAACGGCTTAAAAAATTAATTTTAAAAAAGTAATAAATAAATGCAACCTCAAATCGTATTTTCAGTTCAATAGACCGTATGACCGTACGGATGGGCTTTATTCCGTACAAATACGGTCAAATACGGTCGGGTAAACAGGTCTGTAGTCAATGGGTAGTAAGGCTATAAAATAGTCAATGGGTAGTAAGGCTTTAGTCAATGGGTAGTAAGGCTATAGCCAATGGGTAGTAAGGCTATAAAATAAATAGTCAATGGGTAGTAAGGCTTTAGTCAATGGGTAGTAAGGCTATAGTCAATGGGTAGCAAGGCTATAGCCAATGGGTAGTAAGGCTATAAAATAAATAGTCAATGGGTAGTAAGGCTTTAGTCAATGGGTAGTAAGGCTTTAGTCAATGGGTAGTAAGGCTATAGTCAATGGGTAGTAAGGCTTTAGTCAATGGGTAGTAAGGCTATAGTCAATGGGTATTAAGGCTATAATCAATGGGTAGTAAGGCTATAGTCAATGGGTAGTAAGGCCAGAATGGTTATAGGTAGGTAGGTAGGTAGGTAGATACACATTCATGCATGCATAATCCTGGCTACATATTGCCAATGAAAAGTTAAGTTGAGAAAATTAAAAGGTAACAAATTTTGGGAAGAATAAATCCTCTTGAAATATGTAGTCTTACATGATAATAAAGAACAACATGGGGAAATAGAAACACTGAAGGTACATAATAAAAAATATAAAATATAAAGGTAAAAAAAATTAAAATCTTCTGCCCCACAGAACAGAGTGGACAAACTTAACAAAAACACATTCATCTGCCAGTAGACATTTGCAGTACATGCACTCCATTCAAGGCTCAACTTTTAGAGCCAGGAAATTTACAGTAATTAAAAGCCAGTATAACCATATTTACCATGAATATCATATAAATCTGACATTTCTGAATGATTTTAAATTAAATATGACACTTGGTAACAGTAATGATAAGTTAAGCAGTTAGATATCATACAAAACTTTCAGTGAAAACCCCATGTTAATGTGACTCCAACCAAGAGATTTTCAAGATTATCAACTTTATTTTTCCACTAGTCCTTTAAAATTGATATAAAGGTCATAATAGTTAGATCATTGTGTACTAGAGCAAAATTCAAACTTCACACTAATGTAGAACAAAAGCTTAGCTCGAGTGATTCTGAATGATATTTGTAGTGTTAGATTTTTTTTTATTGTTTATCTATTAATTAAATAATTCGTTCCAAATCAGTTTAAAAATTATGTATATGCTGGAAGTAAATTCTGATTTTTTAGCAATGATTAACCACCAAGTCACCCATTTATAAATGGCTTTATATTACATAATCAGACATAGTTCTGCATCACTCTAGACTTGTCATGATTCCAAACAATACAGCAACAAACTTGTTGGTTCAATCATGCGCTAAAAATCTTGACAATATCCTCTATAAGGATAATTTAGAACAAAATAGGTCAGATCTGACATCAATTAATGTGCTGACAGATCAGGTTCTATTCTGGATGTTTAACATCTAGCTGTGTGTAGACACTGAACAGTCCATAGATTAAGAAATAGCAGAGATGACTTGACACAAACCCTAATTAGATGCATGTTATAAATATACATGAAAATACATGTTTTGTTCCAAGATGGTGGTGAGAATGAGTCTGATGTACCATCAAGGTTTTCAGGTCAAGACATTTTCATAAGTCATATAAAATGAGTTATTTCCCCTGACTCAGAAGAAAGCACAAATAGGATTTTGTATTACTTACCTCTTTTACACTTTCAACATATTTTTAGCTTTACAGAGTAAACAAAATTCAAAATGAATTAGAATTTATGAAAGTCTGATTTGGTGCATCTAAATTAAAGGGTCCAATCTGAGTGTGTGATACAAAAATATAAATTGAACATCTTGTACTTTTAAAAACATAAAGTGTGGATGTCCATTGATGGTTAGAATACTATCAACTCAAGGTGACTATGACCTTTGGATGCTGGACCAATGACAAAGGTCACAACACTATGCTTCTTTTCCCTGCAGTATTAACATGACATGGTCAAGAACCTTTGTTAACATCAGGTAAGTATGGACTATAAGGCCTGGAGATACTGTACCTACCACATGGGTCCCAGCACCATGCCTGTTTTCCCTGGGGTGTTTGCATAGCAGTCACATTGCAGGAACCTGTAAGGTTCCTCTGAAACAAAAATCACAAAGAATAGCTAGACCATGCCTTGTAAATTTTAGATAAATTTTACTTAAATTGAAATTATAGATAGTGAATCTCTCAAACTGATTAATATTGAAAACTCCTGTGGAAAGGTATCTGATGCACACTAATATCGAGTCATATTGTTTACCTTTTGATTAACAGATCAGTTTTGACATATATGAAGAGGAAAAATATCATGGTCGTGATTAACCAGTAAGATTAGTTTTCACATTTATGAAAATAGATGTGGCACATACAGTTTTTAACAGCAACTCCTTCTAGCACAAAATGCAATGTTTATCTGACAGATTAATATATTTCCATGAACCAAAGTTACAATGGGCACCAGAAGATGCATCTGTATCTGTTTTTCTCAGATCTATGTAGATCTCTATGTTAATCAAATGTCTCATGTTCCAGCTCCAATCTCTTCATGTAGAGAGGAAATATTTGATTATAAATGTATCATTCATTTATATGTCTGATGAAACTGTGTTTGCATTTTGCCTAATTCTCAAACCAGTTAACACTGGGTGAGTGCATTTGGCTAATTCTCAAACCAGATAACACTGGGTGTGTTATATTTGCCTGATATAATCATGTGTGAATTTTGCCTAATTTGCAAATCAGTTAATAGATGGAGTCTATGCTGTGCCTTGTAATCACAATACTTAACTGCATGTGTAATCTAAGCAACTGCATGATGTAGTGTTAAGGTAATTAGAAAAATGATTATTTCACAACTAGAGGTTGCTCTAATCAGATCCACATGTCTACAATATATTTGCACATACATGTGTGTGTGTGTGTGTGTGTATATATATATATATATATATATATATATATATATATATATATATATATATATATATATATATATATATATATAACAAATTCCTTTGGTATTATGTTAAAACCTTTAAATACAAAAACCTCAGTTAATCAAAACCCCTTGGAAACTGAATCAAGTTTCTTCTCATGAATTTAATTTTGATAAACTTTAACTCCATACACATAATGCCCTCTAATCTGAACATCAAAGCAACTTTCCATCCCAAATTTAAATCTGACACATTATTAGCATCAATACATTGGCCTCATGTTAAAAAGACTTCTATGTCAACAACTAAAATTTTGCATGGAAACCACATATCTTCTCATTTCCGTTAGAGTGACCTTGACCCTTGCCCTTTTCAGGTCGATATAAGTTTCTTCCTTATCCTAAACATAAGTCATCCAAAAGGTTCGGGTCAGGTTTGTAAATGATAAAATAATGTAAATAATGTTTTTGGACAAAAACATTTTATTTGTTTCATTCTGTAACCTTAATAATTGAACTTTGACCTCAAAATTAATAAGTTTGGCTGAGGCATAATCATACAGAACAAATGTTACACTGCACAGTCACATTAATCTTGACCTTTTGAATTTACTAAAAAAATGAATCCAGTTTTTGCATGGAAACAAGTTTCTTAATTCACAGTGATCATGACATTTGAATTTTTGAGCATGAAATTGACTGTGCATACTACCCAGTGGACAGAATTTAGTCAATGTGGATGATACCAAACTTTGTTCTTTCAGTAAGTGACCTTAACCTTTAAGCCCCCCCCCTTCAATAGAGATCGTCATTACTCTAATTGCAAACTTTCCACAAAGTTCGCTACTTGCAGATGATGGACAACTAAAGTTTTTTTGTGCAAAAATCATATTGGTAACAGATGGATGGACAGACAGATAGACAGACAACATAATTAAAAATGATCCAACTAGCATACAAAATATGTTGCAAGTCAATGACCTTTAAACAGCTTGTAAATATGCAGAGTAAAAAAGAACTCATCACTAAAACAGGCACAAATGCCATGAAATATACAATTTTATCACAGATATCTATACTGAAAATGACTGGATACTGATGTCTAGTCGAAACATGTAAATATTGTTTAAATGTGAGAAGATTACTAATTATATAACATTCTGAGATGAAAATAAAGAAAATATTTAAAACAATAATCACTTTAATTTGGTCCTGAGAGATTTAAGGAATCACAGTAATAATTCAGTTCCCATAGTGAACCTATGAAAGCACCATATAAAAAATTCAAAAACTTAAAATTTCTGAGTGCACATGATCAAACCTGTATTTATCAGTATAGATGAAAGCTAGATGCCAGCTTCTGTGTAGAGGAAAGGATATTAGCTGCAGCATTTTCTGGATCTGCATGTGTTTGAAACATCTGCTTTCAATTCCACACCAAAGAGTTAGGTGCTAATTTTAGTAATGAGTGTTCCAAACTCAAGACTGTTAAAGGACTCAAATTCCATCAATAAAACAATGTATTTTTTTTCACTTACAACTAGGATAAACTCTCAAATAATTCTTTTTCCAAAAACATAAATTACATTTTTATCCAATCTTGGCCAACAAACCCATGTATACTGTATTTAATGTTCACCCATATCCAGGATGGTTCCCACTTTTCCATACCTTTAGTACAGCATGTCCTATATCCACCTATTATTTTTTTACAGCCCTAGGAATAGTAGTTAAATACATAAGTAAGCAATGTGCATAGCTCTGCTTGACAAAGATTACATTAGTGAATATTATATTGCAAGTTCATTTTCACCTAAAGAGCATTGGCACATTTCAGGCAACATTTAAGTATTTGAGCTTTATTTAAGAAAATGAGAAAAAAAATATTTTAAAAAAAATGTCTACTAAGAGTCATCTTTTTCAATATCACCATTTATCTCTCTTCAATTTAATACTGAAATATATTACCAGCCTTTTCGTATTATGTAACTAATGATTAAAAGGTCATATTGTGTAATTAAGGGGTTAAAGATCGAGGTGACCATCTATATGTACATGTATTATTACAGAAAAAGAGATTTAAATGACAAAAATTACCTAAAATTCCTCCCAGAACACATATAATTTAAAACTGAAGTAAGGTAGACATAAGTTCATTAAAAATGCAAAATATGAAGTTTCAAAACATTCACTGAAAGAAATAAGTGGGGTGCAAAGTCATTAGAGGTCATCACCATTAAACATGGTGGAATAGACTCAAGTGATCATATATGATGCATTATATTTCAAAACACTAGTAGAAAATATCATATTGTTTACCATAATTACTCTGAAGATGGTAAATTGCATAAATTTTATATATGTATTGCTTAGATATGAACCAAAGTGTAAAATACTCCACCTAACATAGTCAAATCTACACCCTGTTATCCATCACCCCTTCTTGGCAACAGCTGATATATCTAAATCTATGTTTAATAACCCACTCGAAGTCACTCTGTGGTTTACAAAAGTATTACTTTTGCTTGTGATCCACAAATAAAACCATATGATTGCAATTATAGTAATGGTAATTATATCTGCATAATTATATGGAGTTACTGTATTGCTGTAGCGGTCAATAGGAATCACGGTAATAATTCAGTTCCAATAGCGAACCTATGTAAACACGATGATATTGAAAATTCAAAAACTTAAAATTTCTGAGTGCCCATGATCAAACTATATTTATTAGTATAGATGATAGCTGGATGTCCGCTTTTGTGCAGAGGAAAGGATATGAGCCAAGGCATTTTCTGGACCTGCATGAATTTGAAACATTTGCTTTCAATTCCGAAGCAAAGAGTTAGGTGATAATTCTAGTAATGAGTATTCCAAACTCAAGACTGTTAAAGGACTGAAATTCCATCAATAAAACTGTCTGTGCTTTTCCATTTGGATATTAAAATTCCATAAAATCTATATTAGATATGGTTGGGTGTGGAGAAATCAAAATTTGTGTCAGCCACATGGCTAACAATCTGTGTATAGCTATAACTAAAGATCAATACAGACAAGTTTGGGAAAATTTAAAAAAGCTTGCAGCATTGTCTTAAGATGTCATTAAATCATTAAGTCTTATATAGTCCTAAAAGTTTGATGAAAAAGTCCAATTAATATAGTTTGAATTCCAGTGGTATTCCAAATAAGTTCCAATATTGAATATGTTGATGTGCATGTAGTCTTGAACATGCTAATGTGCCAATGGCCTGGAATGTGGTGATGTGTTAAGTCTTTTGATGTATCACAATAATATATTCCAATATGTCCTTGTCTGATTTGAATAAATAATTTCACCCAAATTAAAATAGAAACATATATGAATGATTCTGCTTTTGATGTTAAGACAAAAAGGAGTAATTTTTCAAGCAAACAATATATATAAAGCTAAGACACAATAATACAGACATAATGTAGGTCAATTTCCTTTCTAAAACATTAAAAGTTGTCAGCAAATTTTATGTTTTCTGAATTTTGTAATCCTTGTTCAGCATTATGTTATGATTTTACACTCTATATTTTATACTTTATCTTATATACTACATAACGTTTACAAAATGAGTATTAGTCTTGCCTTAGTCTGATTTTGTTGACTAGCATGGATTTATCATTAGAGAAATATTGTATGCTGAGTACATATTTCTCAAAAATGTTGCATTTTTTACAACAAAGGAAGTAAAACATAATTTCAAGAAAAGTCCACGTACAAAGTTATCATAAAATATAACACAGTAATTCATTAACAAATCTTTGAAATGAACATTTTCATTTGTTAAAATATGCATCAGGTGTAAAACAAAGATTTTAGTTCATAACACCAGAGAACTTGTGTTTTAGTTAACCCTCTCTTGTCTGCTAAATGTAGTTCTACTATTTCTTGAGAGTTATAATTTATTATTACTATAATTATCTGCACTTTAGTGAACTGTACTTCATATTTGACTGAATTCATGAGGTCATGGAGTTTGAAAATTGATTACACAGTACACGTTAATTTTTTTTACACAAGACACATCAAAACTAGTTACACAGTATGCATGAAAATTGATTACATAGTATCTATGAAAATTGATTATACAGTATGCATGAAAATTGATTACACAGCATTCAAGAAAACTGATTACACAGTACATATGAAACTGATTACACAGTATGCATGAAAATTAATTACACAGTATGCATGAAAATTGATTACACAGTATGCATGAAAATTAATTACACAGTGCATATGTGATTACACAGTATGCATAAAAACTGATTACACAGGATGCATGAAAATTTATTACAAAGTATACACGAAAACTGATTACACAGTACATACAAGAATTTATTAGTATTTATGAAAATAGTCTTTTGCTTTCCTACAACCTTCATTACTTCATCAATCCTGTAAAATATGAAATTTACTTCCTGCTTATTGTTTAGAATACCTTTTCCCCCAATGTAAGGAACTTATTTATCTTTTTTTTTTGATAACCATAACTCCGT
Source organism: Potamilus streckersoni (assembly GCA_016746295.1). Classification (NCBI taxonomy): domain Eukaryota; kingdom Metazoa; phylum Mollusca; class Bivalvia; order Unionida; family Unionidae; genus Potamilus; species Potamilus streckersoni. The sequence goes on along the minus strand of JAEAOA010000962.1, from coordinate 485,418 downwards.
ACTAAAAACATTACACTATTCTGAATTGTGACAAGAAAATCTAAATCTTTATGACAGTTACAAAAAATTATTTTTGCCATAAAACCCCCCACAACTGTCAAAATCCACAGAAAATGAACCTAGCAGACCTTTTGTGACAAAATCAAACAGACCTTTTGAGACAGAATCAAAGTGCTTAGTGATTACCTATTGGTGTATGTGTTTCTGGGTAGAATTCTCTCTCTTCACACATCTGACAATGAAGCAGGTATGAGACTTTATTCAGGCTGATGTTTGCATGCTTTTGTCCCCGGCCAACTCGCAGCACAATCAGGAAGTAGTCATTACTACACACAGTGTACAAAACTTCTATACCTTTGTTATATCTGCTGGCACATCTAGAATCAGAAATGAAAGAAATTCCTGCCAGACATAATGCTATTAAATGGTATATATATCTGATTCAGTATTTACATACAGGTTGCGTTTTCATAAAAGCCGCTATGCACATTTGAAGTTCCATGTTCAGTTTCTGGGGTATGCAGTGTTTCCTTTATGCACATTTGTGCATCAGGGATGCAAACTGGAGAAAATTAATGCATAATTATGATCTATTTAATATCCAATACTTTGGATGAAGGTTGGCACAGTGTATATGTCAAGCATAGGCATAGTCTGGTTCCCTGTTTTGTATACTCCCTGTGTTGCACTCTGCTATATGGAGCATACAAAACTGAGAACCAGACTAGCATAAGCAATTTTATGATGGAGTAGCTTCCGCTAATACCGCGAGCTCTCAATCGATTTCCATTGAGCTCAGCAAGATTTTGTCCAGATGTTTAACCCTAATGCTTGTTGCACTAAAATGTGATCTCCAGATTAAAACGGAGTGCACTAAGAATTTTTAGTAAAGAAAGTGAAAGAAGCAGAACACAAAAGAGTAATTGTGGATCTAACTTTAATGAAAAATGGAGAAAATAATTCCCTTGACTGGAATACAGCACATTCATTGGGATCACAGGTGCGACTTCTGATTTTGTGATTGCAAAGACTGCAGAAGTGAATAATCCTTTAGTGACAGCGTTTAAAATTTTAAAAAAATCTGCCCTTGTTCACCACAAAATATTTTTAGAACACATTATCACCCAAAACATTCTTTCACAACAAAGAAAAAAGTAAACTTGCAGAGACAAATCAATCATTTGTATTACAAAGTCAGTGGGTCATTGCAGATTTGGTTAGTTTTTAACTTTGCTGCAATGAAAGAAAGATTTGAATTTTTAAGTGTACCTTATTAAAGAGAGAATTGGCTGTTATATTTTATGTACATTCATAAATTTATCAGTATGATAAATTTGAATAACATTTGTGGTTTCTGCTTGAGCCAGAATTAAAAAAGAATACTGGTTCATGCCATATTTCCCAAGATTACTGGTCCATGTGGCCTCAGGATACTGTGCAATGTGGCCATATTTCCAAGTTAATAAAAGGCCATGTTGCCATACCCATCACACCCAAACAAACCCCAACTGGGCCATGACAAAATTCCATCATCAAATGGGTGTTCTATTTCTAAGAAAACTGTACTTAATCAAGAAAACCAAAATTCAAGGTCCAAAATGAAAAAAGATCATTGCCTTGGAAGCATGGATTATTTTATCAATGGCTAATTTAAAATTGAATATTTTTAATTGAACAATATTTACCTAGCAGCAGCTGCTATGACAACTCTGGCAGCCATTTCCTTCATATAATCTGTTTTCATGACATGGGCCCCGTATTGCCGCAGGACAGATGGAGCAGAGCGGGCAAACAGGGGAGAAATATCAGCTGATACAAGGCAGGCAATGCCATTATTAGGTAACCTGCAGAACAGGGAGTCCAGATATATACACAGGTAATTGCCATATGGGTTCAGATAGCTGAAATAAAAAAATGTACTTATTACTCACAAGTGTAGAGGGTCTCTCTTGTTCTCTTATTCTCTCTCTTTTAAGAAATATATACACTATGTTGGAAAGCTTACTGACCATCAGGATACATTCCCTACACATAAAGCAGCTTTAATACTCAAGTCATTCTGTACTGTTGTTCTGCATTTTCTTCTATTAGCATGTATCTAGTTGACACTACTGAGTACTGTTTTCCTATTTGCGTGTATCTAGTTGACACTACTGAGTATTGTTTTTCTATTAGTGTGTATCTATTTGAAACTACAAAGTACTTTTTCTATTAAAGTGTATCTGCTTGACACTACTGAGTATTGTTTTTCTATTGTATCTAGTTGACATAACTGAGTACCGTATTTTCTGCCCTATAAGTCGCTCCTGTGTATAAGTCACGGAAGGAGGAAATCCAGAAAATTTTGAAAAAATCAACAGATAAATCGCTCCTCCGTATAAGTCGCTCCTGCATATAAATCGCCCCTCCGCACTTACCGTAATCACGTCTTTGATACCGAAGCCATTGCATGCGACTTGGTAATTTCCATTGCAAATTCACCTAACAACTGAACTGTTTGCCAGCTTTCCAGTTATTTTTATTAATTACAGGTACTTTGAAGTTCTCTCCATGAAGCCAGTCTTGGCTTAATCCAGAGTTTAAAACTAGAGCAATCATCAGAGGAAATATTCATGCTATGGTGGTTTTTTTTATAACAAGCCATTGTGAAACCAACCGAAAAAATGATTGTGTGTTTTAATAAACTACTACTGAAGTAAATTATGAAGCGCTACCAGAGGTTTCAGAAACGATTTACAGTGACATAATTCCTTGTTTAAAATGACAAAATAATCCCAGTTCTGCATGCTGTATTTATTTGAGTTCATCAAAAGAACATGACACAATAGCTGGGCGGCAAGTTCAAAGGACTTTGACTAGCAGCTTGGGTGGGAAAATGTGCTGAAATTTACAACTGAATTTAGAGACAGAAAGAATCTAAGATGTACATGCCGAATAATAAAGGAAATACAATGGAAATTGTTATTTCAATATTTTTTTAATTTAATAATAACAACAAATTTTAACACATATATAACTAAATATTATTTGATTATTTAATTTGATAATCTTATAGTCTAATACTTACGTCTACCGTATGTAAGTTTCCAGCAATTGGCTCCGTATACCGGCAGATGCATTTCACACAGCATCACTGAGCATCAGTCACAGTCGTTAAAAAAATGTATTTGTCATATAAGTCGCTCCTGCATATAAGTCACAGACGTCATTTTTAAGAAAGAATAAAAAATGAAAAAAATAATGACTTATACCCCAGAAAATACGGTACTGTTTTTCTATTAGCATGTATCTAGCTGACACTACTGAGTACTGAATTGAGCAGATCATATTTTTGTTACTGCTCTTCATCACAAAAGTGGCTATGTAGTGACCATAAAAGGCTATGTTCCAAACATTAATAAATTTAACTGCACAACAATTTAGGACAAAAAACCCATCCCAAAAACTGTAAAATTAAATACAAGGTGAGAAAATACAAAATGTAACGATGTTAAAATTCAGCAAAATATATATAAAATAACAGAAATGCAATATAAGTATTGTGTCAAGAAATTCATGTACTTAATTAATACACAGCTTACCTATATAAATGTAATAAATGATTACATAACTTACTGCTATAAAAATAATAAATGATTATGTTGCTTACCTCTATAAATGTAATAAATGATTACCTTGCTTACCTCTATAAATGTAAATGATTACAGTTTACCTCTATTAATGTAATAAATGATTACATTGCTTACCTCTATATATGTAATAAATGATTACATAGCTTACATCTAAAAATGTAATAAATTATTACATAGCTTAACTCTATAAATGCCAAAAAAATTATATACATACCTCCACAAATATAATAAATTATTACATAGCTTACCTCTAGAAACAAATCATTGCAAATGTAACCTCTATAAATGTAATAAATAATTACATAGCTTTCCTCTATACTTGTACTAAATGATTATATAGCTTACCTTTATAAGTAAAAAAAAGGATTTACATAGCTTAACTCTTCAAAACTTTAGTCATCTCCACCACAGATATTATTGATCATTACACAATATACATGCACATATGCATTGCCAAGGCATATATTAAATAATACAAAAAAGAATCCATTCTTATCTATGATATAAAAGTAAAGATATCATAATTAGCCAATCAAAACCAGTAATTAATTTGGTTTAAATCAATGTGTTTACATGTATTATTACAGTCCACTCAAGAAAACAGATTTTATTGTGTAAAAGTCACAGGCGTGGATTAACCTAGAAGTGGTAATCACTGTCCACTCCAGAAGCCAGGTTTTATCAGGCTAAAGTCAAAGGCTTTGATTAACCATAAAATGTTAAACAGTATAAGAAGCATACCTCATGCATCAGTATTACCTTGATTAGCCACTACAACTGAAGTCTCACATAAAAAGCATGCATTCAAATCATCCAATTCCTATATTCATTCACATGTACTGTTAACATTTTGAGTTTAGTCAATCACAATTAACATAATCATAATCATTAAGTTGGAAAAGTTGACTACAGAACAAACATTTATTTCAACTTCTAGCTGCACTGGCCAAAAAGGGCCTTTGCTGAAGGCTTGGATTTACCTGACATGGAAAAATCTAAGTAGTAATTGTGATCTATATGAAAAGAATATTCTGGCTTCAAATAGATTACCTCACCTACTATTCCTGTCTGCTGGGGAACTAACATTTGTTTAAAGTGTTTCAATATTTACAAACCAAATAATGAGATAAATAAAATCATTCCATCTTTATGAAAAATTGATACTATTTCAAAATTTCCTCTAAGAGAGTGAACATTCATTTCCTGACATATTTCCAAAGAAATGTCTGAAATATTTTCTTGTACATAATAAACTGATGTATGTTATTACAATTTATACACTCACCAATGACTGTTACCCATCTCACCTAGCTAGGCATATAGTCATTTGTCTTTAGTAACAAGAAAGAATGGAATCTTACACAAACTCAAATTCTTCCAACCATAATAATACATGTGTGCTAAAGAACAAGAATGGAATCTTTGACAAACGCAGATGCCTCAATCTGTAATAATACATCTGTCTTTAAGAACAAGAACAGAATCTTACACAAACTCAAATGCTTCCATCCTTAGTAATACATCTGCTGAACAATGACAAACATGAATTTCCTGTGGCCCCTGATCTTCTTGTGGATCACCAGGAGTTCGTGAGAAATCTAATTTCAGATCATTTGGTGTGAGATCATTTCTCATACAGTTGGCTCTGATCACTTCCACTGTCTCACTGTCCCGATCTGAGATAACAACTTTAGCCTGGGTAGGAAGTCCCTTCTTCAACTGAAGGCCAACAATTCCTGCAAGTTAAAAAATGATGTTTATTACAAAGATAATCCTGTAAATCTAACCCTGTTTATGAGTCTTGCTGCTTTGACAAAATCCAGAATGAGATTCCTGAATACAGCATCGACATACTACCAGAATCATCAATTGATGTTTTGTTTTTTTGCAATTCATTAAAATGGTCACACAGACAGCAAAAGTTCAATAATTTTAACTTAGTTTTGTTAACACAAGAATTTCAGAGAATACAATGTTTACCTATTCAGCCACTGCATTATGTAAGATTTTCATAGAGAAGCTAAATGCAAAAACTCGACCAAGATTTCAAGAATGAAAACCATGTTCCTGTGACCTACTTTTGTCTGTTATGAACATTAACCTCCATGATAAAAATACCATGACAGTACATATAATAGAATTAAAAAAATTGAGCTAAATGAAAAATCAGAACTGATACCTACTTCAACAGCAAATCGACCTATGTCTGACCTAAACATTGAAGGCAAGACAAAAATACAGACAATATGCAAATCAATGTACCAATGACATGGGTTAATATGTTATTTTATAACATTGCAGTCATCATTACTAAATTAGCAGGGAAATTTTAACATGGATAATGATATATCATCTTGTTTTCCTATCTTCAAGTTCCAGCAAAGTTAGAAAATATTGCTCCTATACAAAACAAATTAAGCAACAATCAAGTAACAAACACCATTTAACTGAATCCAGGGACCTTTTACATAAAAATAAATAATAATAATAATAATAATAATAATAATAATAATAATAATAATAATAATAATAATAATAATAATAATAATAATTTTCCAACAGTGTACATGGCAGTCAAATCAACAAAAATGCCATATGATATACAGTTTCCAAATTTAAATTCTGACTGTTTTATGAAGGTTAGAAAGATATAAGAACTCATTGTGAAGGTGAATCTGAGAATTTTTGCAAAATCAGCTGCAGACTGACATCTACAGAGTCTTGTCTGGGCCTATTAGTGTTTGGATTTATTGCTGTTACATCCTGTTCAAAACAGCTTTATGAATATTTACCCTGACCTGTTCCACCAAGAGCATCCAGACAACTGATAGGCTTGCCTCTCATCTTGGATTCCACAAGAAGTGTACAAAGCACAGCCTCTCTGCAAATGAAAACTGGATTAGTTAATTTTCCTGTGTTCAAGCAGACATTCTGAGAAACTTCCCAGACACTCATGAACATGCTGTTTGTAATATATAAATTCAAAAACAATGTTTTGACTGCATAGATCTCATCAGGTGATAACAGTACACCATAAGTTTACCCCAATGATTTGCTACAGATTTGTTCCATCTTTAACAAAATTTATTTACACAATCATAATGTAACCATATTGGTACTATGTTACTTAAATTTCATCAGTTTGGCAGAAACATTCTATTTATTTTATTGATTCCATGTCTGTTCCAATTTTTTTTACTACAATTACTTTCTGGCTACACCAACATTTTTTCTCATAAGTTTGACAAGAGTGTCAACACTCACCCTGCACCAAAGAGATTCTTATAAATATAGATGTGAAAATCTCTCACAGTCCATGCACAACATTTATAGTACCTGTGAAATTTTTAGTCAAATGCATCATGTGGCAATAAGCTCCCTTTCAATGCAGTAAAGTGTACTGGGTATATAGATTATTTATGCAAATGTATATGATCAAATCCAAGATAATTTAATTTTGAATTCATTCAGTGTTTGAGTTTAAAAAGTCTTTGTTAGCCAAGGTTCTGATTTGATAACCATATCTACACCTTGGCATATCAATCAGATATTTCTGTGCTTCAGTTCTGAATTTCACTGGATGTGGAGGCAAGCCACTGTAATGGGTTTGGAGCAGGGAAATTTGTTTGAAAATGGATGGATAAAACCTAAGAGAGACAATAAGTGTACACTAGCTATTTCTCCAAAGAGACACAAGCAACAATCTCTGATGGTATAAAATGTCAAATATGATACTACTAACAGGGGTCAAGCTAGACTTAAATTTTAGGGAGAAGTGACTTCACCTTTTGGTCAAAACAGGGATCTAAACAGGGAGAAGTGGAAGTTAAACGGAGAAGTGAGACCGTATTTCTTGGTATGCTTTTAACAGTTTTAAGCAATGCCCTATTTTCAATTTGAAAATTGTGTTATTTGTGAGTATCAATATATTTTGTACTCGTATAAAAAAATTTATTCATACCCATTCTGGTCATACTTAGTATATAATTTTCACTGATGGAAATAACAAAATTAGAGTCTTGTAATTGTAAGTTGGTAATAATGCTTAATTAACTACCATTTAATTATTTTATTTTCTTAAGATTTGTGTACAATTGCAGTAGCATTCTTTGAAACAGCCCATAATACATGTACATAGGAATAAACACACAAGTGAATTCAAATCATACTGTACGTCCTGATTTATTTGTTCCCTATTAAACATTAATGTAACTATTCATAGAATAACTAAATTTGATATATAACTAAACTGGACGTTTTTTTTTATATACCCCCAACCAAAAATCCAAGAATTGGTCTTGCACATAGCGATTGTATCTATTTTTAGATGGAGTGCTTTTCTCGAACTAAACACTTTCTTGCTTCATTATAAAAATCCATTAAAAGTTCTGCATATTTATGGTTTGTCTACATATTGGTAATAATGACATGCATTGGCTAAATATTATTTGTTTCATTACTATATATATATGTTTTTTCTTATTTGCACAGTTTAATAAAGTGGTATATCATATACGCAGTGATGCCCGCCATTAACATTTCATTTACGGTTTCAAACTGATTTTATACAGAAAATGCACAAATACGGCCGTTAAAATTTCCATTTATTAAAAGTATAATATAAATTAGAAAACGCTCTTCACTGATCATATTTTTAATAGCAAATTACTATTTGCATTATTGATGTTTAAATTTCAAAACAGGATTTGGTATGTTTTCATCATAGCATAGTAGGCCCAACTTCATGAAATTAAGCAGTGATATCTTACTCCGGAAAAGGGTTAATGGTCAGTTAGCTATCAAAACTTGCATGTGAATATGCAAGAATTTCTTTGTAGCAATAAGCTGATTGGTATCTAAGCTAAGTAAATACATTTGGCGTTGGTTTACAGTAGTGACTGAACTTCCTGGCTTAAGAGAGGGGGCATCTCAAAGTCAAAATCTACAGTCATATTACGTCCGAAAAATCAGAGGGTGAAGTCGTTTTTGCTTTCATAACAGAAGAAAGCGAAGTTTACGCTTCTTAGGTGACTTTTTCGCCCACTTCGCCTGGTAGCGTGACCCCTGTACTATGAGACAAAGAAATTTTCAGCCGCATTGGGTTGTTATCCCTGGCTTGAATATATTGAATTAGAAGGAAAGATGTCTTTCTGTTACTGCAAACAATATCCAAAACTGGCACAGGTAGGAAATTCACCCAGATGAACATTTCTGTAAATGAATCAGAGCTAGAGGACTTTAATCCAGACACAGCTATCAACTGCTGGCTTTGTGCTGGTTGCAAGTGGCAGACATATGCATGGGCATATTTTCAAATCAGTTAAAACATATATGCATGAACCTGAAGAAGCCAAATGTATAACAACCAATGTTTCTGAAAAATTAAATTCTTTTAAGAAATAATTATGTAGTATATTATTTTGTTGTTTTTCTCCTTTTTTTTCTATGGATTAAGTACATACATTTCATCAAATCTCGGCAAATGATTACCATTTTGAGATCAGTGAAAAGTAAGGTGGGACTAGTGAAGAGTAAAGTGGAACTAGTGAAGATAAAGGTGGGACTAGTGATGAATTTTCTGAAACCAATTGTCCTGGACTAGTGGTTTCTTAAAAAAAAATGCTCAGCCCTGATAATACTTTACAAGTTCATGTCGTTTCCAAACAATTTTAACCTGATAGTTGACATCTTTGCATTGTACGTCTTTGATTTGTTTTCCAAAGCCTCTGATCCATTGGCCAGAATAGTAACATTTAATTCGTTAATAATTTCTTCCATTTATTCTTTAATATTACGTTGCTAAATAATAAACACCTTTATTAGACCACATGGACATTGCCTCACACGTGAAGAGTTACCGGAAACAGGCAAGAATAACACTTGGTCATGGTCATGAAGGAATCAGCCATTTCTCGAGAAATTGGCCGGAAAGCCCAGTTGATTTTTACCAAATAAACAAAAAACATTTTTAGGAAACTTTTTAAAACAAAAAATTGTTAGACGATGGGTGAACAGCAGTCAGACTCAAGGGTGTTTGGGACTTCCTTGCACGCTGGAGATGTAGCTGTCATTGTAGTTTACTTTGCCTTCGTTTTGTTTGTTGGATTATGGGTGAGTGTTTTTTTTTTTTTTATCACAGAAAAGGCGTAGGTCTGAAGGTTAATACGAGATTCTAAAACGTATCATACCACTTACCCACCCTCAATTCAAAACCACATACAGTTAATATACTAACCACACACCCACCCACCCTCAATGCAGAACCACATACAAAATTATTAATATACTACCCACCCACCCTCAATTCAGAACCACATACAGTTAATGAGTCACACTTGTTAAAAGGCGACTGATGTGCTTATCAGATGATATACATTTGTCTGCTGTTTTATCAATAAAGCAATACAAAATTTCTGACATAAAATCACCTTAACAGTATTATAAATTAGTATTAATTTATCATACCGTTAAGGTGATTTCATGTCAGAAATTTTGTCGTGCTTTATTGATATTACTGCAGATTCCTGTGTTTGAAGATGCAGGTAACACAAAGCATGCTTACACCCTATATAGTGAGTAGATTTTATTATAAAGGTGATACAATATGCTTTAATATAATATCTGTAAATATTTGGCTTAAAGCATGTGTCGTGTAAATGAATTCTCTGTGATTAATTGTATCCAAAACGATTATTGATGAATCAATCATTAGTTGTAGTATGTATCCATCAAATCAGTTATTGATGAATTGAGACCTCATTGAGTAGTTGTTTTACCTCTACCTGTTTGGTCAGTTTATTTACATCAATATCCTTGAGAACCGGTATCCAATATACATGTACCTGACATAGTCCTATAATGTAAGCCCCATCATATATTTTTCTTCTGGGTGGGTAGTACTAAAACAAAGACAGCATGTGTTGTCTTACATGTAGGACTGGTACTTAATGACAATGTGCTACATCTTACATGTGGGACTAGTACTTGACAATGACAATGTGCTAGGTCTTACATGTAGGACTAGTACTTGACAATGACAATGTGCTATTAATGACTTGTACTTGACAATAATGCTTGCAGAAAAATTCTGTAGACTTTTTATCTGTTCGATAAATGAAAAATAACAAAGGACAATTTCATCAGAGAAGACAGGTTATATTTTGCAACAAGTTCTTATGCCCATGATCATTTAGCTGACTTTGAGATAATACGTAAATGAAGGAGTTTTGCTCTTTTAAGAGATTTTATATTTTTGTTAATTAAAAGAAACAAAATTAAATATGAAACAATTACTTTTGTGTTTCTTCTAAAGTTAATTTTATTGATGACAAAATGAGAAATTAGTACACATTAGTACAGTAGCCAGCACCAGACTTACATGAAATTTGATGAGACAGTTGATTCACTTTTTGAATGTTAAATAGTATAAAAACATGTGTCTCAGCTGATCACAAAATAAAACTAAGATGTTGACTAATTCCTGTGAGCAGCAAGAGACAATGTGTATTAATTGTGCCTTTTTAAAATTTTTTTTAACCTACTAAAGTGAAACTGGTTAAGTGGTGGTAATATAAATTTTAGAGATAGTTCACATTCTTACATAACCTCATAAACCTTAGTTAAGTGGTCAGCTGGTATGCATGCCAAGTGAGTGATATTAGCCCCACCTGGGCATCTTGTCTCTTTTTTATCCATATTTGGTGCAAAATTTACAAAGAAGTTTATTTAGTGTCCACATTTGTTTGTCTGTAATGAGTGAGACTTGTACTAATTGATGTTCTACAAGGGGGTATTTAGGGCACATAACAAGGATCACTGTGCTAAAACACAATTTAACTAGTTTAAACATATCCATTATTATACATGTGCCTGTGTTTTAAGAAGTACAGCAATATAATGGGAGTTTTATAGCGAGGGAACACTGTAATATGTTTACATTAAATTGCATGAGAATATTGTATTTTCAAGTTGAGAGCTTTTTTTGGCACAAGGTCTTACATGTTTGAATATAGCAGCTCCAGTGAAGTTGGCTGCTGGATGAAAGTTTCAGTATTCTTCAGTCTCACAGTACTTTTCATTGTAAAATGTATTAAGGCCATTTATATTGTTATTAATTTATAAATTCTGTCATGGTTCTGAAATTTTTATTACATTGTACAATATAGTAAGGTACTTTATATTATTATTGTATAAAATGTATCAATGTTCTGAAATTTTAGTTGTAAAATTTATATGGCACTGAAGTTTATTACACTATATATTAAAGCATGTGGTACATTCACTTTTCATTACATTATCAAATATTGTATACTCATTATATTGTTATTGTTTCATAAAGTGTATCAGTGCTCTGTAAGTTTATCTATATCATCAAATATATCAAGGAAAGTTAAATCTTCATTCCATTCTAATACGCATTAGTTCTGTGTGTTATTACATTGTAATACATCCCATAGCCTCAATACTCAGTGTGTACTCTTCACATTATAACATTGTAATATATCCCATAGCCTCTATATTCTGTACAGTGTGTAGTCTACATGTTATTATATAGCAATATATCTGCCACAGCCACTATGTACATTGTGTGTACTCTTCATGTTATTACATTGCAATATATCCCAATGCCACTATAAACAATGAGTACTCTACATGTTGTTACATTGTAATATGTCCCATAGCCACTATATAGAGTGTGTATTCTGTATGTTATTACATTGTAATATATCCTATAGCTACTATAGACAGTGTGTACTCTACATGTTATTACATTATACATTTAATATATCCCATAGTCACTATATACAGTTATTACATTATAATATATCCCATAGCCACTATATACAGTGTGTATTCTACATGTTATTACATTTTAATATATCCCAATGCCACTTTGAACAGTGTATACTCTGTATGTTATTACATTGTGATATAGGGGCCCCGAGTGGCCGAGTGGTCTAAAGCACTGTCCGTTACGGATCACTGCCATCTCACCTCTATCTGCGTGGGTTCGAGTCTAAGATTCATCGAATTTGGATATGTGAGAGAGCTTGCCAGTAGCTTCTCGTGGGTCGGTGGTTCTTTCCAGTGATTTCCCGGTTTCTTCCTCCACCATTAATACTGGCCGCCATGTATAGCCTAAACCCCACAACAACAACAACAACAACAACAACAACATTGTGATATATCCCATAGCCACTATATATATATATATATATATATATATATATATATATATATATATATATATATATATATATATATATATATATATTGTGTACTGTACATGTTATTGCATTGTAATATATCCCATAGCCACTATATATATTATGTGCTCTACCTGTTATTACATTGTGATATATCCTATGACCTCTGTATACAGTGTATCAAGGCACTTTAATTCAATCAGAGCTATTGCATCTGGAATAGCTTGCCATCACATTTCTGCATGCTTAATTCTATATTCCCTCAACCCCAGTCCTTAGTATACTGCTAAGCATATCTAATAACCCAAAATCTGTTGAATATAAAACATTGTCTTTTTCCTCTGACAGCATAGATAAACTTTCATCAGAAATATTTATTAAATGACATTTTAACTGACAATAATTGAAAATAATTTTAGTTAGAAAAGTTTTCCACTTGAAAATAATATTAAGTTCAAATTTAAATGCATTTGTCCTTTAACCCAATTTTAAGGGTTCTACGCGGAGAAGAATACAATGAATATCATTCTTTTTTTAAATATTTACCTTTGAAAATATTATTACCAGTAAGTACAAATGTTTCAGATTTGGAAATAATATTAAGTTTACAAGTTTTCCAGTTGAAAATAATATTCCAAAATTTTCCAGTTGAAAATAATATTAAGTAAAACATTTTCATGTTGAAAGTACAGTAATATTAAGTGCAAATGTTTATGAGTTGAATTTAATTCTAACTACCAAAGTTTTCTATTTGAAAATTCATGTACAAAAGTTTTCCTTTGGAAAATATTAAATATAAAAGTTTCCAATTGAAAATAATTTTAATTAGATAAGTTTTCCAAGTGAAAATTATGTAAGTAAAAGTTTTTCAATTGAAAATAATTTTAATTAGAAAAGTGTTCCAGTTGAAAATAATATTAAGTTCAAATTAAAAATAATATAAACTACAAAACTTTTCCAGCCATTTATGAGAACTTGGTAAATAACAGACTTGACTTTCAGTTTTAGTTTACCAACCTCATTAGTCTGTTTAGTGACATGCTTAGAAAATGGCGTTGAAAATAAAACTTTAATTAAAAACAAAGTGGGTGATTTGCATGAAGTTTGACTTTATTTTTGACAATTGAACAAGAAATTATTAGTACAAATGATTTGTCCATGTTAGCTAGTTTTGGCTGCTATATGAAAGTTTCAGTACATTCCATAGTTAATAACCAAGAAAAATAAAATGAATTAAAGTTTATTAAAGATTTATTCCAGTCACCTGGTTAGACTTAGGGTATATAAAAGACAATTCAAGTAATGTCTGAAGAGAATTAATATCATGCTGATAATTTTGAAAGGAAATTTAATAAGTTTTGGTAAGGGAGAAAAGTAACATCCCATTGCATGTCTGCGCCAACCACATATGGAGCTGACAGTTTGATTTACCTCAGTGGTTCCCTCAAGTTTTTGGCTGCAACCCTAAGAAATATTTGTTCAGAGTCTCATGACATCGTTTTTGACATTTTTTTTTATCACATTAAGAATAATCCTGGCGACCCTCCAAAATGAACTCATAATCCTAATTTGGGTTGCAATCTGTGGGATGGGAATCACCAATTTAAATCCTCTAAGTGATGTAATGATAGTGATAAATAGCATTGTTATGGATAGAGAATCATTTGGCTAGATGGACTGCTTGGTGGACTGATATACAGGGATACCGAGTCAGTTGGTCAGAGGGACTGCTTGGTGGACTAGTATACAGGTATACAGAATCATTTGGCTAGATGGACTGCTTGGCGGACTGGAATACAGGGATACAGAATCATTTGGCTAGATGGACTGCTTGGTGGACTGGTATACAGGGATACAGAGTCAATTGGTCAGAAAGAATGCTTGGTGGACTGGTATACAGGTATACAGAATTATTTGGCTAGATGGACTGCTTGGTGGACTGGTATACAGGGATACAGAGTCAGTTGGTTAGATGGACTGCTTGATGGACTGACATAGGGGGATATTAGCAGTGATGATGACAATGTTCTGCAAGTGATGACATTCTTGGCAAGTTAAAAGACTTGAAAGGGAAGTGAAAATATCCAAGACTGTAAATTTTGTTCCCCATCTTTAGTTTTGAATCCATAGATTCTGTGTTTATATCATTGATGACCTAAAGTAGCTATTGATTACTAAATTTCCCATGCATGTGTGCCAGATTCCATTAACTGTAACCATTGACAACCCCTTACATGCATATGTACCATTCTCCATTAACTGTAACCATTGACAACCCCTTACATGCATATGTACCAAATTCCATTAACTGTAGCCACCGAAATCCCCTTACATGTAAGTGTACCAGTCTCCATTAACTGTAACTATCGACCTCCCATGGTGCTGGTTACATGTCAATACATTTTAACCATGGTAAGATCGGTGCATGTAAGATATGTGTAATGCAAGGAATATAGGTGTAATTGGTGATTTTCAAACTGTGCATGTATAATGTTACCATGGACAAATTATGAAACCTGGAAATTTAAGATGGAGTTTTCAACAATCAACAAGAAGGACAGTGTGATCCTAAGAGAAAGCCCTTTATAGATTTTGTTTTCTCAAATGTCAACCTTTTTATGACCTTAGGTATTTTACTTATTGCTAGAGAGTACCATTTAGATAGGTGTTATTATATTGTAGTATGTTTATTTATATCATATAATAAGTGGTAATTTTACTTTTCTAACTTCAGAGCTCACGGAAAAATCGTGGAAGTGCTGGAGGTTACTTTCTGGCTGGCAGGAACATGAACTGGATCCTTGTAAGTGATGTGATGATGATTGATAAAAATATGTGAATATTTTAAATATTTATAAAGGTGCTGACTAATTTATACTTGTGTATTTCTATCTGATTTACACCCAGGTACACAGTGTCATTCTAGTTGTTAAGATGAGGTCAGTTAAAACAGTCACTGCTACAGTACCATTGGTTGCTATAACAGTGTTTAGAAATCAGATATATCAGTACTTCACAACTAGAACAAGTAAATGGCCTTTAAAGATTCACTGCCATTGAAGGATTTTAAAATGTATTTTTCAAAGATCAACAGTTCAACTGGATAATTTTGAAATGAAGATGAGCTCAGTCTTCATATTTTCTTTTGAAGCACACAGATCAGATTTAAAAGTACAATGCTGGTACAATTATGTTGCTTTATAAGTAGTCCACTACAAAATTACCATTTTTAAAAGTCAAAGGATTTTGTGCCAGCTGCCGACTGTTAATTATTGGTTTGTTTTGTTAGTTTTTCTGACACTTGTAACACATTTTTGGCTGTCATCATCATCATCATCTTCATCATCATCATCATCATCATCATCATCATCATCATCATCATCATCATCATCATCATCATCATCATCATCATCATCATCATCATCGTCATCAGCAGCTCAGTCTTGGGAGACCATGTGAGTCACATCCTTGGAGTGTTGTCTGTCTCAGGGGTTTTGGCATCATCTGTTTTGGCTTTGCAGACTGATGCATGAATGACAGTCCCTATTGAAGTTGGTGCAGATGTACTGGGAAGTCTGAGTTTCTTGGATTGCTGCTGTACTCTTCTTTCTCTTGAGCTTCTCTTCAGCCAGCTGGCCTTTCCTCACATCAGCAACTGTTATACCTTTGCTGGCCATCAGTCTCCAGGTGTCTTGGTCCTCAGCCTGCACTTCCTATCTGTCAGGTGAAATGCTGCATGCCTTCATGTCTCTCCTGCACAATTCCTTGAAGTTGAGTGAGGGGCAACCGACTCTTCTGGTGCCAGTGGCCAGCTGTCCATATAGGATATCCTTTGGCAGCCTCTTATGCTCCATGTGTCAGACGTGTCTCAGCCAATAAAGATAGCATTTGCTCAGCAGGGAGTACATGCTGGGGATACTTGCATGATGAAGGATCTTGCTGTGTGGGACGTAGTCTTGACAGATGATTTTCAGGATGTGTTCAGGCACCATATATGCAAGGAGTTGAGTTGATGCTCTGGTTTCATGTAGATGCTCCAGTTATCACATCCATATAGGAGGGTGCTGAGAACACAGGTCTTGTAGACTTGAGTTTTGGTGTGTACTGTCAGTGCTCTGTTTTCTCACAACCTCTTTGAAAGTCGGGCCAAGATAGTGTTGCTTGCCTTTCCATGCCTTCTCTTCAGCACCACATTAAGCAAAAGAGTGTTGCTGATGGTTGATCCCAGGTAAGTGAAGTTGTTTGCTACTTCCAGGGTGACACCGTCAATTTTGATGTCTGTGTCAGTGGTGACATCTTGCACGCCGATGTTTGCCTTTTTTAGGCTGATGGTGAGCTCAAACTGCTTGCAGGCATCAGTGAAATGGTCTCCCAGTCTCTGGAGGGCATCCTCGGTGTGGGTTGCAAGAGCCGCATTGTCAGCAAAGAGCATCTCCCTGATGATCTCTGACCTCACTTTGGTCTTTGAGCAGTCGTATCAGACTGAACAGTCTTCTGTCAGACTGGTGTGCAGACATACTCCATTAGTGGATGTGTCAAAGGCGTAGGACAGGAGCAGGGAGAAGAAGATCCTGATAAAAGTTGGCACCAACATGCAGCCCAGCTTTACGCTGCTGTTAATGAGGAAGGAGTCTGAGGATGATCTATCATACAGGATTGGCCATATAATCTTAAGGAAATGGAAGCTAAATGTCTTTCCCACAGTAACACCAAGACAATAAATCCATAATGCTTGGATTATAAGTCTGATGCTGTACCAACATGTCCACTACATTTGCCTCTGCTGCTATTGCTAATGAGAACACTGCATGTACCCCATTACAGTTACCTTCTGCTCCTAATGAGAACACTGCATGTAAACCACTAGTTATCTCTGCTCCTAATGAGAACACTTCATGTAAACCACTAGTTATCTCTGCCCCTAATGAGAACACTGCATGTAAACCACTACAGTTCTCTCTGCCCCTAATGAGAACACTGCATGTAAACCACTACAGTGCTCTCTGCCCCTAATGAGAACACTGCATGTAAAACACTACAGTTCTCTCTGCCCCTAATGAGAATACTGCATGTAAACCACTACAGTTCTCTCTGCCCCTAATGAGAACACTGCATGTAAACCACTACAGTTCTCTGCTACTAATGAGAACACTGCATGTAAAACACTACAGTTCTCTCTGCCCCTAATGAGAATACTGCATGTAAACCACTACAGTGCTCTCTGCCCCTAATGAGAACACTGCATGTAAAACACTATAAAACTCTCTGCCCCTAATGAGAATACTGCATATAAACCACTACAGTTCTCTCTGCCCCTAATGAGAACACTGCATGTAAACCACTACAGAAGCTCTCTGCCCCTAATGAGAACACTGCATGTATAACACTACAGTTCTCTCTGCCCCTAATGAGAATACTGCATGTAAACCACTACAGTTCTCTCTGCCCCTAATGAGAATACTGCATGTAAACCACTACAGTTCTCTCTGCCTCTAATGAGAACACTGCATGTAAACCACTACAGTTCTCTATGCCCCTAATGAGAACACTGCATGTAAACCACTACAGTTCTCTGCTACTAATGAGAACACTGCATGTAAACCACTAGTTCTCTCTGCACTTAATGAGAACACTGCATGTAAACCACTACAGTTCTCTCTGCCCCTGATGAGAATACTGCATGTAAACCACTACAGTTCTCTCTGCCCCTAATGAGAACACTGCATGTAAACCACTACAGTTCTCTCTGCCCCTAATGAGAACACTGCATGTAAACCACTACAGTTCTCTCTGCTTCTAATGAGAACACTGCATGTAAACCACTTCAGTTCTCTATGCCCCTAATGAGAACAATGCATGTAAACCGCTACAATTCTTTCTGCCCCTAATGAGAACACTGCATATAAACCTCTAGTTCTCTCTGCCCCTAATGAGAACACTGCATGTAAACTACTACAGTGCTCTCTGCCCCTAATGAGAACACTGCATGTAAAACACTACAGTTCTCTCTGCCCCTAATGAGAACACTGCATGTAAACCACTACAATTATCTCTGCCCCTAATGAGAATACTTCATGTAAACCACTACAGTTCTGTTTTCCTAATGAGAACACTGCATGTAAACCACTACAGTTCTCTCTGCCCCTAATGAGAATACTACATATAAACCACTACAATTCTCTGCTACTAATGAGAACACTGCATGTAAACCACTAGTTCTCTCTGCACTTAATGAGAACACTGCATGTAAACCACTACAGTTCTCTCTGCCCCTGATGAGAATACTGCATGTACCACATTACAGTTCTCTCTGCCCCTAATGAGAACACTGCATGTAAACCACTACAGTTCTCTCTGCCCCTAATGAGAACACTGCATGTAAACCACTTCAGTTCTCTATGCCCCAAATGAGAACAATGCATGTAAACCTCTACAGTTCTTTCTTCCCCTAATGAGAACACTGCATATAGACGTTTAGTTCTCTCTGCCCCTAATGAGAACAATGCATGTAAACCACTATAGTTCAATGCCCCTAATGAGAACACTGCATGTAAACCGCTACCATTCTCTCTGCTTTTAATGAGAACACTGCATATAAACCACTACACTTCTCTCTGCCCCTCATGAGAACACTGCATGTCATCCTTTTTCCATCCCTGCGTTAGATGAGAGAATGGCTAGACTAATTGTGTTTTTTTTTATTGCAAGTTTATCTTCTGTGGGCTATAAGCTATTCTTTTTTAAACAATCCTTGTATCTTTACTACATTTAAGTAGATATGTTTTGATTATTGATGTGTCCTTATTTATTACACAGTTAGGTAGATATTTTTAGGTAATTCTTGTGTTCTTATTCCTTAAAGGTATATAATTTGGGGTGATTCATATGTCATTATTTCAGTTAGATAGATAAATTTAAGTAATTCATGTGTCCTTACTATATAAATGTAGACAGGTTATATATGAATATTATTTTTTTCAGGTGGGGGCATCTCTTTTTGCCAGTAATATAGGCTCCATCCATTTTGTGGGGCTTGCAGGATCCGGAGCAGCATCAGGCATTGCAATTGGATTGTACGAACTCAATGTATGAAATAGCTAATGCAATACAATAGATAATACTCTTTCTTCTAAACTCAGTGTATGGAATAGCTAATGCAATACAATAGATAATACTCTTTCTTCTAAACTCTCAATGTATGGAATAGCTAATGCAATACAATAGATAATACTCTTTCTTCTAAACTCAGTGTATGGAATAGCTAATGCAATACAATAGATAATACTCTTTCTTCTAAACTCAATGTATGGAATAGCTAATGCAATACAATAGATAATACTCTTTCTTCTAAACTCAATGTATGGAATAGCTAATGCAATACAATAGATAATACTCTTTCTTCTAAACTCAATGTATGGAATAGCTAATGCAATAAAAATAGATATTACTCTTCTAAACTCAATGTATGGAATAGCTAATGCAATACAATAGATAATGCTCTTTCTTCTAAACTCTCAATGTATGGAATAGCTAATGCAATACAATAGATAATACTCTTCTAAACTCAGTGTATGGAATAGCTAATGCAATACAATAGATAATGCTCTTTCTTCTAAACTCTCAATGTATGGAATAGCTAATGCAATAAAAATAGATATTACTCTTCTAAACTCAATGTATGGAATAGCTAATGCAATACAATAGATAATGCTCTTTCTTCTAAACTCTCAATGTATGGAATAGCTAATGCAATAAAAATAGATATTACTCTTCTAAACTCAATGTATGGAATAGCTAATGCAATACAATAGATAATGCTCTTTCTTCTAAACTCTCAATGTATGGAATAGCTAATGCAATAAAAATAGATATTACTCTTCTAAACTCAATGTATGGAATAGCTAATGCAATACAATAGATATTACTCTTCTAAACTCTCAATGTATGGAATAGCTAATGCAATACAATAGATATTACTCTTTCTTCTAAACTCAATGTATGGAATAGCTAATGCAATACAATAGATAATACTCTTTCTTCTAAACTCTCAATGTATGGAATAGCTAATGCAATACAATAGATATTACTCTTTCTTCTAAACTCAATGTATGGAATAGCTAATGCAATACAATAGATATTACTCTTTCTTCTAAACTCAATGTATGGAATAGCTAATGCAATACAATAGATATTACTCTTCTAAACTCTCAATGTATGGAATAGCTAATGCAATACAATAGATATTACTCTTTCTTCTAAACTCAATGTATGGAATAGCTAATGCAGTACAATAGATAATACTCTTCTAAACTCAATGTATGGAATAGCTAATGCAATACAATAGATAATACTCTTTCTTCTAAACTCAATGTATGGAATAGCTAATGCAATACAATAGATATTACTCTTTCTTCTAAACTCTCAATGTATGGAATAGCTAATGCAATACAATAGATATTACTCTTTTTCTAAACTCTCAATGTATGGAATAGCTAATGCAATACAATAGATATTACTCTTTCTTCTAAACTCAGTGTATGGAATAACTAATGCAATACAATAGCAGATACTGTCTTCTGATAAACTCTCAATGTATGGAACAGTTAATGTAATACAATAGTAGATACTGTCTTCTGAACTCTAAATGTATGGAACCAGTAATGCAATACAGTATATTCATAACTTCATTATTGTGACAAAGATATATTGATTTATTTTCTCATCCATGATGTAAAATTAATGAGAGAAAACAACCTTGATAGTTAATAAAGCATGACTGTTTTAAGATGTTGAAATGTCAGCACATGGATAAGTAAATCAAAGAAAGAAAAACACCCACCCTGTCCCTAAAGTATATAACCTTTAGATGAAACCATTTTAGTTAGTCTGAATACAGTTGTCCTTCTCAACAAAAACCTTAAGTTGGTTTTAATATATTGGTTCCTCTAAACAAAAGCATTAAGTTAGTCTGAATAAATTGGTCCCTCTCTGCAAAAACATTAAGTTTAAATACACTTGTCCCTCTAGGCAAAAACATTAAATTTGTCTGAATACAGTGGTCTGTCTTGACAAAATGTTAAGTTAGTCTGAATAAATTTGTCCCTCTCAACAAAACATATAGGCTAGTCTGAATTCCCTGGTTTCTCTCAACAAAACATTTAGGCTAGTCTGAATTCTCTGGTTTCTCTCAACAAAACATTAAGCTAGTCTGAATTCTCTGGTTTCTCTCAACAAAACATTAAGCTAGTCTGAATTCTCTGGTTTCTCTCAACAAAACATTAAGCTAGTCTGAATTCTCTGGTTTCTCTTAACAAAACATTAAGTTTGTCTGAATTCTCTGGTTTCTCTCAACAAAATATTAAGCTAGTCTGAATACATTTGTCCCTCTCAACAAAACATTAAGCTAGTCTGAATTCTCTAGTTTCTCTCAACAAAACATTAAGCTAGTCTGAATTCTCTGATTTCTCTCAACAAAACAATAAGCTAGTCTGAATTCTCTGGTTTCTCTCAACAAAATATTAAGCTAGTCTGAATACATTTGTCCCTCTCAACAAAATATTAAGCTAGTCTGAATTCTCTGGTTTCTCAACAAAACATTAAGCTAGTCTGAATTCTCTGGTTTCTCTCAACAAAATATTAAGCTAGTCTGAATACATTTGTCCCTGTCAACAAAACAATAAGTTAGTCTGAATTAACTGATTTCTCTTGACAAAACGTTAAGTTTGTCTGAATACAGTGGTCCCTCACTAATCAGAACCTCAATATAAAGGCTTATTATACCACTGGTTGTCTTATAACATGTACATGGGTCACATTAAATTGCTTTTGCTTTGTTTTTTCATTACAACTCAATTTATTTCACTTCAGTTTTGTTCATGGATTATGACAGCCACTTATAGTGTTATCTGACATCATTAGTGCACCATCCAGCCACATCTCTCAAAATGAGGTTCCCTCATTAATAATGCAAGTTGATTTTTTTGTCTTGAAATAACAGGTTTTAAGTAGGGAACATTGATATTTATTTATTGATGAAAGCAGGTTTGATAACTGATCATTTTATGAAGTTAAGGAATTATGTAGAGTTCAGTTTAAAAATATATAACACTTTTGAAAAAATTATGAGCAGCTATAATTATTTACAGTGAAAATTTTGATTCCTTAATTTATAATTTCATTCCTAATTTACAGGCCATGTACATTCTTTTGATACTGGGCTACCTCTTTGTACCTGTTTACATTGCATCAGGAGTAAGTATTCCTATGTGCTGTTTTCCACATCTTTGAGACATTGTTCTGCAGAGCACAGTTATTGGTCTTGCTTACAAAGTATAGGGTACTGTTAACTGCATGCAAAAGTATGGTACAGTAACCTATATTTTTGCTTATTAGCTATCTCATTATAATTACCATAATCTCTCAGGTATAATAAGCACACAGACTTTCTCCTTCCTTTGTAATGCAAAAATCTTAACACCTATATATAATACACACCCAAATTTCTTGGTTTTGCGTGTGAAAATTCTTGAGAATGGCAGCACTTAATCAGCACATAACTGATCAAAGTTAGCACTATAGCCTACGAAATATTCCTAAAAATCATTTTGATTATCTTTTGGTGGACAGAACAGTACCAGAATTTATCACTAAAATATAGCTACCAGTATTCAGTTTAATAATATATAGGAAGCCCTACAATAACACTTAATAAAGTTACATCTAGTTATAATACACACTCCGAGTTGAGAAAGAAAATTTTCATTAAAAAGCTGCTTGTTATACCCAAGATTTTATGGTATGTCTCCATAGATAAAGGGAGTTCTGCAAAGTTAAAGATTTTAAAGCAAAAAATTGAGCTATTCACACTGATTGAGTGCATATTTCTGTCATAAGTGAAAGAATTAACAATATCAACTTGTACAAAGAGACACTGTTATTGAACAGGAATTATATTGTTATTAGGAAAAATATTTCTTTTGGCTCTGTATATATATTTTGTTAATATTAATTGAATACTTGTAAATTAAATACAAATTATTAATTGATGTTTAATTTGATAGAAGTTCTTACAGCTAATATTGCTCATTTTCTGAGAGAAGGAGAGGCCTGTTACTCCAGGTATTATAATACTGTGTATCATTTGAAATGTTGGTGTTCAATTTGCAAATAATAATTATAGGTTACTGCATTTGTATGGGAAAATATGAACAAGTTTTTCGGATGGATATACTGCACGACCTTGGGAGTGCAGTATATCCTTCCGACAAAATGAGTTCATATTTTTGCATACAAATACAGTAACCTTTTTATTATATGCTCATTTCTTATTCTTCCCAAGGCTTAAATATATAAACAAAAATACATTGAAAGAAACAAAGTAACTAAATGTATGCCATATTCCGAACTAAATACATAAGCGTTGATGGATCATTACACAACATTATTAATGAGTGCATAACTCCGCCTAGATAAATATGAAGTTGGTCTTGCGCTAGATGTAAGTTTCGAAAGAAAATGGCGCTTGCTCTACTTAAAATTGAAATTTGGAGTAATATTGTTGATGAATACGCATGCAACAACTTTTCCATTTGATCTGGAATGAATACCTTTTGGAATATTTGTCGCTTCAAAACAATCTTTTGATTAATGTCTGGATTTATCTACATGAAGTGACTTGTATCGGTTTCCAGTAGCGTCTGCCATTTTAATGTTTTGAATTGTGTTGACATCGGCATGCATGTTTCTTTTCTGTCATTGAAGGATTCAGATCACAGTGTGGGAAAATTATGAAGCCTTTCCATTGCAATTATCGAAAACACGCTGTGGAATTTAATGTTTATTTCATTTTGAGTGCAGTAAGGAGGATGTAGCTACACTTGGAATATACTCGAAATTACAGTACAATTTCAAAATGTGTAATCAATCTTGAGAACCCATGACATGGCTCATCTAATTCAGATTTACAGACCTACGAAAATATATTTTTTGAGGAAATTCAGGATGTAAAATTGTAAGTATAGTTTTGGCCATTTTTATTAACAGCTAAAAAAGACAGATTATGTGTATAACTTGCATTTTATTGTGAGGAACCTGTATAGCGTCACTATATAGTTAAATTTGAAACATTGTATCAAAAAAGTAAACGTGGAATGTGCCAAAGCAGTTTGTATGTGTCAGTCTATGAAACATTTGCTGGTATGTGGCCATCTATGAAATATATGGTTTAGTTCATTTATAAAAAATTGTTTACGTTAGAAAATAGTTCCTTTGCACGTGGGATATAGTATGAAGGTGTTCAATATCGGTGAATATTGCACGATTCTGACAATGTAAAGTTAATGGAGAAAAAAAGATGAGCATATAATAATACTGTGTATCATTTGAAATGTTGGTGTTCACTATGCCAATAAAAATAATGTGCATCATTTGAAATGTAGGTGTTCACTATTCCAACAATAATGCTGTGTATCATTTGAAATGTAGGTGTTTACCATGCCAGAGTACTTGAAGAGAAGATTTGGAGGTCAGAGGATTCAGATATCTCTTGCTGTACTGGCTCTTCTTGTTTACATCTTCACAAAGATCTCGGTGAGTTAAATGACACTGAATTTTATTTTTGTATGGTTTATTATTAGGGAGCCTTGTATTAAATTACCTTTTTCTTTGTTCTTCAGCCCATCTCTAAAATATGTCATCATTTGAGACATTCAGTAAGCACTAAGTTTCGTCATCCCTTAAAAATTGGATTTCATTTAGTAGGTGAATTACCTGTCAGAAATGTGTCTCATACAGTACTGATTATGACAGAGTTATTGCCCCTTTTTGCCATCATTACTGCATCCCACTACAACCGAGACTTGTATAGCTTTGGATTATTCAACTTCTTTTGATGCAATTTTATTGGTCATTCTCTCATAGACCTAGATGGTCATTTTTTGTGTGTCATCAATTCCAGTTTAGCTGGTGTTTTGTTTGTTGAGAGTTACCTTTATATGATTTGTATACACATATATGCCGTTAACATAGCTAGAATTATGAGATGCATCTTAATGAGCATTTTAGAAGTAGGTCATTGTGGCCCATATTTTATGTTTCACTGACTTAGCTTAAATTTTGTGTGTGATGAAAATGTAGTGCTAAACCCTTACAACAAAATTAGCTCATCACAACGTGTATTTCATCCTTCGCTAATTTCATCCTTCACTGGTTTTAAAATTATGGCATTTATCTCAAAACCTCTTCAGTTTTGGGCATACTGTCCTAGGTAGAAGTATGAAAGTTGGTATAAAGATGCATCCTGAAAGTTCTTATTGTAAAAGAAGTCTGTATCACCTGTATTTCTTGTTATAGTTTTTTTTTGTAAATTTTGTATTCAAAGTTAATTTATTGGATGTTGTTAATTTAGGATCTCCAAACTTGATTATTAAATGCATCTCTACACTTCACCAATACAACCAAGGAAGGAAGGGCAATGACCTGCATTTTATGCTTTACTTATATAGATTAAATATTTGTGAATAGCTCATATCCTATGATTTTTCTATGCAAATCTACACAGAAAGCCCTCTCTGACCATTGCAGTTGGAACAAGCATGATTTGTGAATAGCTCATATTTTATGATTTTTCTATGCTACAGCAGATTAGTGGTGAAGTTTCCATTGTAAGACTATATATTGTGCATTGTGATTGTACATGTGAATAGGTGTAGGAATTATAGGAGTAGACTGTATTGTACAATTGAATAGGTGTAGGAATTATAGGAGTAGACTGTATTGTACAATTGAATAGGTGTAGGAATTATAGGAGTAGACTGTATTGTACAATTGAATAGGTGTAGGAATTATAGGAGTAAACTGTATTGTACAATTGAATAGGTGTAGGAATTATAGGAGTAAACTGTATTGTACAATTGAATAGGTGTAGGAATTATAGGAGTAAACTGTATTGTACAATTGAATAGGTGTAGGAATTATAGGAGTAGACTGTATGCATTTTATGTGATGCTTCAGTTGAACTTAACTAAAATCTGATGCATGAAATATGCTTTTAATAGCAATCTTCCAAATTTTACTCAAAATCTGTGATACTCACCCAGTAAAATTTAATGTATACGGGTGGACAACAATAAAAGCAGGACATTGATAAAAGCTTCTAAAGGAGATTTTAAGAACAGTGATTTAAAGAAAAGAAAATTGGTCTTTATTTTGTACTATCTTATTATTGTACTTCTACTTTGATAACATTGAAAATAATGTTCTTTCTTCAGTTATATTCATTATAGATTAGAAGAGTGTTTGAGACAGCCTGTTGTCCATCTATTTATGAATCCAGTCACACAAGTTTTGTTATCGCTGCTCCCACTAAGTTACTTGGAGGATTGCACACAGTCATCCCATGGTCTAGTTGATCATAAATAACAATGGTGCCACTCGGACATCACATACGGCCATCATAGTAGCTGTTTTAACAATCTTGTCTTGCATCGTCTTATGTATGGATATTCATATCAACATGACATTTTTACTAAAGGGCCCTATACAGTGTCTGGATAGCCCTGAATGTTAATGATATGCAGATCAATATGGCCACATGGCAGCCATCTTGAAACTCTTGTTATTGCTACTTTTCCTGAAAAGAAAGCCACATTGACATGGGATTTTCACCATAAGAATTATTATTGCAAATGGCGCTGATTGGACATTGGATATGGCTGTCACAACATTCATCATGGGAATCTTGTTATTGCTACCTCTCCTAATGGATTTTATATCAAAATTGGATTTTCACTGTAAGAATTTTATTATAACGTAATGTTGACCTAGAATAAAATTGTCTTAACTTAGACATTAAATATGATGATTTTACTGGCAGCCATCTTGACTTTCTTATTAGTACTACTCTTCTTGAATTAATGATACAAAAACTGAGTTTCACTAAAAGACTTGATATGATATCTAATTGTTACTAAATGAAATGATGCCAATCTGTTTTCCATTATCACATCCATTTTAAAAATCTGTTACAGCTACTCCTCCTAAATTCATATTGACTTGTGGTTTTCGCCAGCAGATACCTTATGATCAGTTGATCTGATGTGGGTATGGTGATGATCAGAAATTTAATGCGTATGCTGTGGCAGCCATCTTCAAACATTCTTATTATTGCACTTCTTAGATGGATGGTCAACTCAACTTGTAATATCTAGTTGATCTTAACATGGATGGTCAACTCAACTTGTAATATCTAGTTGATCCTAACATGAATGGTCAACTCAACTTGTAATATCTAGTTGATCCTAACATGAATGGTCAACTCAACTTGTAATATCTAGTTGATCCTAACATGGATGGTCAACTCAACTTGTAATATCTAGTTGATCCTAACATGGATGGTCAACTCAACTTGTAATATCTAGTTGATCCTAACATGGAGGGTCAACTCAACTTGTAATATCTATTTGATCCTAAACAAAAATGTTGCTGATCCGATGACCGATATGTCAACAATGGCTTCTATCTTTGAAAGTCTTCTTATTGCTTCCTCTTGTGATTTTGACTTTGGCTTTTCACAGGAAGACTTCTTATGATATGTACTTGGTCCTAAATTAAAATGATGCTTATCTTACATCCAAAGTGGTCACCTTAGCAGCCATCTTGAAGATATTGTCACTTTTTCTTCTTAGTGGAATGTTTTATCGATATAGAGTTCATTTAGAAGACTATTGGCAAGAAATCAGTTATCCAGTATAATGTCACAGTTGTCATTAATTATCAATTATCAATAATTATCAATTATTAATTAGTTGGACCTAAATATAAATTATATGAATCTTGTATCCAATATGCCCACCATTGTGTCTACCTTGACAATATGTCACAATGAATTGATGGTCATATTCACATGGGGTGTCCAATCATATCTAATTGCTATTTAGTCAAAATGATGTCAATCTTATGTCAAATATGGCTGCTACGCTACATCAGCTAATTTGAACATCTTCCTAATTGCTAAAATCTGGATGTGGCTTCAACACTCGGCAGTTGAAAAGAAGTATTTGTCTTACCTTGAATTCATGGATATTAATTTTAACGAGATTCCAGTTTCTTAATTTATCTATTTTATGCAGGATCACATGGGCCAGCATTTCATTGCCAAAATCACTTTAGTCTGACTTTGTTTTCTTTTTTTTACAATACTTTTTTATGATCATTGCTGGAGACTTCTAGAACATTCATAGGTGTTTTGTAGGTAATTGTTGATTATATTGTTGTTGCCTTTTGTTGATTGACTTTCATAGTTGTGTGATCAAAGATATTGTCATTAATACAGAAATTTGTGAAAGGGTCATAATGTTATCACTGAAAGATTCTTCTTTGGTGGTATAAGTGTGTACTATCTAACAACCATAAAATTCATAAATATTAGTAGCCTGTAAAATAGAGCGGATCCATGGCTTTTATTTTGTTTTGATGCATTCTTGAAGGCTGACCTGTATGCAGGTGCAATTTTCATGGAACAGAGTCTCAACTGGAATATCTATTGGTCCATCATGCTGCTTCTTGCTGTTGCAGCATTATTTACCATCACAGGTGAGTTGTGTCCTTACTGTTGTATTACAGTATTTACATCACACTGTGTCAATACATGTATTTCTGTATTTGCCATCAGTTGAGCTGTGTCAATAAAACTTCTAATACAACTATTAATACTAGTATTTCAGTATTTGCCATCAGTTTTGCTGTGTCAATAAAACTACTAATACTAGTATTTCAGTATATATGAGCACAGGTGAACTGTGCCAATACAACTATTAATACTAGCATTTCATATTTACAATCAGGTGAGCAGTGTCAATAAAACTACTAATACCAGTATTTCAGTATATATGAGCACAGGTGAACTGTGCCAATACAACTATTAATACTAGTATTATGTAATTACCATCAGGTTATCTTCGTCAATACAACTTTTAATACTAGTATTTCATTATATATGAGCACAGGAGATCTGTGTCAATACAACTATTAATACTAGCATTACATATTTACCATCAGGAGAGCTGTGATAGTATTACATTATTTACCAGTATAGGAGAGCTGTGTCAATAAAACTACTAATACTAGTGTTACAGTATATATAAGCATAGGCAAGCTGTGTCAGTACAACTACAAATACTAGTATTACAGTAGATACAAGTATAGGTGAGCTGTTTCAATACAGCTGGGGGGCCCCGATTGGCCGAGTGGTCTAAAGCGATGTCCGTTACGGATCACTGCCATCTCACCTCTGTCTGCGTGTGTTCGAGTCTAGGATTTGGCTAATGTAGATATGTGAGAAAGCTTGCCAGTTGCTTCTAGTGGGTCGGTGGTTCTTTCCGGTGATTTCCCGGTTTCTTCCTCCACCATTAATACTGGCCGCCATGAATAGCCTATTGTGTGCTGAAAAATAGCGTTAAGCCCAACAACAACAACATCAATACAGCTGGTAATACTAGTATTTGAGTATTTACCAGCACAGGTGAACTGTGTAAGTGCAACTACTAATACTTGTATTACATATTTACCAGTAGAGGTGAGCTATGTCAAAACAACTATTAATACTAGTAAAAGCATAATTGCATGAGACAAAGAATGATGCAGAAAAGTTTTATTGTAAAATGACTAAACCATATGTACTAGGGTACAAATCAGATTCAGCTGCAGAGTGCACTGATCCAAGTTTGTCATGGCACAGTGTGCATGCAGATCTGGGTTTAGGATTCATACTTAAGACTGAATTTATACCTTACAACCTGCTGCCAGAATAAATTTCTGATTTAATGTAGAATAAATAATGTATATATTCATGTGTGTTTTGGATTCAACAGCAAACTATATCGATCCAGATCTGCCATCATGCAGTGTGCTAGTAGTCTTGTCTGTGTATTTTATTTGGAGTATTAAGTAGAGTAAGCCGAAAGTCCCTAACCTGCGACCATATTATGTGATGATAGATCACAGTCGTTGTCATTTACAGTATAACCAGGCTTACATACACCATTGAGAAATTTTAAAAATAAATATTGAATTCAGTTAACCAGATTTTGATTTGCTTGCAAATTTGGCCAACTGGGAAGGTAAAAGGATCTCTTTTTAAATTTGTGACAGAAAAAGGACAATATGTTGGTTACCTTATGACCTTGAGAGTTTTTGTGCCATGCTACTTGTGTTTGTAAAGCCATGGTCAGTCTAGGACCATAATCATGGCTTTTTTTCATGCAATTTTTAAAAGAAATCATGCATATTTTCAAGCCTTACCATTATGTCTTTGTGAAGTCCCATTTAAATTTATAGAATTTATTGCTTTTCTCACATGAAGGGAGTGAATTTCTCCCAACTTTTAAGTTGTAGAATAGATTGTGCATGGTTGCTCACTTCAAAACTATGCATTGAGACAGTCTTTAACATTCATGCATATTTGTTGTGGTTTCTATTCACCAGATGTTTCACCCAGTTTATAAAATCAGTTTCTTAACCAGTATTAAAAGATTTTTAGTAACAGATTAATAATATAATATAATATATATATAAATATATATATATATATATATATATATATATATATATATATATATATATATATATATATATATATATATATATATATATGCAGGTGGTCTGACAGCAGTTATCTGGACTGACTTTATCCAGACCATCATCATGTTGCTAGGGGCAACCATCCTCATGATCATCAGTAAGTGTATTCAATCTTTTCTGATAGTGTTTAATTTATGTTATAAGAAATTTTTATCTTGACAGTATGTGTTGCTTTTATAACTTTGTAAATTTATGAAGGTCCTTGTCTCATTGCATGCCATATAAGATTTTCCATAGGCCCCTATATCATTTATGAAGTTAGTTGATTTAATTAACATATTTCGACCTGAATATAATAATCATAATGAAGGAAGGTAATCCACTGTTAATACAGCTGAAAGTGGTTAGATAGACCCTACTGTTTGATTTGGGGCTGGGGGGAGTAGGTTCAATTTCAGATGAACTGCATCATATTGTGTCAGGTCCTGACTTCTTTTTTAGTCATTAGAAACATAAACTGAAGTTGGAATAATGATACAAGACTCAATTATAGCTCCTGACATTTTTGGTCAGTTGTGCAAGTGTTTTAAGTCAACATGGATCATAGTACTTGAGGTCAGTTTTATTTCTGTCTCATGTGGTCAGTCAACATTCCAAGTCAACATAGGACAGAGTACCTTGGACAGTTCTGTGTGTATTAAAGGCAGTTAACATTGTCAAGTCAACATGGGACAGACTTGTTTAGATTTTGTGTACATTAGGGCCAGTCAACATGCCAAATTAACATAGGACAGAATAACTGACAGTTCTGTGTGTAATAGAGGCAGTTAACATGTAAACACTGGGTACAGTACTTTAGGTTTTATTTCTGTCTCATGACCAGTCAACATGCCAAGTCAACATAGGACAAGAGTACATTAGGATAGTTTTGTGTACATTACGGCCAATCTACATGCCAAGTCAACATGGGTCATAAATAACTTAAGATAGTTTTGTGTACATTAGGGCCAATCTACATGCCAAGTCAACATGGGTCAGAGTACATTAGGATAGTTTTGTGCACATTGGGGCCAATCTACATGCTAAGTCAACATAGGACAGAGTATGTTAGGATAGATTTGTGTTCATTGGGCCAATCTACATGCTAAGTCAACATAGGACAGAGTACGTTAGGATAGTTTTGTATACATTAGGGCCAATCTACATGCCAATTCAACATTGGTCAGAGTACATAAGATAGTTTTGTGTACATTGGGGCCAATCTACATGCCAAGTCAACATAGGACAAGAGTATATTAGGAAAGTTTTGTGTGCATTAGGGTCAATCTACATGCCAAGTCAACATGAGTCAGAGTACTTAAGATAGTATTGTGTACATTGGGGCCAATCTACATGCCAAGTCAACATAGGACAAGAGTAGATTAGTATAATTTTGTGTACATTGGGGCCAGTCGACATGCCAAGTCAACATAGGACAAGAGTACATTAGGATAGTTTTGTATACATTGGGGCCAATCTACATGCCAAGTCAACATAGGTCAGAGTACATTAGGATAGTTTTGTGCACATTGAGGTCAATCTACATGCCAAGTCAACATAGGACAGAGTATGTTAGGATAGTTTTGTGTACATTAGGGCCAATCTACATGCTAAGTCATAGGACAGAGTACATTAGGATAGTTTTGTGTACATTGGGGCCAATCTACATGCTAAGTCAACATAGGACACAGTATGTTAGGATAGTTTTGTGTACATTAGGGCCAATCTACATGCTAAGTCATAGGACAGAGTACATTAGGATAGTTTTGTGCACATTAGGGCCAATCTGCATGCCAAGTCAACATAGGTCAGAGTACATTAGGATAGTTTTGTGTACATTAGGGCCAATCTATATGCCAAGTCAACATAGGTCAGAGTACATTAGGATAGTTTTGTGTACATTGGGGCCAATCTACATGCTAAGTCATAGGACTGAGTATGTTAGGATAGTTTTATTTACATTTGGGCCAATCTACATGCCAAGTCAACATAGGTCAGAGTACATTAGGATAGTTTTGTGCACATTGAGGTCAATCTACATGCCAAGCCAACATAGGACAGAGTATGTTAGGATAGTTTTGTGTACATTAGGGCCAATCTACATGCTAAGCCATAGGACAGAGTACATTAGGATAGTTTTGTGTACATTGGGGCCAATCTACATGCTAAGTCAAAGGACTGAGTATGTTAGGATAGTTTTATTTACATTTGGGCCAATCTACATGCCAAGTCAACATAGGTCAGAGTACATTAGGATAGTTTTGTGCACATTGAGGTCAATCTACATGCCAAGCCAACATAGGACAGAGTATGTTAGGATAGTTTTGTGTACATTAGGGCCAATCTACATGCTAAGTCATAGGACAGAGTACATTAGGATAGTTTTGTGTACATTAGGGCCAATCTACATGCTAAGTCATAGGACAGAGTACATTAGAATAGTTTTGTGTACATTGGGACCAATCTACATGCTAAGTCATAGGACTGAGTACATTAGGATAGTTTTGTGTACATTTGGGCCAATCTACATGCCAAGTCAACATAGGTCAGAGTACATTAGGATAGTTTTGTGTACATTATGGCCAATCTACATGCTAAGTCAACATAGGACAGAGTACATTAGGATAGTTTTGTGTACATTAGGGCCAATCTGCATGCCAAGGCAACATGGGTCAAAGTACATTAGGATAGTTTTGTGTACAACATGCCAAGTCAACATTGGGCAGAGTACTTAGGATAGTTTTGTGTACATTAGGTCCAATCTACATACCAATTCAACATGGGACAGAGTACTTTAGGTTAATTTTGTGTATCTTGACGCCAGTCATTATGCTAAATCAACATGGGGCAGAGTACATTAAATTCTGCTTCATTTATCCTGATGCTTTAGTGAGGTTTTACTTAAATACTTGAAAGTAGCTAATATTTTGGAACTTTGAAATTAACTGTATTATGAAAGGCAAATCTGTCGTTGCTATTTAAGTTCAGATGTAAATCTGTATCTGTGCTGTTCATATGAGATGTAAATCTGTATCTGTGCTGTTCATATGAGATGTAAATCTGTATCTGTGCTGTTCATATGAGATGTAAATCTGTATCTGTGCTGTTCATATGAGATGTAAATCTGTATCTGTGCTGTTCATATGAGATGTAAATCTGTGTCTGTGCTGTTCATATGAGATGTAAATCTGTGTCTGTGCTGTTCATATGAGATGTAAATCTGTGTCTGTGCTGTTCATATGAGATGTAAATCTATGTCTGTCTTTTTCATATTCAATAAAATTCTGTGTGCTATTCATATTCAGATACAAACTAATAAGGATAAATATTAGAGTTGTTACTAGTGTTAATGGTCAGTACAACAATCGCCATGTCAAATTCCAAGCAAAAGGCTCATGGCCAATTAAAGCACATTGCATAGATGATAAAAATTGTTTTACTCTCTTTCTCCTTTTTCTCTTTTTGCCAGTTCAGACTTTCAGTACGGCAGAATATTTTGTTTTCTTTTTACAATACTTATTTTGTTGTCTATAATGATATAGAAACATGGGTAGCAGTTGGGTAGCAGTAGCTATGAATATTGTTGAATTTTAGCATATTCACTTCCCTTTCTATACATTATTTTCTTGAGCTTTTTGTTATAATATTTTTGTTCATGTTTTATTTTAGGTTTTGTTAAAGTTGGAGGTTTTAGTGCAATGGTAGAACAATATCCACTTGCTATTCCCAATAGTACATTGTATGGGAACACAACATGTGGTAAGCCACGTGACGATTACATGCACCTGTTCCGTGACCCAAAGACAGGTGACTTGCCATGGCCAGGACTTTTGGGACTATCCATCAATTCTGTATGGTACTGGTGCTCGGATCAGGTAAAATAACTAAGATTATCATCCTTATTAGCTGAGGATACCATAGCCACTAATGGCATCATTTTATTTCTTAATTTGGATGTTCCTCATTAACGATAAGATAAGGTCCATGCCATTCTAGAATCTTACAGGATTCCAGGATTGATCAGATGTTAGTTTTAGTGCAAGAGAATCATGGAACAGAAATATATTCTTTGAGCGATTTCCAAGTGCATACACAGTCTAAGCAAGCCATGATTCCAATTTATTTGCACTTCTGGAGCATAATAAATATATGAGTTGAACTTTATTTAGAGCACCTGCTGAATTTTGTATTTGTAGGCCTAGTGACAATTTCAGTTTCATGTAGTAAATTATCTTGCTTCCATATTTGGCAAATGTGCTTAGAAATGAGTGCAGAATATAATTGTTGAATTATGCAGTGATATTAATTATGGACCTTGGCACTGTCATTGGGCATCCAAATAAATAAAACAATTGGCATTATGTGCTAATTAAAAGCCAGCTTTATCTACATTGGGATTTTGGTTTTTTTTACCTATGTAGCAAAGATATCTTCATTTCATGATATAGACTTTGTTTGATGTTAATGTAAGGTATTTGCATCGCTGCTTTCTTCTAAATCACTTTTAAACTAATGAGATCATTTTTAAAACTGGCAATCTTTAGCAATATCATGTTTGAAATTGACAATCTTTAGCATATTGCTCCCTTTGGTTAGCATTAGGGTATATCACAATTTATGTAGGCAACAGCAGATAAACCATAGCATTCTGTTGAATTAAATTAAGGTGTGTCAGTCCAGTATAATACCAACATATGCCTTTTTGTGGTCAAACTTTGCAAGAAATCTTCTTTTTCTGATAACATATTTCTCAGTCTCAGCATATGTCTCTATCACAACATACCTGGTATGGCAGAATCAAACTGCTGAAACCCCCTTAAAAAATCATCATCTTTTTGAAACTTGCAACTGCGCACATCATTTGTCTTGTTACCACTTCATTGCAGCTAATCTTACACACTCTTTATTCTGTAAGCACAGTGGGAAAAACAGTCCACTTCCAAACAATTTGAATATCACTCATACTCTTCTACTTCTCAATCCAACTTTTAAAAGGCAAAAAAGAAATCTTTACATTTCTATTTCATACAGACAAGGGGAAGTAACTCTTACAGACATTCAGGATATTTACCAGTTTAAACTTTAACTTAAACTGTTAGCAGTGCCTCTAAGAATCTATTGCAAATTTTTTATTATAATATTAAACCATCCATGTTTTTATTAAAGTGGTATAACAAGTCAAAAGGTAGATATACCTGTCATATATAACATTTGCTTATTTTCCCTTAAATTTATTTGCATATAGTGCTGGTCATTATTGTCCATGTGATATAAAAATGATAACACTCATATAGTTGTGTTATGCCCTTAAACTTCTGATTATTATGAATTCCCTACAAGATATCTCAGTAGATTAACAGCCCCAGTAATTTAGTGGCCTTCTCTTTGGTGAGTCACATGCCTACAGCTTTCTTACCTCGCTGGCATAAAATCATGTAAAAATCTTTCTCACCTCACTTCCATAAATCATGCAGATTAAGACAATACTGCCTTAACATTGATTCTCTGCTTCTGTTATAAGCTTGACAGATAATTGATTCACTCCACATCTATCTTTGTCAATAAAGCGCTTTTTCTGATGAAGTTGTTCATTATTCGATATAAATTAAATTTGTTTTCAAAATGTCCAACATCTGAAAGATCAATAACATGATTCCAGCTGGTTTCAGCAACCAACACGGTACAAGAAAACATTTGTGTATTACATCATGGCTTTTTGTTTTGTTGATTAGTGTGGTTCCCAGAGTAAAGTTAAATAGTATTTTGCGAAAAAATGAGACGATGAAGCAGGGAACCAGACTAGCATTTGATACGCTACCAAAAAGATTCCTTTTTATTTAAAATCATGCAGTTGTTTCATGAGACAATCATCTACATCGAAACAAAAGTTTTGTATTGTTCAATTCATAAAATATTTATGCTGTGATTTCATTGCATGTAATAGTGAAACTTCTTATCATCCTTGAGGATATCTCTACATGTGAATTCTGAATTCTGAAACTTCTTTTTCCCCACAATAGTCCGTATCTGTAAAACAAAGCTCTTTATTTTATGAAGTACTCATTTTGCTTGATTGTCTTGCTGTCTTTAATCACAATTATGATATTTTAGGTTAATTTAAGGTAGTTGTATTAGATATGTACACAATAAAATGTATCACAGTGTTCGATTGATCAACTGAAAAGAATTACCCAACATACAACTGGTGTTTGCTGGTTCTTAAGCTTGTAGGATTTGTATGCCTTTTGACTTTTTCTTATTCCAACTGCTTTATTTGATTCAAAAGATGTAATTACTGTGATAATAGAAAAGGATGCCTGCATTTTATTTAGTGCAACTGTACAATAAGTGCTGCCGCTAGTCTGATATCAATACACAGTGGGCACTTAATTAGGTTCTCAGAGCAATGCTCGTGGACGTAGTTGTTACAGTAGATTGAACATTTCATGTTTAATTACAAGAGAACACTTTGCATTTACGCTAATGACACTTAAAAGGGACTAAAATATAGAGCTAGAAAACCTGTTTCAATTGATAAAAAATTATTTAATTGGTATTTTTTTTAATACAGTACTGCCCTACCCCCCGCATGAAATTTTCATTGACCAAAATTTCCTTGAATATCATTAATTGTGGTGTACTAAGAATGACATTTGGAAAGAAAATGTAACAAGTTATATGGCTTCATTTTAAAAGTTTATATTTCATGATGTTGATTAAATTTCCAGGTTGTATATACTGTTTTCAATGACAAAACAAGTTATATGAAAGTTTCTGTTACTAATTTTGTTTGCTATTTTCTTTAAGTTCAACAAATAGGAATCAGCTTTTTTTGTTTAAATAATGGAATCCACACCTAAGCCCACAATTCACTAGAAATGTTTGCAGATGCAGCAGTTAAGAACTATCACACTTCTAAGCCATTTGAATAATACAGATTACATTTTGGTTTGAAAATATTTGGTGCATAATTTTGAAAAAGCAGCTTAAGGGTTGCAGAAACAAGCATGCATTCCATATAACATACACCATATGCCCAAATGGTGGATTAGTCCAAACTTGTCACCCTGGACAGGCATTTCATAATGCGATCACTTTTAATGGCATATCCATTGAGCAAAATGCCTGGACAGGCATTCCATAATGTGATCACATTTCAATGGCATATCCATTGTGCAAAATGCCAGGACAGGCATTCCATAATGCGATCACTTTTAATGGCATATCCATTGGGCAAAATTTCTGGACAGGCATTCCATAATGCGATCACTTTTAATGGCATATCCATTGACAAAATGCCTGGAAAGACATTCCATAATGCGATCACTTTTAATGGCATATCCATTGGGCAAAATGCCAGGACAGGAATCCAATAATGCAATCACTTTTAATGGCATATCCATTGGGCAAAATGCCTGGACAGGCATATTATATTGTGATCACTTTTAATGGCATATCCATTGGGCAAAATGCCTGGACAGGCATATTATATTGTGATCACTTTTAATGGCATATCCATTGGGCAAAATGCCAGGACAGGAATCCAATAATGCAATCACTTTTAATGGCATATCCATTGGGCAAAATGCCTGGACAGGCATATTATATTGTGATCACTTTTAATGGCATATCCATTGGGCAAAATGCCTGGACAGGCATATTATATTGTGATCACTTTTA
Organism: Potamilus streckersoni; assembly: GCA_016746295.1. Lineage (NCBI taxonomy): Eukaryota > Metazoa > Mollusca > Bivalvia > Unionida > Unionidae > Potamilus > Potamilus streckersoni. The sequence continues at coordinate 446,285 of JAEAOA010000962.1, read as the reverse complement.
ATGGCATATCTAATGGGCAAAATGCCAGGACAGGAATCCAATAATGCAATCACTTTTAATGGCATATCTAATGGGCAAAATGCCTTGACAGGCATATTATATTGTGATCACTTTTAATGGCATATCTAATGGGCAAAATGCCTTGACAGGCATATTATATTGTGATCACTTTTAATGGCATATCTAATGGGCAAAATGCCAGGACAGGCATATTATATTGTGATCACTTTTAATGGCGTATCCATTGGGCAAAATGCCTTGACAGGCATTCCATAATGCGATCACTTTTAATGGCATATCCATTGGGCAAAATGCCTTGACAGGCATATTATATTGTGATCACTTTTAATGGCATATCCATTGGGCAAAATGCCTGGACAGGCATATTATATTGTGATCACTTTTAATGGCATATCCATTGGGCAAAATGCATTGACAGGCATTCCATAATGCGATCACTTTTAATGGCATATCCATTGGGCAAAATGCCTTGACAGGCATATTATATTGTGATCACTTTTAATGGCGTATCCATTGTGCAAAATGCCTTGACAGGCATATTATATTGTGATCACTTTTAATGGCATATCCAATGGGCAAAATGCCTTGACAGGCATATTATATTGTGATCACTTTTAATGGCATATCTAATGGGCAAAATGCCTTGACAGGCATATTATATTGTGATCACTTTTAATGGCATATCTAATGGGCAAAATGCCTTGACAGGCATATTATATTGTGATCACTTTTAATGGCATATCTAATGGGCAAAATGCCTTGACAGGCATATTATATTGTGATCACTTTTAATGGCGTATCCATTGGGCAAAATGCCTTGACAGGCATATTATATTGTGATCACTTTTAATGGCATATCTAATGGGCAAAATGCCTTGACAGGCATATTATATTGTGATCACATTTCAATGGCATATCTAATGGGCAAAATGCCTTGACAGGCATATTATATTGTGATCACTTTTAATGGCATATCCATTGGGCAAAATGCCTTGACAGGCATTCCATAATGCGATCACTTTTAATGGCATATCCATTGGGCAAAATGCCTTGACAGGCATATTATATTGTGATCACTTTTAATGGCGTATCCATTGTGCAAAATGCCTTGACAGGCATATTATATTGTGATCACTTTTAATGGCATATCCAATGGGCAAAATGCCTTGACAGGCATATTATATTGTGATCACTTTTAATGGCATATCTAATGGGCAAAATGCCTTGACAGGCATATTATATCGTGATCACTTTTAATGGCATATCTAATGGGCAAAATGCCTTGACAGGCATATTATATTGTGATCACTTTTAATGGCATATCTAATGGGCAAAATGCCTTGACAGGCATATTATATTGTGATCACTTTTAATGGCGTATCCATTGGGCAAAATGCCTTGACAGGCATTCCATAATGCGATCACTTTTAATGGCATATCCATTGTGCAAAATGCCTTGACAGGCATATTATATTGTGATCACTTTTAATGGCATATCCATTGGGCAAAATGCCTGGACAGGCATATTATATTGTGATCACTTTTAATGGCATATTCATTGGGCAAAATGCCTTGACAGGCATTCCATAATGCGATCACTTTTAATGGCATATCCATTGGGCAAAATGCCTTGACAGGCATATTATATTGTGATCACTTTTAATGGCGTATCCATTGTGCAAAATGCCTTGACAGGCATATTATATTGTGATCACTTTTAATGGCATATCCAATGGGCAAAATGCCTTGACAGGCATATTATATTGTGATCACTTTTAATGGCATATCTAATGGGCAAAATGCCTTGACAGGCATATTATATTGTGATCACTTTTAATGGCGTATCTAATGGGCACAATGCCTTGACAGGCATATTATATTGTGATCACATTTCAATGGCATATCTAATGGACAAAATGCCTTGACAGGCATATTAAATTGTGATCACTTTTAATGGCATATCCATTGTGCAAAATGCCTTGACAGGCATATTATATTGTGATCACTTTTAATGGCATATCTAATGGACAAAATGCCTTGACAGGCATATTATATTGTGATCACTTTTAATGGCATATCTAATGGACAAAATGCCTTGACAGGCATATTATATTGTGATCACTTTTAATGGCATATCCATTGTGCAAAATGCCTTGACAGGCATATTATATTGTGATCACTTTTAATGGCGTATCCATTGGGCAAAATGCCTTGACAGGCATATTATATTGTGATCACTTTTAATGGCATATCCATTGTGCAAAATGCCTTGACAGGCATATTATATTGTGATCACTTTTAATGGCATATCCATTGGGCAAAATGCCTTGTCAGGCATATTATATTGTGATCACTTTTAATGGCATATCCATTGGGCGAAATGCCTTGACAGGCATATTATATTGTGATCACTTTTAATGGCATATCCATTGGGCAAAATGCCTTGACAGGCATATTATATTGTGATCACTTTTAATTGCATATCCATTGGGCAAAATGCCTTGACAGGCATATTATATTGTGATCACTTTTAATGGCATATCCATTGGGCAAAATGCCTTGTCAGGCATATTATATTGTGATCACTTTTAATGGCATATCCATTGGGCGAAATGCCTTGACAGGCATATTATATTGTGATCACTTTTAATGGCATATCCATTGGGCAAAATGCCTTGACAGGCATATTATATTGTGATCACTTTTAATGGCATATCCATTGGGCAAAATGCTTTGACAGGCATATTATATTGTGATCACTTTTAATGGCATATCCATTGGGCAAAATGATGATACATGCAAATGATGTTTCATCATCATTTCCAGTTGATTAAAGTCGAAATGGAAATGTCCGAAAATGCTGCTCCATCACTGGAATGGACAGAATTTATTTCTGACAGAAAACTAGGATTTTGTCTCTGTTGTAATACCATCCTCAGCGTTCTGTCAATTCTATTTGCAAAGTCATGTAGATGATGATGCGGACAGTCTTCATTAAGAATCTTGCAATAAAAACTGCAAGACATTACTGTGCAACCCATGAAGCATTCACTATCCATGTAACACTTGAGCTTTATGGTGAGTCAATTGCATGCAAGTTTCTCACCCAAGGCTAATTAATCACATTCAGAATAAATTTCCCCACACACCTTGTCTAGATGTTGATAAAATGCACAAACAAATCTTTAACACCATGCTAGGCTAAATAATATTATTTGACTTAACACAGCTCAGGATCTTTTTTTGTCTGGCTAGAAAAGCCATTAATGATCATTGCTGTTTTTATGCTTGCTCCATTTAGGTTCTCAACTTCTGTGGTGTTGAATTGGAGAGAAGATAAAGCAAGGGGCACAAGATTTGCTCTTTCTTTTTAAGTGCAATCTCCAGTCTTTGAATGAGAAAAGATGGGAAAATGTTTGTCAGAGAATTTACATATCTCAACAACAGCTGGTTTTTTTGGTGTTTTTCTGCTGCAAAGCAAATTAGATGCAGTTATATGCCCTACTTTTCAAAGGCAGGCAGGGAAGGGAAAGAAAGGGAGGCACAATTCCTCCTTCTGCAAGGTCTTCCATCATTTGTTAGTGTCACACCATCACACAAACCCTCTAGCAACCCCCTTGACTACCTTATACTCAGATTTGGACCAACCATTCTTGCAAAATGATGATTGATCCAAACCATGTAAGAGGATCTCCAATTTGTTTTATCTTAACCCTAGCATCCTTCCATCTTCAGAAAACTCTCTAGTAATCCCATGATGTTTTTGAGTAAGACATTAGACCAAATCTTATCCAGGTTCAGGACATCCTACAGAGAGAAGACAACACACTACAAATCCATTTGGTAAGTAAGGTCTTTGTTTCATGACATGATCAGAATACTTCCGGCATTACCCTTCTCAGCTTTTTGTTAGCTTCCCTCATTATCCCTTATCAGCTTCCTTCTAGAACATCCATTTGCATGATATGGCTTGCTATGGAGAAAACTGAATATCTTTGGGTCATATGTTTTCTGCATAGACAGCGATCACATTCCATTCATGAAAGCACAAATTTAGACTCAGACATGATCTTGCCATTTTTGCTGGAATGATCTGGGAAACATTTGATGGTGAGACAGTGATCATGTTCAGAACCCAACAGGGATCTCCCATATATATATATATATATATATATATATATATATATATATATATATATATATATATATATATATATATATATATATATTGGTTTTTGTTAAACTAACATTTGGAGATTTTCTTCATTTTGTTAGAGCAGTCATGCTCATACTGGGTAAGACAGGTAGACATGGGATGCTCAGCATTTCCTCCTCCTCATACCTATTCTTCTAGTGTAATGTGATGAGGTAATGTATTTGACAGAAAAACATTTTGTAGGAAATTGTTATTCTCCAATAATACTTATCTGATTACATTGGAAATACGTCAGATGTGTACTTCTCCACATTGCATTCATTTAATATTTGGAACCTATAATGCATATTAACCTGGTTTGTGTTATTGCCAAAATCATCAACCATTTTATTTATGGTCCACCAGGACATTCATTTTGGCAAGGTGGTGTCTTCATTTGGTCATGCCAGTGAAACTGCCAATGGCCCTTATGGCACAACAGTGTCCATTCATTTTGGCAAGGCGATCTTTATCTGGTCAAGCCAGTGAAACTGCCAATGGCCCTAATGGCACAACAGTGTCCATTCATTTTGGCAAGGCGATCTTTATCTGGTCAAGCCAGTGAAACTGCCAATAGCCCTAATGGTACAACAGTGTCCATTCATTTTGGCAAGGCAGTGTCTTCATCTGATCAAGCCAGTGAAACTGCCAATAGCCCTTATGGCACAACAGTGTCCATTCTTCAATCTATTACATAACCAGATTTTGACTTAAATATCAAGCGATTTTTGTTTCACTCATAAGATTGGGAGTGGCTATCTTACAGAAGCTATACTTGCTACCAGATTATGATGGTCAGCTGCAAGTGGACAGTACATGAGAAGGCTTTGCACATTACTCTCTTGGAAATGAAGGCCATTTTCCATGTCTTCCACTATTGAGTGGAAAACATCCAAGGGATTTAATTCGCATAAATTTGAACAATTCATTCTTATAGGCTTGATGCTCAATCATGTTCTGTTTTTACCTGTTCTTCTAATGTTAATGTAATTTTTAAAGTATTTAAAGGAGGAAGGAAATGTTTAGAGCAAATTATGTTTTTTTGAAAATACTAACCCAAACTCATTACTGCAAATCCCTTCAATAGTAATATATATGCACCTGTGAAAATTCAACATCAAAATTTGTCCAAATCATGCTAAACCTCAAGAAATTGATCCAAATCATGCTATGCCTCATGAAATTTATCCAAATCATGCTAAACCTCATGAAATTTATCCAAATCATGCTAAACCTCATGAAATTTATCCAAATCATGCTAAACCTCATGAGGGATCCTGAGTGACTGAGTGGTCTAAAGCGGTTGCCATTACAGATCACTGTCATCTCACCTCTGTCTGCGTAGGGTCACATCTAAAATTTGGCCAATGCGGATATGTGAGAAAGCATGCCAGAAGCTTCTCATGGGTTGTTGGTTCTTTCTAGGGTTTTCCCAGGTTCTTCCTCCTCCATTTACAGTATACTGGATGCCATGTATCATCTGTGCTCAAAAATGGCGTTGATCCCTGCAAGAACAACTAAACCTCATGACATTTATCAAAATCATGCTAAACCTCATAAAATTTATCCAAATCATGCTAAAGAAATTTATCCAGATCATATTTAACCACATGAAATTTTCTCAGATCATATTAAAACTTTAATTTTTCTGTGACCATATTAAACCTTGTGAAATTTACCCAAATCATGCTAAACCTTACAAAATTTATCCAAATCATGCTAAACCTCATGAAATTGATCCAAATCATGCTAATCCTCATGAAATTTACCCAAATCATGCTAAACCTTATACATTTTCCCAGATCATACTTAACCTCATGAAATTTACTTGGATCATACTAAACCAATGAAATTTAACAAAATCATAATTTATAAAATGTACAGTGTGTATGTTATGTCAAATATAATACCAATATACAGAAATTGTTAGTTGTCAGCCAGTTAGTAATCCATGGTATCAGTTTTTAGATTATCTGACTTTTTATTGGCCAGGTTTCTCAATGCATCTTTGAAAAAGACACTTATTCACAGCATGGTATAGCTAATAATGAGTTAAAAGTGTCACTAATACATCAGAACATTGTCAGTTTGGAAATTCATAGTAACCTTTTGATACAAATACATGTCATGCATCTTCTCTTACTTTGAATTGTACTGTGTCTTAGCACAACATTCAGACATAATATATGATATCTTGCTTTGTATGGTGTCGTAGCAGAACACTCAGACACGATGATATATGATATTTTGTTTTGTACAGTGTGCTAATTCAATGTTAAAACAATATGCTGTGTGATATCTTTATTTGCACTGTGTCCTGTCATGGTGTTCAAACATTAATTTGTGATGTCATGCTTTTGTATGGTGTCCTAGCATGACATTTGAACACTATGGTTGAGACTTTGCTATGTACGGTGTCCTAGCATGACATTTAAACAGTATGATCAATATCTTTCACAATGTATAATTACTGTAAAAGTATAAATCATAGAATTCCCCAAAAAATAAAGAATTCCTCATGAGTGACATTTTGGTTTCAGGTGATAGTACAGAGGGCTCTGGCTGGAAAGACATACGATCATGCCAAAGCTGGCACCATTTTCTGTAGTTACTTAAAAATTTTGCCACTGTTTCTTCTGGTCTTCCCAGGAATGATTGCTCGCATTCTCTTTCCAGGTATGTTGTAAATCATGTGCATCTGAACTCCTACGATTAATTGTTAAATTTTGTACTAGATACTATTTGTAATCCATTCACTTTATTTTACTGCAAGAAATTGTTAATCAGCCGAGTTTTCTACTGACACACGTTTCAGAATTTTTGATCTTTAAATTTGTAATAGCATGGTTTGCAGTCCATTTCAGTTGGTATTGTAAAATAATTTCTGTTTTTATATTAATGATTGTTTGTTCATTAAAAACAAAAAAAATTCAAATGGGTGGCATGCTCAGTAGATGTAGCATATATTTTGTTTTCACAGTGTTGAATGATTAGGTTAGATGAATATGAATGTTTTTGATATACATACATAACAAACATGGTTTAATACCTGTGGTGTTATGATTATTCAAAACAATATAATATCAGTCAGACTATATGTATTATTCCCATTAGAAAAATCACTTTGCCCATACAGTGCCTTCATACTGCTGTAAAACGCATTGCCCCAGATCTCCCATCACATACTGTAATGGGAGTAAGTCTTGGTATATGCTTCAATATTTTAAATATCTTGGTTTATGATGATGTATTAAAGTTGTGACATGAAATATATAACTTTTTGCATGTACTGTTAGTTTTGAGATACCTTGGGTATGTTTTTTCTACTGATAAGTGTGTTTTATGAATGTATTTCCAAAAAAAATTTATAGTCGTTAAGGTACTATTGCTATGAATTAAATAGATAGCAATATTATAGACTAATACAATTTGTTTGAAATTTAAATAAATGCTTTTAATTTTTGTCTGTTTTCTTATAATTTTTTTCTAATTCAGATATGTGTAATTTGAATATAATTTTTATGCTCTAGTTTTCCATTGTTAGTCTATAGATTATAGCATTTAAATTGTTAAAAGTCACTAGTAATTGCATGTTTTTACCTTGAAAATGTAAATAAATAACTCATTAAAATGTGATACCAGTATGACAGCAAAAAGAAAATAGTGTTTGGTTCAATGCTTGAATTCACTGTGCTTGTTTAAATCATGGAGTTCTGTGATTTAAAGATTTTAATTTTTTACTGAAAGAAGTACATACCTTGGTTTAGAATCATGGGCACCACTGCACTAAGCTTAAATAAAATACAAGAAAGAAGTTTCAGAAAAAACACTTTGAAAATAATTGTAAAACTGTAAACAGTGTGTGGGAGTTTGCTTTGATGTAAGCATCCTCGAAAAAGTACACTCTTTATTCAAGTATGATAATCATGCTGATATTGTCAAGTTAAAGGAAATTACACGTCAAAGAACTATGCCAGTTATGGCTTCAGATTTTGTTTATGATAAAAGAAATTATACAATGATTAATTTAGTACCATCTTTATGCACAACATGATAAAGAGGTAAAATTAAATAATGTCCCTAATACCAAAACCAGTTTCATGTTATGAACACCTGGCCTGGATTGCTGTTTGATTTCAGCAGTTGTGATGAATAGGAGATGTTCAAACAATTACCTTGCCAAAATGAAAGGTGGAAATAAATAATTTATTTGAAAACTATGATTTTGTGTTAAGCCAAAACAAACCTAAGATGGATTGATGATATTAGTCAATTTTAACTTGTATTGTAATCATTAGTTGATATGTCACTTATATGAAAATCTGCTGGTTATTTGCTTTTTGTAATTAAACGTTTCTCTTCATACAGATTACAGTACTCTGTAGGATCGCTTATATCACTGAAAAACAGGAACTCTTGGGTACATGAATAAAAGTAAATAAAACAGCAATAGATGTTTAGCTAAAATGGGATCTGGAAGAATGCAATTTGGTAAAATAAATGACTGAAGAAAACTTGGCATCATATTTTGGAGAATAAACAATTATATTAGTGATTCTAAGCATGATTTGCAGTGTAAGTAGTACAGATCTAGTAAACTCTTAGTGGCCTTTGATATATGAAGTCTTTAGTTACCTTTATTTTATTCCATTTTGGAGAAATTAGAAAATATGAACCTGCATCAGTTTATTGATATTGTAATTAAACAAGAGCTGTTCACATTTAGCAATGTTGCCAATTCTATTTTGACATTTTTTGTGTCGTTGAATGTTAGCACACAGATAAAGCTAAATTTATTTCATATGCGTACAAGTCTTGGGACGCAAAAAAAATATATTTTTTGTGTCTCAAGACTTATTGGCATTATGTTTGCAAAGTCAGATTGCAAGCAAAACTATTAAACTCTTCAGCATGACTTTGCACTTTAGATTATGTATTAACAAATTACAAATGGATATATTTGAGAGTGATTCTGATTGGCTGATACAAATCTCAATCTCAGATGAAAGTTCAATTTCTATGATCTCCATGTCAGGTTGTACTCTTTTGCTGGAAAACCTAAGTAGAGGAAACAACACAGACCCAGACTTCAAGATGCATGATGGGTATAAGCTGTTCACTGTCGAGCATGTTTCGTATTGGAGCTGCTTTGGTTCATCTCATCAAACTGGGGCTGGCAATGACATCTCACCTCTATCTCTGTAGGGTTAGATTTCCAGCTTTGCCTTTGTGTGTATGTCAGAAAGTTTGCCCGTAGCTTTCCATGGGTCAGTGATTCTTCCTGGGTTTTCCCAGGTTCTTCCTACACAAGATGTACTGGCCATCATCTATAGCCTGTCCCTGTGCTGAAAAATGGCATTAAACACACAACATCAACAACAGATCTCATTAATCCAGTCATTATTTATCTGATCATTGCTTTAATACACCGTCTTATTTCATTTGTGTGTGGTGAAAACAGAACTGAATTGGCTTATTGGTTAACATGCTGAACTTGCAACAAGAAAAGTGTGGGTTCAAATCCTGCTTTGACCAGACTGGTTTGGTTGCTGCGATGTTCCTCTGTGTAAGCTAATTTACTCTGTAAAAAGTAGCAGAATGGTATAATTGCTCATAGTTTTATGTGTTATTAATCACTAATTTATTGCATTTGATTAGCAAAATAAACTGTACACATGTATTACATTCAACCAGTGCCTATAGTTATGAATGGTTAGCAGAACAAAGCTGTACACATGAAATACATTCAACCAGTGCCTATAGTTATGAATGGTTAGCAGAACAAAACTGTACACATGTATTACATTCAACCAGTGCCTATAGTTATGAATGGTTAGCAGAACAAAACTGTACGCATGAAATACATTCAACCAGTGCCTATAGGTATGAATGGTTAGCAAAATAAAACTGTACACATGTATTACATTCAACCAGTGCCTATAGTTTTGAATGGTTAGCGAAACAAAACTGTACACAGGTAGTATATTCAACCAATAACTAGGCTGAAATTGTCTGAGCACAAATAATAAAAGTGTTTGATTGTTCTCACAGGATCATCAAAATGTATCATGGGTAGAAAAAACAAGATTTGAGAATTTGAATATTTTAACATCCCTCAGAACTTCATTATATATGTTAGAAACTGCTAGCTGGAATATAATTTTTGTTTGTTTTTACATTTGAACACAAGTTCAGTTTTGGTTCTCAGACAATTATTTGACAGAAGATATATCACCCTTTTTTACAAGGGTTATATCACCCATTAAGAGTAATTTAACATGGGGTATATCACTATGAACTATTTGACAAGGACTCTAACACCCATTTTGGGTAATTTGAGAAGGGTTATATCACCCTTTATGAGTAATTTGAAATGATTATATCACCCTTTATGAGTAATTTGATAAGGGTTATATCACACTTTATGAGTAATGTGATAATGGTTATATCACTCTTTATGAGTAATTTGAGAAGGGTTATATCACACTTTATGAGTAATTTGATAATGATTATATCACCTATTATGAGTAATTTGAGAAGGGTTATATCCCTAGAACCATTTGAGAATTGTTACATCACCTTTTCTGAATAATTTGACGTGGGTTATATCAACCTTTATGGATAAATTGACAAGGGTTATAAAACCCATTATGAGTAATTTGGCAAGTGTTATATCACTAGAACTATTTGATAATTTTTATATCATCTTTTCTGAATAATTTGAGAAGGGTTATATCACCCTTTGTGAGTAATTTGACATGGATTATAAAACCCATTATGAGTAATGTGGCAAGGGTTATGTCCCTACGTACTATTTGACAGGGGTTATAGTACCTTATTTGAGTAATTTGAGAAGGGTTGTATCACCCTTTCAGAGTAATATGACAAGGGCTATAACACTCTTTGAGTAATTTTAGAAGGGTTATATCACCCTTTATGAATAATTTGACATGGGTTATAGCACCCTTTTAGAGTAATTTGACTAGGGCTATAACACTCCTTGGGTAATTTTAGAAGGGTTATATTACTCTTTATGAATAACTAGAACTAATTTGTAATGGCCAGCAAAAAAGTTATGTATCCATGTCTGCTTTTGCTTTGCTTGCATAAATACAGAAAGAATTAACTGACTCAAGGTGGCATCAGTTTTGATGCCACATGAAGCGTACGTTTGTTTTTGGATCAGGTGAGGATGAAAACCTTGCTTTGAGCAGCAATTATTCTAGATATATTCATCAAACTAACACACAAATGTCATTTTATTGTGATAATTTTGCAAATTTTCTGCATCAAAGTTTGCTGATGACTTTTGTATGTCCATTACACTTGTTATTTATAGGTCCATTAGACCCCTAAGTTATTATAATATTCAATATGCCTCTACCGTACCTGTATCTGCCAGCCTATAAGTCAATACTTTTTTATCAAAAATCTCGGCTTCACCTTATACTCCGATTTGAATTATATGAATTAAGTCATTCAAATTGCTTTGTTGTATATCATATCATTTTTCATATATAAAAAAATTATCCAAAAGTGTGTGTGAAAATAATTATTGTTTTGGGAAAGAGATCATGTATGAAAAAATATAAGACCTGGCATTGAAAAAGATTTTAAATATTTACATGATTTATCAGTATTAAATTTACATACATCAGATGAGATTGCACTAAAGCAGCATGGACTAGTAATATAGTTGTTTAAATTTGATCACATATGTGTATTAGAATAAATATGTTTCAAATTAAAAAACTGTGTCAAGGATGGATATTCATTCTCTTTGCACTATGTGATCAAATCAAATTATTCTTTTTGCACCACGTGATCAAAACAATATCCTGAGGTATGAAAGAAAGAAAGAGAGAGAGGTTTTAGGACAATTGTAATCAGTATTGTTAAGTTATCTAGTTACTGTGATCTTGTTCATATACCAGGGCAATACTCTTTAACATTATCAACTAATGCCACTGAGTAAGCAATTGTGTCTAGTTCTTGTTAGGGTATCCATTGTAGAACCACATGGGTTTGCAGTGTTATTTACATGCTAATTAACAATGCAACAGATGTGGTCAGGTAATTTTTTTGATAACACCTGTCAGTGAGCAAGATTCAGCCAACCAGATCAAATTAGCAGTGCTACCAATAGGGAAATAAGGCTATTGTTAATACCCTATCTTGTAATGCCAGAAATGTTCAGGTGCTTATTCAGCTAGTGACACATTTGTACTTGCCAGCAAAACTGTCAGAGCAATTTCAACCAACATCAGGCACAAGCAAAGATCAAAGCCAAATGCAGACTAAGTACAGGAAGTGCATTTGCACTGAGTCTAAATAAAAGGATAAACTTTTTATTGTTGGGAATGGAGAGGTTGTTATACTTGCAAAGAAAATTACACAGCATGTTAACAAATCATTTTTGAGATTTAACCTAAATGGAGTCTCAATATTGGATATAAATATTGTGAATATTTAAACTTTGAAACTGAAGGTGTAGGGTATGTATTTAGATTGTTTCCATTTACAATTTAATTTATTTATTCTTTTTCTCTCATATCATTTCATATTTTATTTTGATTACGAGGTACAGAAAAAATAATGCAGTGGAGTACATATACCTCCCTCTCTCTCTGTCTTCAAAACAAAAATGTGGAACAAATATTTTAGCATCATCGATGCAACTTCCTTTTTGCTGGTAATCAGAAATTGCATACAGCATATAGGCCTGATTTGCCAAATGACTCTGTGCTTAGGAATGTAAATAGTCTTGATTTGCCATGTGAATGTGGGCTTAGGAATGTAAATAGGCCTAATTTGCCAAGTGGCTGTGTGATTGGATTGTAGAACAAGCCTGATTTGCCCTGTGACTTGGGGCTTATGAATGTAAATTGGCCTGATCTGCCATGTGACTTTTGGCTTAGGAATGTAGAATAGGCCTGATTTGCCATGCCTGATTTGCTTTGTGAATGTGGGTTTAGGAATGTAAATAGGCCTAATTTGCCATGTGGCTTTGGGATTGGATTGTAGAACAGGCCTGATTTGCCTTGTGACCTTGGGATTAGGAATGTAAATAGGCCTGATTTGCCATGTGACTTTGGGTTTAGGAATGTAGATAGGCCTGACTTGTGATGAGACTTTGGGTTTAGGAATGTAAATAGGCCTGATTTGCCTTGTGACTTTGGGCTTAGGAATGTAAATAGGCCTGATTTGTGATGTGACTGTGGGCTTAGGAATGTAGAAAAGGCCTGATTTGCCATGCCTGATTTGCCTTGTGAATGTGGGTTTAGGAATGTAAATAGGCCTAATTTGCCATAAGGATTTGGGATTGGATTGTAGAACAGGCCTGATTTGCCACATGACTTTGGGATTAGGAATGTAAATAGGCCTGATGTGCCATGTGACTTTGGGCTTAGGAATGTAAATAGGCCTGATTTGCCATGTGACTGTGGGATTAGGAATGTAAATAGGCCTGATTTGCCATGTGACTTTGGGTTTAGGAATGTAAATAGGCCTGATTTGCCATGTGTATGTGGGTTTAGGAATGTAAATAGGTCTAATTTGCCATGTGGCTGTGGAATTTGATTGTAGAACAGGCCTGATGTTCCCTGTGACTGGGTACTAGGAATGTAAATAGACCTAATTTGCCATTTGACTTTTGGCTTAGGAATGTAGAATAGGCCTGATTTGCCATGTGACTTTGGGCTTAGGAATGTAGAATAGGCCTGATTTGCCATGTGACTTTGGGCTTAGGAATGTAAATAGTCTTGATTTGCCATTTGACTGTGGGCTTAGGAATGTAAATAGGCCTGATTTACCATGTGACTTTGGGCTTAGGAATGTAAATAGTCTTGATTTGCCATGTGACTGTGGGCTTAGGAATGTAAATAGGCCTGATTTGCCATGTGACTGTCAGCTTAGGAATGTAAATAGGCCTGATTTGCCATGTGACTTTGGGCTTAGGAATGTAAATAGGCCTTATTTGCCATGTGACTTTGGGCTTAGGAATGTAGATAGGCCTGATTTGCCATGTGGCTGTGGGATTGGATTGTAGAACAGGCCTGATTTGCCAATTTGTATGGTATGAGTCAGCTGACGATGACAAGAACTGTGGTGGTTTAGTGGTTAGTATGTGTTACTTGTGATAAAAGAGGTGTGGGTTAGAATCTTACAAATTGAACCACCCCAGTTCAGCTAGCTACATGGTGTATCCTTGGACAAGGCTCTTTATGCCAATTAGATTTGCACTGCACTAAATAACCTCATGTGTTGCCATGAAACAAACAAAAATGCAAAAGAAATGATATGTCTCCTGAGCAACAAGTAGACCCAATAATATGTACTGTACAATAGAGAAAGAGTGCAATGAAAGAGAGAAAGAATCAGAAAATACAACATACATAAGATCAATAAACAGGACTGTTGGAATGTTCTAAAATAGAAGATTGGGGTTAATAGTAAAAGTAAATCTAATTGTTTCCGTGTTCAAATGACCACATCTTTTTGTTTACACACTAGTTTGAACACCTATAATGATAGCAGCATAGAAAATTAGAACAATGATAAAAACACCTATTGTTTATATTTGCATCTTTGAGATTCAATTTCAGACTCCATAGACCCAAATCTGCCATTACATAATGCACCATCAGATCATATGTGCAGTGTTAGAATTAACCAGTAGGACAGACCAAAAATAGACCTTGATTTGATGATTTGGGTCTGTGTTGTTTACAGTTGGACCCAAATTATACATTGAGTTCATATGGCAATATACACATTAAATATATGTATTCCTATCAATAATTTGTGTACAGCATAGGAATTTCATGTTCCTGTAGCTTTAGTATAGATCTGTCTGAAAGTGATGACGCAACAGATAGAAACAAGTAAACATCTCCTTCTTTTACATGGAAAATAAGTATGTGCCTATTGAAATAAATACTTATTAATTAAGATGCTGTTTATTTGAGCCATAAAAATAGATCACCCCTATAGGCATGGTCATCTTATATTAAGGTATTTTATATGGAATATTACTGCTAAATAATGAAATGGAATGCATGATCATCCGCACCTTGTAGAAGGAAAATCTTGTATTAAGGTATTTTATTTGTAATATTACTGCTAAATAATGAAATGGAAAGCATGTTCATCTGCACTTTGTAGGAGGAACATCTTGTATTAAGGTATTTTATTTGTAATATTACTGCTAAATAATGAAATGGAATGCATGATCATCCACACCTTGTAGAAGGAAAATCTTGTATTAAGGTATTTTATTTGTAATATTACTAAACAATGAAATGGAATGCATGTTCATCTGCACTTTGTAGGAGGAACATCTTGTATTAAGGTATTTTATTTGTAATATTACTGCTAAATAATGAAATGGAATGCATGATCATCCACACCTTGTAGAAGGAAAATCTTGTATTAAGGTATTTTATTTGTAATATTACTAAACAATGAAATGGAATGCATGTTCATCTGCACTTTGTAGGAGGAACATCTTGTATTAAGGTATATTATGTGTAATATTACTGCTAAATAATGAAATGGAATGCATGATCATCCTCACCTTGTAGATGAAAAATCTTGTATTAAGGTATTTTATATGTAATATTATTGCTAAAATTGAGATCCATGATATGAAAGAATGACCTTATACCGAAGAATTATATAGTGAGGGAGTTTTACATCTTTTTCAAGCATATATTGTATAAGTAGAAAAAAAGCACAGACCCATTCATGTCAGCAGACACATTGGGTCTACACTTTATACAGTTAGTTTACATTATACACATTGGACTACATTGTATACAATTAGGGCTTCACTGTACATTGGGTCTGCAGTTTATATAATTAGGTCTACACTATACACATTGGGTCTATACTGTACAATTAGGTCTACCCTGTACACACTGGATCTACACTATACAATTTATGTCTACTTTGTACACATTGGGTCTACACTATACTTATTAATTAGGTCTACACAGTACACATTGGATCTACACTATACAATTAAGTCAACCATGTACTCATTGGTTCTACACTATATACATTTAGGTCTGAACCGTACATAGTTGGGTATACACTGTTTGCACTTCATTCTATATTGTACATGGGTGTACACTATTCAGTTGTTTCTATGCTGTATATGATTGGGGCAGCAATGTATACTGGTTGGTCTACATTGCATTTGGTCTGTGCAGTAGAGTCTACACTATGCAGTTGGGTCTATGCTGTGCAGTTTTTTCAACACTACAATTGGGTCTACATTGTATGCATGCTTGTCTACATGACAGTTGGTCTACAATGTACACAGTTTGGTCTGTAATGTACACAGTTGGATCGCTGTTGTATGTAGTATGGTCTGCGCTATGCTGTTGGCTCGATACTGTACACAGTTGGGTCTTCAGTGTACATAATTGGGTCCACACTGTAGATAGTTTGGTCTTAAGTAAATGCAGTTAGGTCTACATAGTACAAAGTTGAGTCTTCACTGTAGACAGTTGCATTTTCTCTGTACACAGTTGGATTATCACTGTACACAGTTGGGTCTACACTGTACATAATTGAGTATTAACTATACATATTTAGGTCAATTATGTACAGTTTTGTCTTCACTGTACACAATTGAGTCTACACTGTACACAGATGGGTCTACCCTGTATAAAGTTGGGTCTTCACTGTATGTAGTCATGTCTAGACTGTACACGTGGGTCTTCACTGTACATAGTTGGATCTTCACTGTATGCAGTTGGATCTACACTATACACAGTTGAGTCTTCACTGTACACATTTGCGGTATTTATGAGCAGATATGATTATTAATATTAAGTGGAAGTTTATTTGATTATTAGAGGTATTCAGAGCTTTCATATCTTTACATTTTACCAGTAGATACTGTTGTTTCATACCTTTACATTTTGCCATTAGATACTGTTGGTTGTGTTGACCCAGAGATCTGCAAAGCCGTGTGTGGGAGTGAGACTGGTTGTTCCAACATTGCTTACCCCTCCCTCGTTATTAATTTGATGCCATATGGTAAGTAAACTATATATCACATCAACATTCTAAACACTTAAGCTCTTAATTGTGCTATTTTAAATACTTTATACTTATGTTTTATATGCACTTGTTAAAAGTGATATATATCACAATAAAACATTTTGTAAACTTTTTACAGTCAAACTTGTACATTTTTGTTATAATCTTATACATCACAAGTATTTGTAAACTTTTGGTGTTATACTTATTTATGTTATTAACAATATTAAATGAGAGGAATAAAACTCAGAAACAGAATAAGGTTTATAGATAATTACTTGTACCAATCATCCAATAAAGAGAATACAACAGCTGTCTACACAGCACATTTTACAGCTTTATGATTCCTCACTCACTTGTATGTTTTAATTCTTTTGTAAAATACTATATAACTATCTATGTGTGTGTGTGTATATGTGTGTATATGTATATATATATATATATATATATATATATATATATATATATATATATATATATATATATATATATATATATATATATATAAAGAATACAAATCATATGGCGAATAACAACCCTCTCAAGCGAATAACAACCCTCTCAAGCGTACTGGATCCACCAAGGGATCACGTTTGTCAGGGATTAATTAAAATAGATGCAATAAACTGACGACGAACAGTACGAAACTAGTAACTAACTAGCCTAAGCGCTTTCGACTCTTAATGAGTCTTTTTCAAAGGCAAATACAAAACATAGTTACGACAAACAAATAAACACAAAAACGTTGCGTTTGTAAACCTCTATCTTCACATGTGCTAAAACTATAAATACAACCAGCTTGTATAGACTAGTTGCGGAAACTGAAAACGTTGTATAATTCCCTAAAAGTCTACAAGCCAAAGCGACATCTATTTTTATTTTGTGTACATATGTAACGCAGATTATATCCCGGATATTTGGTTCTATACCGGTTATTCTTATAGTAAAAATTGAAGGATAAGAAGATTTAGAAAATGTTAAATTCTACTAGTGCATAGTTTTCATTTTCTAGTCTTCTTGGTTTAGACCGCTTGGTTTCAATGTTCTAAGGCGGCGTATCCAGCATGATTCCTTTTCCTTCCTGGTTTCGGAACTCCAGCTGTGGTTGTTGGCAATAGCGATAAGTATTATATCACTGAAAGTGTGGCCAGGGGAGGAGAAGTGTTCTGCGACCGGGCTTCTGTACAGCTTTTTTGTCATCCAATCAGATCTATGAAGGTTTATCCTTATGTGTAGCTTTTCAGTTTCTCCCACGTACTGAAGGCCACAGATCTTACATGTGATGAGATAAATCACATTCTCTGTTTTGCACGTTTTGTTTGGACCATGTATGTTTAGTTTTTCTTTAGTCACTGTGCTAGTGAATGTCTTGGTCTCTATCATATGTTCGTGGTCAGTTTATTGCATCTATATATATATATATATATATATATATATATATATATATATATATATATATATATATAGAGAGAGAGAGAGAGAGAGAGAGAGAGAGAGAGAGAGAGAGAGAGAGAGAGAGAGAGATGCTGGTTAGAGAAATTTAAAATTGTACTCTATGGAGGTTCAAACCTGGGTCCACAGATTATGGCACCGATTGCCTTGCTTACATGCACCACCCCACTCCCTTTTGTCTATGTACACAACATCAAAACATGATGCTAAAATGTTACTGGTATAGGAATGCATACAGAGTAGACACAGCCCAGTAATTAATTCTCATCTAAGTCCACACAGACACTACAGAATCCAATGACAGAAATCAAGGTAAATAGTGGTTGAGATAAAAAAAAATGCATATACATATCAGAATTGACAAAGCTGGAGAATACTTGATAACATTAACATTTTTTGTTTGTTTTCTTAAAATTTGAAAAAATATAATACAGGTTACAGAAGTTTTAATTCATGCCCTACAGAGATTTCAAAAGTGGGTCCACACCACTATGCCTTCTCAAACATGCACACATCATCAAAGAAATGACAAAGAAGAATGAGGTAATGTTATAACAATTAAGATAAGATCAGATAAGAAGATAAGAAATCTTGATTTCAGACTGCATAGTCCATTCATCTAAATTAAAATAGGGATATAGAGAAAACATTGTAAACATAAAAGAACATATATATCATATGTACAAGTAGTCAGATACATTTACAACAATTGTAATTAAACAGGAATAAAATTTGTGATTTAAATTAACAAATGCAACTGAGAAAGTTTATAAGTTTTCGTTTTGTTTATTTTACAATTTCTTGCAAGGCTTGATTTGTCCATTGAATGATGAGGCAAAGTCTGCCTTTCTGAATGATCAACTTAATGTGTCCTCATTATGTGTTATAATCTTTAGAAAATGTTGAACAGGGAGACAGTGATCACACCAGGGTTAGATACAGATGAAGGTCCATTGGCCCAAGGCCACCTTTTTTGAGAAGGACAATCACTTTCCTAAATCTGTGTAGTCTGTTGGGCCTGATATTTTAAAATTGTGGACATTAAAATTATATTTTTTCCCATGTTGTAGGATTGTATAAATTTTTCTTTTACTTATGAACATGTCAACCACGGCAAAAATCGAAAGTGAAACTAGTTAAAACAAAGCAAAGACCATGCCTATGCCATTAAACCAAATCATTATTGTTTGGGCACTTACCATAAATTGCCATTTGGGAACTTACTTTGTTAAACATCTTAGAGCATCAAGCATTTAGGTGATAGACTTTTTATGTGGTTTTGCAAGTTCGAAAAATATGGAGACTTCTTGATGATGTCTCTCCGTTGCCCACTCCTTTCTCAAATGCCCTCAAAAAAACCCCAAGAAACTCAAAATACATGTGTACAATTAAATCAAAAGAGAACAAAAATTCCAAGATACCTGGAAGCAGGAATTTCTGCAGCTAACTCACAACAAGGAGAAGGATGAGATGACATGTTCATGCAGAATTGTCAGAAATTTATTGGTGCTATTGCCAATATTCAAAGAGCCATTACAAAACATATCATATCCTTCAGTCAGTTTTTTGTCAGTTATTAGTGATGTCTCCACTGATACATCTAGCAAAGATACAGGAATTGTATATATGTTCTTTCAATTGCAAGGTAAATGTTATTAACTTTCATTTTATACTATTGAACCGGAAATGTAAACTATTAAACTTGAATTTTTAATTTAGATCAATTCCATTTTTAAAAAATTGTAAAATCTTAATCCACCAGTTTAAGTTTAGATCCATTCTAGTTTATTTAATTTTGTTAATTCAAATATCTGGTATTTCTTCTTAAGTTTAAACTCACTTTATTGCTACAAAAAATTTACCCAAAGTGTACTGTGAAAACATTGATCATACTGTAGCGGGCATTATGTCAGAGAGATATGGGGATGAATGGATAAAAAAGATTGTTGCTATGGGAATTGATGGTGCATAAGTGATGTTGATGTTGCTGATGACGATGATGGTTATGATGATAATAAAATTTGTCAGCATTACAAGAATTTAATGTTAACTGTAATAAAATGAAATAAAATAAAATGTAATAAAATGACAACCTTGTTTGTTGTTTCATTTTATTTTATAGGTTACACGTTTTTTCAGTAACTGTAAATGTAAACTTGCAGGACCTTCTGTCAGTAAGAAGGGCCCAGTTTTCAAAAGAAGGAAACCATGTGGGCTTCCTACTAAACAAAGTTATTGTCTTGTCCTGCACACCTACCCACCCAACTCTACTCCAGATTTGTGATTTTTAATTAATCTATCTAAATTTTTCAGAAATTTTTAAAGTTAAACTGCACATTTTAATTGACATAAATATACACCATACCTCTGAACTAAGAACAGCATTATACTGATCACACTGCCTTTGTTGTTAATGTAACTAAAACTTGCATTAATTTAGAAGACAATCTATTTTACCCATAATTCTTTGTTAGTTCAACTGGCTTCTATAAAATTACAAGACAATGCTGAATTGCATCTATGGGGGGGGAGTATCCAGCATAAGAAATGCCTTCCCTGGGTCCCAGGAATGTTTTACAGGTACAGCCCTGAGCTAAGATATTGGTAATGCATTTATTGACCATAGTCTTCTTGGAACCTTTTGAACCTTGAACTCAAGTTCAAAGGTCCCCATACTGTGATGGTGCATAATTTCATGTAAAGAATGTTTTGTACTCAAATCCTTTTCCTCACCTGCCCATTTTAAGGGTATTCTCAAAACCCCTCTGGACCAATTTGACAAAATTTAAGACAGAGCATCATGGCATGAAAGATTTACAAATGATTCTGATTTGCTGTCAGATGTAAACATAGCCACTATTTCGTGAAGTAGTAAAAGCCCCTTAAATTTCTTTTTCTCAGAAGCCACTAAACAGAATTACATCAAAATTTGATACAAGTATCCAGCCAGGAAACTGTTCATAGTTTATAGATGATCGCATCTGTTTTCAAATATGGCTTATGTTCCTAAATATAGGAAGGCAACTATTATTAAAAACAAAACCTTTAAATAACTTAATTTACAAATCCACTTAACAAAACTTGATCCTTTGCAAGACATCCTGACATGAAGACATTTCAAGACTGTAAAATATATGTTAATCCACTATCAGATATAGACACCATTCTTGAAAATGGAAAAGCAAGTAAATGACTTCTTCACAAAAATTGTTGAACAAAATTTGACAGAAAGCATTTTGGTTTGGGTTTTCAACTTTATATAGATGATGCTGATCTTATGTCAAATAATGCTCTCAGTGCTAAAAAAGAAAGAAATTTAAATAATGTAACTTCTAGAACTGTTGAATAAAATAAATTTTATGTAACTTGTCATGACTTGAAGAGAATGCAATTACTTCGTTCCCAAATTTTGAACAGATATAAATTGACAAAGCTTGAAAGAAAGCATCCTGACATGAAAATCTTTCAGTTTGGTGCAAAAGATGCCTATCTAGTCAAATATATAGTCACTCTTACTAAAACTTAAGAGAAACCTTAAGGCAGCTTCTTATAAAATATTGCTCTGTAGAATTTGACCACATTGTGTTGAAAGTGTCTTGCTCTTGCCATAGAGGATTCTCACATGTATACAGATGCTGCTGCTCTGCCATTAACTATGGCTTCCACTGCTAAAAATAGAAAATCCTTGAAGTGACCTTTTCTCCAGAACCGGTGAATTACATTCAGCCAAACTTGACAGAAAGCACCTGGTATGAACACCTTCAAATCTCTAGAAATGATGCAAATCTTTGTCATTGCTAAAAATAGAAAAATCTTAACTTCCTAAAACCCACAGCATAAAATTTGACCAGTACTGATTGAAAATATCCAGGCATGAAGGCTTTTCAGGTTGTATACATGATGATGATTCATCATTAAATATAGTCACCATTACTAAAAATAGAAAACATTTTTTTGATTGAGGCAAGTATGACAAAGCATCCAGGGAGATATCCTTTCACATTTTGTGCAAATGATGCTAATTCACCAATGA
The DNA here is from genome assembly GCA_016746295.1 of Potamilus streckersoni. Taxonomy (NCBI): domain Eukaryota; kingdom Metazoa; phylum Mollusca; class Bivalvia; order Unionida; family Unionidae; genus Potamilus; species Potamilus streckersoni. Next base: position 423,534 of record JAEAOA010000962.1, on the reverse strand, counting down.
AAGTAGAAAAACATTACATAGTTTTTGGCTAAAAATATCTGCTGAACTGATGTCAACTAACTTCGACATAAATTGGTCTGGCATAGGGGCTTCTCTATATTAGACAATTGATGTGGATGTGTTATCAGATATGGATTAATATAGACTACTAAAGAGATTTTGAAACAGTCATTCCAAAAATTCCAACAGGAAACATCTTACAGACCCATATCTCCTGACCAGAATACTGCTCTTGCAGATTCATCCAGGTAAGTGATCTCAAGCCTACTTTGGTCTCTTGTTAAACTTCACTGATCAAGATTAACTGAAAGTAAACTCAGAAATTGGAGTTTTGAGATTGAGTGCTACTTTCTTAGTCATAAATACACCACTCCCTCGATAACTCGCAGACATTGGGGTCCAAAAACATCGACCGCGATATAAGCGAGGGCGCGAGTTATCGAGGGACCTATAACAAACAACAAATATAACAATGGGATCGATGCATAGAGAAAAGGGGGTGGGGTGGCTTGGCGTGTTGAATACTCAATTAATAATCGCGCTAAGATTAACAGTGGATAAATCTTTTCATATCGGTGTGCTTTGTTTAGTTTTCCCTCACAGAGTAACATTAATTTCAGGATAACTTACAGTATATTGAGGAAATCATCTAAACATTATTCCTCCTGGTTTCCATTGGCTTTGCACATGTACTTGACACGTTGTGTATTATGTCACTTATTTGTGTGGTGAATGGTATACATTCTAATTTTATTGTTTGATCCAAAGTAGACGGGGTTTTTTCAAATACAAAAGATCGACACATTTTGAAAAAACAATGTCGATCGAACGATGTGTAGATTTTCATTGCGGTAGAAGTAAAATAGAAGAAAAAAATTCACAAGGTTTAATCATTACAAACATGAATTTTATGGGTCGAAAAATTTTAAACATAAATTAGAACACGATAACACTTGCGGTTTGTGACACATTTGAGAAATATCACTTCACATTTTGAAAAAATGCAAATTTCACAATATGGATTCTATCTTTACAGGCAATACCGTATTGTCCGCCCTATAAGTTTCTCCTGCGTATAAGTCGCTCCTGCGTATAAGTCGCTCCTCTGCACTTACCATAATCACGTTTTTGATACCGCCGGCCATTGCATGCGACTTGGTAATTTCCAACTTCGTGTAAGAAATATTTTACAGTTGTTTAAGAGTTATATAAAAGTCAGTATTACAATAGACTTTGACTTTGCCTTGAGTCGTATTTGAATTGTTGAAAGTCTATGACCTGCAGCACGCTGCTCCACACATCCATTTTCGTAGATTCTCCTTGTTAACTGGCCAACTTGCTCTGCCACTACGATTTCCCTTCTTGTTTTTTTTTTGTTTTTTTTACCTTAACTCGTCTTCTTTTTTACGCCAGTCATGCACAATCTTCTTGCTTACATTGAATTTTCTTTCTGCTGCACGATTTCCGTTTTCTTTCGCAAATGTTACGACGTTTAACTTAAATTCTGCATATTTTTTCTAGTTGTTGGTGTCATGATAAATGGCATGAATTTAATGTAAAACAAAACTTATTGACTTACGCTAATATAACAATTTTAAATCATACAATTTTATTGTGAAACTATATTTTATTAATGCTCCATTGTATGAACTGTATGTATTTATATATCGGTCACTTCAAAGGCACTTTATACGCTACAGTGATTTTAATACATTAAGGAAGACCTTGCCAATTCACCTAACAATTGAAACTGTTCACCAGCCTTCCAGTTATTTTTTTCTTATTAATTACTGGTACTCTGAAGTTCTCTCCATGAAGCTAGTCTGGGCTTAATCCAGAGTTTAAAACTAGAGCAATCATCAGAGGAAATAATCATGCTAAGTTTTTTTTTTTTTATAAGCAGCCATTGCGAAACCAACCGAAAAAATTATTGTGTGTTTTTATAAACTACTATTAAAGTAAATTATGAAGCGCTAACAGAGGTTTCGGAAACGATTTACAGGGACATAATTCATTGTTTAAAATAACAAAATAATCCCAGTTCTGCATTCTGTATTTATTTGAGTACATCAAAAGAACATGGTGCAATAGCTGGGCGGCAAGTTCAAAGGACTTTGACTAGCAGCTTGGGTGGGAAAATGTGCTGAATAATAAAGGAGATACAAAGGCAATCGTTATTTCAATATTTTGTTTTATTTATTAGTAACAACAAATTTTAACACATATATAACTAAATATTATTTGATTTTTTAATTTGATAATCTTATAGTCTAATACTTACGTGTACCATATGTAAGTTTCCAGCAATTGGCTTGCCCGTATACCTGCAGATGCATTTCGCTAAAGCACAGCATCACTGCACATCAGTCACAGTCGATATAAAAATTTATATATCGTATAAGTCGCTCCTGCATATAAGTTGCACACGTCATTTTTAAGAAAAAAAAACGAAAAAAAGTAGCGACTTATACCCCGGAAAATACGGTAATCACCATTTTCAATGATAAAAACGAACTATGTATCAAGGTTAAATTTGCCAATTTACAATTTCCTATCGATGTTTTTCATGTTTAACATATTTTAAAATATATTTTTCTTTGAAAAAAAAATCAGGAGCCATGCCGGACACCGCATTATAAGCGGGTTCGCGAGTTATCCGGGCGCAAGTTATCGAGGGAGTGGTGTATTTGAGAATATGGGCTTAGGTCTGCTTTTTAGTCTAATAGTTGGTATGGTCCCTGCATAAACTTTTTGGTGATATGGGCTGAAGTCATTTTTTTAAGTCTAAGAGTTGGTATAATAATCCCAGTAATTTTAATGTTTTCCCTTTCAAGGTGCCAGGGGATTGATGTTGGCAGTGATGATGGCTGCATTGATGTCATCCCTTACATCTATTTTCAACAGCAGCAGCACGATTTTTGCCATGGACATCTGGACACGGATCAGGAAACAAGCCTCAGAGCTGGAAGTCATGATTATTGGAAGGTATTGTTTAGCAAGTTATTTTGAATGGATTTTCTTATCAATGCATTTGTAATCTAAAAACATTTACTGTTCATAAAAAATATCATGCCATGAAATATTATGAATCTACTTCCTGAGGAATTTCAAAATAATGAAAGACTGCAATCACAAAAATTTAGAAGTTTGAAAAAAATGTACCATACAGAATACAGTCCTGATATAGATTACTATTACTATTGTAAGCTCTTTTTTGCAGTGCATTTTTTGCAGGTTTGAGGATGTCCATCGAAATGTTAGAATATGTAATGTTTTTATAAAAGGATAGGTCTCTATTATTACTTCATTACAAAAAATATCTAAAACATGCAGAAATGTAGTAGATAGCTATATATTTTTTTTCAGAATGTAAATAATTATGCTTAAAAGAAAGGAAAAGACACCCTGACACCATGCATCCTTAAAATATACTACTTATGTTCAGAATAATACATTGTTTCACTTAATACAGCAAAACTGTGTTTGTGATTAAGTGAATATTTATACTATTTTCTTATTATTTCATACATTACATGACATAATTCTTGCATTTTAATTGTAATGGGAAACATACATTTTTCACTAGCAAACATCCATAATTTTTAAATGTGCATTGAACCGATATCTTCTTACTATTTTACTTTGGCACAGAATTATCAAGCATACCCATGCTAACACCCCAAATTGAATTTAATGCTTGGAGTGTGTTTATGTCACTGACATTTTTAGATAAAGAGATGAACAAAGACATTTATGAAATTTGAACTTTATTATTTGAAAAGTTACAGCTAAGGAAACTTTTGGAGTTTTATGTGCTAAAGTGTGTTGAATACCAGTTTAGAAATTAATAATCTCCGGAGTATTAATATATTATTTTGTTAAAAGTGTTCAAAATACCAGTCTACAAATGAGTATCTTCAGGGCATTAGTTTGTTATGTGTTAAAAATGTTGTGAATCCAGTCTAGAAGTGAATAATTTCTTTGTTTATTATTTACTCAGCATATAATTCTATGAAGGAGGAATAGAGTATTGTAGCCCATATTTGTCTCATGACATCACATCGCATCTCATCAACACTTCAAGTCAGCCATTAATTTTTTGTCCACTCAAAAACTTGGAAATTTTGACCAAAATTGTGCGCAAGGCTTTATATGTCAAAATCAAAGTTGAGTTTTCTGGTTGCAGAAAATTTCATGTATCATAGGCCCCATGTGATGTAGAACTTTGCACTTAAGCTGCACCCAGTTGACCTGGGTTATCTCTGTCATAGGTATACAGTGCATTTCCATATCTGTCAAATTTTCAAAAGCAAAGGAAGGAGATTGATTTAAAAAGTCTAGGTAGTTTGGGATCCAAAATCCTGAGGTTTTTCATGGCATTTTTTAAAGCCCCATTTGAACTCAGTATTGACTGATCTTTCTTCATGAAATTCTCAAAGGACATGCCACTTATACCTGTGGCATGTCTTATGTTACTCCAGGATGTGACCTCTTTTCATATTCTGGTCTGCTGTGGTGATATTGCACAAAAGCTAAAGGTTAGTCTTAAGTAAACATGCAAGAAAACCAGTTCAACTAATTAACAGTTAATCCACATTGCAATTATCTGGTGAAAAGGGTTGGCCCCTGAAATAATTAAAAAAAACCATGTTTTAGAGTGTGTGTTATGTAAATACCAGGAACTGATTCCTAAATAAATGATGCCCAATTTTGTTGCGGCTAGTGGTTCCTAAGTGTGCAGTCTCATGCTGCCATACATGTGGCAACTATTTTTTTCCCAACGGTTTATATCCCACTTATTTCCTTATTCTTAACTCAAAAGGCATTTGACATTGTTTACTAAAAGTAAAATATTTATTTACATATTTATTATGAATTAGTGTCTTGAGAGCACATAAGCTTGATTCCTTCTTTTATTTTTATGATGGTAATTAACATTTGTATATATGGTCCAGAAATTGCATGCATTCACTCGTGATATGTTTCTTTGCTGAGAATGGAGATGCTACAGTATTCACAGTGATTACTTTGATCATTCATGGGATTGAAGCTAATTGCTTACAATTGTATTCATTTTTTTGTGGGTTTTTTTAATTTCTGATTTTAGTGTTGTTGTTGTAGGGTTAAAAAAATCATTAATTATTGTGAATAGTGAATAGTGTTTAAACTTAACATTCTGTTTAATGAAGAAAAAATCTTGGTAATGTGATAATAAATATTTCATCAAAACACTTTTCATGGGTGGCAAAATAGAACATGGCTTTTGTGTACTGCGTAAGACATATCTATTTATGTAAGACTTTTTTTGAGAAATGAAAATTGACAGACATGATGTAATAATTAATAGTTCTGTGTAAATATTGAGAGATATGAAATTGGGAGGTAGGAATGGAACAATGCAAAAATCAAGATTTTATTTTCCTGGCTTGATAGTAGTAGACAGATATGCATTCCGTTGATCACTTGATTTGAGTAATCATGACACATTGCTTAAGTGGCAGTAATACTAAATTCATGTAAGAATGTCAGATATGCAGTCTCATTTATATTTTCCCATAAAGTGTGTCATAGTACGATTTTATTCTTAATGCATTTTGTACCTTTGATACATTTGTATCACATGCACATAACCACTTCCTTATTGGATTCCTTTGGTTTCAGGTATTGGCATCCTGACTGGATTAGCCTCTTGGTATTTACCATGTTTATTATTTTTTCATTCCTTTATTCCTAGACAAGTTAGAGTGAACAAGAAGATGAGATTCCATTATTTGATATGGAAAATATGTAGAACCTCTACCATCATACCACTTTTTGCCAAATCTTTGATAGAGAATATTTTCTGTACAGTCAGTACCACCATCCCACTGAAACCTCAATATGTCAGATCTTTGATAGAGAAAATTCTTTGTACAGTCACTAACACCATCCCACTAAAACCTCAGTGTCAGATCTTTGATGGAGAAAGTTCTCTGTACAGTCAGAACTGCCATCCCACGAAAACCTCACTGTCAGATCTTTGATGGAGAAAATTCTCTGTACAGTCAGTACCACCATCCCACTGAAACCTCAATATATCAGATCTTTGATAGAGAAAATTCCCTATACAGTCAGTACTACCATCCCACTGAAACCTCACTGTCAGATCTTCAATAGAGAAAATTCATTGTAGTTAGTACCACCATCCCACCGAAACCTCACTATGTCAGATCTTTGATAGAGAAAATTCTCTTTTTAGTCAGTACCACCATCCCACCGAAACCTATGTCAGATCTTTGATGGAGAAAATTCTTTGTACAGTCACTACAACCATCTCACCAAAACCTTACTATGTTATATCTTTGATAGAGAAAATTCTATGTACAGCCAGTACCACCATCCCAATGAAACCTCACTGTCAGGTCTTTGATAGAAAAAATTCTCAGTACAGTCAGTACCACCATCCCACCAAAACCTCACTATGTCAGATCTTTGATAGAGAAAATTCTCAGTACAGTCAGTACCACCATCCCACCAAAAACTCACTATATTAGATCTTTGATAGAGAAAATTATCTTTACAGTCACTACCATCATCCTACTGAATGAAACCTCTTTCAGATTTTTGATGAAGAAAATTCTCAGTACAGTCACTACCACTATCCAATCGAAACCTCACTATGTTATATCTTTGATTTAGAAAATTCTCTGTACAGCCAGTACCACCATCCCACCGAAACCTCACTGTCAGATCTTTGATAGAGAAAATTCTCTGTACAGTTACTAATACCATCCCAATGAAATCTTACTGTGTTGTATCTTTAATAGAGGAAATTCACTGTACATTCAGTACCACCATAACACCAAAAATCACTCTGTCAGATCTTTTATTGAGAAAATTCTCTGTACAGTCAGTACCACCATCCCACCAAAACCTCACTGTGTAAGATTTTTGATAGAGAAAATTCTCTGTACAGTACTAAAGCCATCCCACTGAAACCTCACTATGTTATATCTTTAATAGAGGAAATTCTCTGTATATTCACTACCACCATCCCACCAAAACCTCACTCTGTCAGATCTTTTATTGATAGAGAAAATTCTCTGTACAGTCAGTACCATCATCCCACCAAAACCTCACTGTGTCAGATCTTTGATAGAGAAAAGGCTCTGTACAGTTACTACCACCATCCCACTGAAACCTCACTATGTTATATCTTTAATAGAGAAAATTCTCTGTATATTCAGTACCACCATCCCACCAAAACCTCACTCTGTCAGATCTTTTATTGATAGAGAAAATTCTCTGTACAGTCAGTACAACCATCCCACCAAAACCTCAGTGTCAGATCTTTGATAGAGAAAATTCTCTGTACAGTCACTATCACAATCCCACCAAAATTTCACTGTACAATCACCACCACCATCCCACTGAAAGCTCAGTATGTATGATAAAGTATTGATAAACCTGAGTTGCGGACTGGTTATACATTTATAATTTAAATAAAGCTCATCTACAGTAATAATTTTGTTTCCTTTATTTAAATAAAAATAATAACAGTTTTCTTGGTTTCTTTTATTTAATTAAAGCAAATAACATTTTACCTCATTTCCTTGATTTAATTAAAGCTAATGATATTTTACTTGGTTTCTGTTATTTAATTAAAGCTAATGAAATTTTACTTGATTTCTGTTGTTTAATTAAAGCTAATGACATTTTACGTATTTCCTTTATTTAATTCAAACAATGCCATTTTAATACATGGTTTCTCTTATTTGAGTAAAGCCAATAACATTCTATATGGAGTTCCTTTTTTATGTGAAGATGTCATGAATTCTTCATTCAAAAATTATTACAATCATTGAGAATGTATCTCCATATAGGAAAGATTATGGACAAATACCATTCCATTTACTGACTATATATACTTGCATGTGAATAGAGTTAAACTGCAAACAAAATAAACCCTGATCTGCTATTGTATAAAGCAAGAGAGTAGACCAGGATCAATATTATTGTATAAGGCAAAGGCAGATCAGGTCTGTATTGTTGTATCAAGGGCAGATCGGGTCTATATTGTTGTATCAAGGGCTGATCGGGTCTATATTGTTGTATCAAGGGCAGATCAGATCTATATTGTTGTATCAAAGGCAGATAAATGTCTATATTGTTGTATCAAGGGCAGATCAGGTCTATATTGTTGTATCAAGGGCAGATCAGGTCTATATTGTTGTATCAAGGGCAGATCAGGTCTATATTGTTGTATCAAGGGCAGATCAGGTCTATATTGTTGTATCAAGGGCAGATCAAATCTGTATTGTATCAATGGCAGATCAGGTCTATATTGTTGTATCAATGGCAGATCAGGTCTATATTGTTGTATCAAGGGCAGATCAGGTCTATATTGTTGTATCAAGGGCAGATCAAATCTGTATTGTATCAATGGCAGATCAGGTCTATATTGTTGTATCAATGGCAGATCAGGTCTATATTGTTGTATCAAGGGTAGATCAGGGTCTGTAGTATTGCATAAGGCAAGGTCAGATCAGGTCTGTATTGTTATTAATGGCAGATCAGGGTCTGTATTGTTGTATCAATGGCAGATCAGGTCTGTATTGTTGTATCAAGGACAGATCAGGGTCTTTATTGTTGGTTCTTCTGATTTTTCTTAGCAATGTGCATAGACCAAGATCTACTGGCAGATTATGCAATGACAGTTCTAGGTCTGTGTAGTTATTTACAGTAGTTAATTGATTTGGTGTGAAATTAGATGAAACTCATTATTAGTAACTGATATGTGGTACTGATTACTTTCTTTAATTAATACAGGTGAAAAAAAAGTACATGTATTTTGAATATAATGTATAATCATTTGTAACATTTTTTTCATCACAGCACTTTTTGATGCTCTATGGGAGTAAATCCATAGGATAAAATACTTAATAGTTCTAGCTAATTTTCTGTAAAAGATTAACTGATTGATATAAAATCCTTTTCTTGTTGCATATAACTTATTTGTGAAGCTAATTCATCCAAGTGCCAGCACTTTGGAATGAAGTGCTGTGGGGTCAATCCATCAAAATTGAGAAAAATGTCATTAAGAATGCTTGTTTGATTCTCCTGGTCAAATCAAAAAGAATTTACTCCTGTCAGTTTATTCCATTAGAACTCAGCTACAGCAAAGTACTACATAAAACACTGGTTCTCAACCCCCTTACATTATGACCCAAGTCAGAGTTGCAAGAAAATTTTTGATGATTGATAGGATTTTGTTTTGAGAGTGGGAAAGCTTATTATAGACATTGTAATTTCCTTGGATTCTACTCAATAAGTCAAGTTTCTGTAGTCCAGTTTTCATCAGTCTTCATAAATGGTCTAAGTTTGGGCAGACACATGTTGTATATTTACTCAAAAGCCCAGAGGTCAGAGACTGGGTCAGTAGGTTAAAATTGTCATTTTAGGTTCTCCATGCTGCATTGATTTTCACTCAGTTTCTTTGTAGCAGAATTTAAACCAAGTGGATTTCCTCCATTTGGATTAAATAAATAACACAAACACAAAGTGATGAATGATTGGAATTTATACAATGAAATACTAGACATATATAGGTGAAAACAAAACAAATACCCTGATTCTCACACTCCTCTCATACAATCGATCCAAATCACCCTACACACCTCACAAAAATGATAAAGAAAAAAAAAATATAAAAGTATGTTTCATTGACCTCTAGCCTAAAATGAGGGGTACAAATATACCAAGATTTTTGCAACATAAGATTCACATGATCTCTTGTACACCTTAAGCTTTAAGATTCACGAAATCTCTTGAGATAGAACAAAGGAAAATGAGCAACACTTATAATGTTATTACTATTGCATTCAACTAAATACACAAATAGATCAACACACATCACTGTAAACTGGAATAGACATTCACTTGAGAAATTGTCACTCTACAGTATATTCAATATACAAACTGGAACTCTGCAGTTTCACCAAATCCCTTTCTTATCGATCCACATTCAAGTACATCACAGATCTCTTATATGTATTCATTCATATACATGTATTCATACACATAGACGGCCTGTTGCAATATACTATAGATAGCTACATCCAACCATGGATAGCTACAGTCAGCTCTTATAGGACAATGAATCTCCCATAAAACATTGTCAGCCCCAATAAGACATCATCAGCCCCAATAAGACACCATCAGCCCCAATAAAACATCATCAACCCCAATAAGACATTATCAGCCCCAATAAGACATCGCCAGTCCCAATAATGTCCAATAAGCTCCAATAATGTCCAATAAGCTTCTGTATTGTCCAATAACTCCCATAATATCCAATAGTATCCAATAGGCTAAAAAAAACTAAACTATTTATTACTAAAATGGTAATAACAAAGCATGCACTGTAACAATGCTTCATCACCTGACATAACATAAAACTGAGAAAAGGTTTTACAAATCAAATAAAACAAAACTTTGGTACTTACCCCTATGGCCTGAGATGATAGTGGATAATACCCACACCACTGACAAAATCCAAATGACTTGTGTCTCAGTTCACAATGTATCAAGCTTAAATCCATGGGAATGAACAATAGTTATGGTCAAATATTTATGTATATGATGCTTTCCTGTGACTTTCTGCCACATGTAATTTTGAAATCATTTTACCTGGAGAAGAGTGATTCACCCCAGGTAATGCTGTACACCTGTACAACAAATAAAGGTGGAAAATTCAAGGAAACACTCAGTTATTTATAGCCTTATTCTATGACATTCTTGTATCCATTTTCAATCAAGTTCATGATTGCATTACCATTGAATAAGTGCTGCAACTAGTTATGTATGTGATTAGCAGATCAAAGGACAAGATTACTGGACAAGATATTGCAAAATTATGTTAAGTTTATATTTAAAATAGTTTTGATTTGCTTGGCATGAGGTAGGTTGGGAATCAGCTGTTCTTCTGATGGCTATTTTTGTTATAGTAATGACAGGTTTATGTGAAAACTGTTAGTGGTGAAAGGTTAATGTTCTTATTAAAACTTGATTTTTTTTCCTTAGTGTCAGAATGCATCTTTTTAATAGATTTCTACAAGTGTTTCATCATTAATTCAAGTTTGTTCCCATTTCATAACAAGAACTTAATTCTCAGTTATTCACCATACAAAGGTAGACATAAATTTGAAGAAGACCACAACAGTCAATTTAGTGATTATAGATAAATAAAGTGGTAAGTCAAAAAGACAAAGTTGTGAGATAAAAATGAGACCTTTTGAGTAATTTCAAGTGACTTCTCCAGTTATTATACCAATATTCATGTATTTTTTTCATTCCCTTTAATTTTGTTATGCCTAGTCAGATCCTAAAAGCCATAACTTTTGATTATTTACTAAACATTGTGTAGTTAGACATTGATTTGAATATTAAATAGGTTTCATTTTTTGCTAAAATGAAGTCTGAATTAAAAATATTGTACTGTTTGAGAATGAATGAATACATATTGTCTTTAAGTAACCCAATCAAAATAAAGTAGATCTGCACTAAGAAGTTATTCATGTCTTCAATACCATGAGACTGGCAGTCTTCAGTACCATGAGATTGGCAGTCTTCATTAATATGAGAATTGCAGTCTTCAATAATATGAGACGGGCAGTATTTATTACTATGAGAATGGCAGTCTTCAATACCATGTGACTGGCAGTCTTCAGTACCATGAGATTAGCAGTCCTCAGTACCACAAGACTGGCAGTCCTAGGTACCATGAGATTGGCAGTCTTCAGTACCATGAGATAGGCAGTCTTAAGTACCATGATACTGGCAGTCTTCAGTACCATGAAACTGTCAGTCTTCCCTACCATGAGACTGGCAGTTTTCAATACCACAAGACTGACAGTCTTCAGTACCACGAGATTAGCAGTCTTCAGTACCAGAAGACTGGCAGTCTTTCTGTACCACAAGTCTGGCAATCTTCAGTACCATGAGATTGGCAGTCTTCAATACCATGAGAATGCAGTACCATGAGACTTGCAGTCTTCAATACCCTGGGACTGGCAGTCTCCAGTACCATGATATTGGCAGTCTTCAGTACCATGAGATATGCAGTCTTCAGCACCATGAGACTGGCAGTCTTCAGCATAAAGCACATTTAACTGAAATTGATACAAGAGTTAGATCTTTCCAATCTTATTAAACTAATTCATGCCAGTGTCCTTTATTGATATCTAAACTTAGATGAAGTTTTGACAAATATTTTTTGGTAAGTCATTGCCAATCTTTTCATAAATCATAATGAAATAGTGTCCATTATTTATAAGTGATTAGATTCTTTTTTTCACAATGACAGAAATGTTCAACTTGGCTGCATGAACTTTGTGTTATAGATATCAAAGAACCTTACAAGTAAAAACAGTACAAGGAAATGATCATGACCTTTTGAACTAGCTAATGTACTGTATGTTCCATTTGACTGATGATAATTGAAGTATCAGTACCTTAGAGAGTGTGTGAATCCATCTTAACAACAGTTCAAGTCTGTAGTCTCAGGACCTTGAACAACCATACATGTATCAAGATTAATTCATCCCCTCTGTAGAATCCATTTTATATCCCTCCTTCATTCCATTGGTCTAACTCTTAAGGCAGGGGTGCACAATATGTCCATCGCGATTGACTGGTCGATTGTGAAGGTAGTGTGAGTAGATTGCGTAGCATTAAAATGAAATAGATATCAGCCTATATATATATATTTTGCATTTTTGTGGTAGGTAGATCATTTTGGCTTGGTTATTTTATAAGTAGCTCGCATGCTGATAAAGTGTGTGCACCTCTTTCTTAAGGTAATTAACACTGTTTACTTATCAGTGTATTGATACTGAATTAGTATTTTTGGACATATGCTGCTTGGTATATATTTTCAATATTTCTTTGCATCATTTAATGATGTTTATATGATGTATATATGGTTCCATGTCCTATATGATTACTGCTTTCTCTTTGACAAAAGCTTCAGCCAAACAGGGCGGTAAGGTATGTTAAGCAAAATGACATGAAGAAGGGCTGAAATATCTCCCCTGTTTAAGGGCAAAGTTTATTTGATCACAAGTAGTAAGACTAAAAATGTATCACACAATATCTATATCCATGTTATAGTTATTAATGTTTGACCTTATCTGTGTAAAAAGGTGAGACACTAAACCTATATGCATGTCATAGATATTAATGTTTGATCTTATCTGTTCCAATACATATGTCTGTAAGAAAATTCAAACATACTGTACTTTGGATGCTGCTCTAGCATAATTTTTTGTGATGCACTGAAATGTAATATTTGAAAACATACAGATATTTTACAGTCCTCCTCAATGTCATGAAATATTTTTGTATATGATTTTTCCCTTAAATGTTTATTGAACTTGTTTTCATTATTTTCATATCTTGAAAAAATATAAATTTTGTCATGTATGAAATATTTCAAGTTTATTCAGTATTTATGTTATGGAAAGACTTCCCATAACAAATTTTTGTATTATGCAGTGACTTTTCATCAGTATTTATGTGTTATGCAGTCACTTCCCATCATAATTTACGTGTTTAGGAAAGACTTCCCATAATAGTTTTTGTTTTATGCAATGACTTTTCATCAGTATCTATGTGTTATGGAGTGACTTTTCATCAGTATTCATGTGTTATGGAGTGACTTTTCATCAATATTCATGTGTTATGGAGTAACATTTCATCAGTATTTATGTGTTATGGAGTGACTTTTCATTAGTATTCATGTGTTATGGACTGACTTTTCATCAGTATTTATGTGTTATGGACTGACTTTTCAGTAAAATATTCATGTGTTATGGAGTGAATTTTCATCAATATTCATGTGTTATGGAGTGACTTTTCATAAGTATTCATATATCATGGAGTGACTTTTCATCAGTATTCATGTGTTATGGAGTGACGTTTCATCAATATTCATGTGTTATGTAGTGACTTTTCATCAGTATTCATTTGTTATGGAGTGACTTTTCATCAGTATTCATGTGTTATGGAGTGACTTTTCATCAGTATTCATGTGTTATGGAGTGACTTTTCATCAGTATTCATGTGTTATGGAGTGACTTTTCATCAGTATTTATGTCTTATGCAGTGAATTCCTATCATTACTTTTGTTGTGCTGTGAATTCCCATCAGTATTTATGTGTTATGCAGTAACTTTCCATCAGTATTCACGTGTTATGGAAAGACTTTCCATAATAATTTTTGTCTTATGCAGTGACGTTTCATCAGTATTCATGTGTTATGGAGTGACTTTTCATCAGTATTTATGTCTTATGCAGTGAATTCCTATCATTATTTTTGTTGTGCAGTGAATTCCCATCAGTATTTATGTGTTATGCAGTAATTTTCCATCAGTATTCATGTGTTATGGAGTGACTTTTCATCAGTATTTATGTCTTATGCAGTGAATTCCTATCATTACTTTTGTTGTGCTGTGAATTCCCATCAGTATTTATGTGTTATGCAGTAAATTTCCATCAGTATTCATGTGTTATGGAAAGACTTTCCATAATAATTTTTGTCTTATGCAGTGACGTTTCATCAGTATTTATGTGTTATGCAGTGACTTTTCATCAGTATTTATGTCTTATGCAGTAAATTCCTCAGTAGTTTTGTCGTGCAGAGAATTCACATCAGTAATTATGTTTTATGCAATGAATTTTAATCAGTTTTTCTTATGCAGTGACCTCATGTCATAACGTTTGTATTACACATTGTCTTCCCGTCAGTATCTATGTGTTATACAGTGAATTCCAATCAGTGTTTTTCTTATGCAGTGAGCTTATGTCATAATGTTTGTATTATTCAGTGTCTTCCCATCAGTATTTGTGTTATGCAGTGAATTTACATGAGTATTTATGTTGGTTGGTGACCTCCCATCATATATTTTTGTGTTATGCAATGACTTTGCATAAGTATTTGTGTTTTGTAGTGACCTCCCATCAGTATTAATGTGTTGTGCTTTGACTTGCCATCATAATTTTGTGTTATGCAACGATTTTACGTAAGTATTTGTATTATGTAGTGACTTCCCATCAGTATTTATATGTTATGCAGTGACTTGCCATCAGTGTATATGCGTTATGCAGCAACTTCTCATCAGAATTCATTTGTTATGCAATGAATTTCCATCAGTATTTATGTGTTATGCAATGAATTTCTATCGGTATTTATGTGTTATGCAGTGAATTCCCATCAGTGTTTATGTGTTATGCAGTTACTTGCCATCATGGTTTTTGTTTTATGCGATGAATTTACATAAGTATTTATATTATGTAGTGAATTTCCATCAATATTTATATTGTGCAGTGAATTCCATAAGTATTTACATTTTACACATTGACCTCCCATCAGTGTGTCACACACTGACTTCTGATAAAAATGCATGTGTTATACATCGATTTACCATCTTGCACTATAAGTTGGAAGAAGATATCTATATTACGTTAGAGATTTAAACACAATATATATGTGTATGTGTGTGTCCGTGTTTATATAAATATAATATATATATGCATACTTTTACTTGGATATAATTTATATTGTAAAGTTTGTTGATGGAAATGATTTATCACCCATAATTTCTGTTATTTGTTTCCTGCCTAGAATTATATCAAAACAGTTTGATTCTCTGTGAGAACAGTTGATTATCCCTTAATAGCTTTTGTTGTGCTTCTTAATTGGCCGGTACTTCAGCAAAAAACAGAAATGTAATATTTCCATTTTTGAACTATTTTAAATATTTTTCTTTCTTATACTTGTCACATTGTGGTAGCAGTATTGAATCAAATATGTAGCAGTGTTGAATCAAATATGTAGCAGTGTTAAATCAAATATGTAGCAGTATTGAATCAAATATGTAGCAGTATTGAATCAAATATGTAGAAGTCAATAATTTTACATCTTTTTGTGTTTACCGTATATATATATATATATATATATATATATATATATATATATATATATATATATATATATATATATATATATATATATATATATATATATATATATGGTTTCTTACCATTACAAAGAGCTTGTATGTTTAAAATATTTGTAAACCATTTTGTATTTATGTTGTTATCAACCATTCTCTCTCTCTCTCTCTCTCTCTCTCTCTCTCTCGTGTGTGTGTCTGCATTTTCATAGCGATATCTATATCTAAAATAGAGATATTCTATTCAAAACAGAGATATCTGTATTTATTGGTTAATGAATGAGACCTCAGTTCCTGAAGCCAATATCTTAATTTTAAGCATATATATCTGTATTTAAGAGACACCTCTGTTAAGACAAAAACAATATCTGTATTTAAATTAAGAGACACCTCTGTTAAAATAAAGATATCTGTATTAAAAAGACAAAACCCAGATGGCTTTCTAGAGATCAAGATGGGTGCATTGTAGGCAAACTAAATTAGATGAAATGGCTTGCCATAGATCATTAGGGTGCATCATGGACAAAATGAGTCAAAGGGAATCAGATCACAAAGATGCTCATATAAGAACTGCATGTCCCCCCAAAATTGTAATGCTTGTTTGATGCAAGATGTCCGAGCCTTGTACACATGTACTGTATATTGATCGATCAATCTCCACAAGGCAACACATATTTACAAGTTCCAAAATTTGTCAAATTTTCCTTTTTCTTATGTAAATACTAGTAGCATCTTTCTTATGTAAATACTGGTAGACATTCTTTCTTTTTCAGCTCATTATGTTTTTGATTATACCTTTGACGGAGTGGCTGTTTGGATCTAAAATCAGATGGGCTAGTTTAACATCAGATCTATCTACACTCTGTGTTAGCAGTCTCTTTTATGTATTTAATTGTTCTCTCACAAACATCATTTTATAAGGATTAAATGCATTTTAAATAATGTTATATATATAATTTAATTGGTAATATATACTATATATATATATATATATATATATATATATATATATATAGATATGTGTTTGTATGTGTGTATTAAACAAAATTATTGTTGATTTTCATATGAAGATTTTAATTTTGTTTTAATATGTATCATGTACAATTTTTTAATATGTTTAGCATAAACAGATAGGTAATGTGTACCCCAATTTTTAACCTTCTAAAAGCCTAATTCTACCATGTGATGTGCATGTGATATATTACATATTAAAATTATGATATTTAAACTCCTTTTTCTTAATGTGACAATATTCAACCATTGCAGATAATGAACAGATCATCATTTGATATTCAACATTTTAATTGTTAATAATAAACCAATGTTGATCTGGTCTTTTTATGTGAGTAATAAACCAATGTTGATCTGGTCTTTTTATGTGAGTAATAAACCAATGTTGATCTGGTTTTTTTATGTGAGTAAAAAACCAATGTTGATCTGGTCTTTTTATGTGAGTAATAAACCAATGTTGATCTAGTCTTTTCATGTGAGCAATAAACCAATGTTGATCTGGTCTTTTTATGTGAGTAATAAACCAATGTTGATCTGGTCTTTTTATGTGAGTAATAAACCAATGTTGATCTGGTTTTTTTATGTGAGTAAAAAACCAATGTTGATCTAGTCTTTTCATGTGAGTAAAAAACCAATGTTGATCTGGTCTTTTCATGTGAGCAATAAACCAATGTTGATCTGGTCTTTTTATGTGAGTAATAAACCAATGTTGATCTGGTCTTTTTATGTGAGTAATAAACCAATGTTGATCTGGTTTTTTTATGTGAGTAAAAAACCAATGTTGATCTAGTCTTTTCATGTGAGTAATAAACCAATGTTGATCTGGTCTTTTCATGTGAGCAATAAACCAATGTTGATCTGGTCTTTTTATGTGAGTAATAAACCAATGTTGATCTGGTCTTTTTATGTGAGTAATAAACCAATGTTGATCTAGTCTTTTCATGTGAGTAATAAACCAATGTTGATCTGGTCTTTTCATGTGAGCAATAAACCAATGTTGATCTGGTCTTTCATGTGAGCAATAAACCAATGTTGATCAGGTCTTTTTATGTGAGTAATAAACCAATGTTGATCTGGTCTTTTCATGTGAGTAATAAACCAATGTTGATCAGGTATTTTTATGTGAGTAATAAACCAATGTTTATCTGGTCTTTTCTTGTGAGTAATAAACCAATGTTGATCTGGTCTTTTCATGCGAGTAATAAACCAATGTTGATCAGGTCTTTTTATGTGAGTAATAAACCAATGTTGATCTGGTCTTTTCATGTGAGTAATAAACCAATGTTGATATGGTCTTTTTATGTGAGTAATAAACCAATGTTTATCTGGTCTTTTCTTGTGAGTAATAAACCAATGTTGATCTGGTCTTTTCATGCAAGTAATAAACCAATGTTGATCTGATCTTTTTATGTGAGTAATAAACCAATGTTGATCTAGTCTTTTCATGTGAGTAATAAACCAATGTTGATCTGGTCTTTTCATGTGAGCAATAAACCAATGTTGATCTGGTCTTTCATGTGAGCAATAAACCAATGTTGATCAGGTCTTTTTATGTGAGTAATAAACCAATGTTTATCTGGTCTTTTCTTGTGAGTAATAAACCAATGTTGATCTGGTCTTTTCATGCGAGTAATAAACCAATGTTGATCAGGTCTTTTTATGTGAGTAATAAACCAATGTTGATCTGGTCTTTTCATGTGAGTAATAAACCAATGTTGATCAGGTCCTTTTATGTGAGTAATAAACCAATGTTGATCTGGTCTTTTCATGTGAGTAATAAACCAATGTTGATCTGGTCTTTATGTGAGTAAAAACCAATGTTGATCTAGTCTTTTCATGTGAGTAATAAACCAATGTTGATCTGGTCTTTTCATGTGAGCAATAAACCAATGTTGATGTGGTCTTTCATGTGAGCAATAAACCAATGTTGATCAGGTCTTTTTATGTGAGTAATAAACGAATGTTGATCTGGTCTTTTCATGTGAGTAATAAACCAATGTTGATCAGGTCTTTTTATGTGAGTAATAAACCAATGTTGATCTGGTCTTTTCATGCGAGTAATAAACCAATGTTGATCTGATCTTTTTATGTGAGTAATAAACCAATGTTGATCTAGTCTTTTCATATGAGTAATAAACCAATGTTGATCTGGTCTTTTCATGTGAGTAAAAAACCAATGTTGATCTGGTCATTTCATGTGAGTAAAAAACCAATGTTGATCTGGTCTTTTCATGCGAGTAATAAACCAATGTTGATCTGATCTTTTTATGTGAGTAATAAACCAATGTTGATCTAGTCTTTTCATATGAGTAATAAACCAATGTTGATCTGGTCTTTTCATGTGAGTAAAAAACCAATGTTGATCTGGTCATTTCATGTGAGTAAAAAACCAATGTTGATCTGGTCATTTCATGTGGGTAAAAAACCAATGTTGATTGGGTCATTTCATGTGGGTAATAAATCAATGTTGATCTGGTCTTTTCATGTGAGCAATAAACCAATGTTGATCTGGTCTTTTTATGTGAGTAATAAACCAATGTTGATCTAGTCTTTTCATGTGAGTTATAAACCAATGTTGATCTGGTCTTTTCATGTGAGCAATAAACCAATGTTGATCTGGTCTTTCATGTGAGCAATAAACCAATGTTGATCTGGTCTTTTCATGTGAGCAATAAACCAATGTTGATCTGGTCTTTCATGTGAGCAATAAACCAATGTTGATCTGGTCTTTTCATGTGAGCAATAAACCAATGTTGATCTGGTCTTTTCATGTGAGTAATGAACCAATGTGGATCTGGCCTTTTCATGTGAGTACATGGCACCTGACTATTACCAGTTTTTTATTTGTAAAAAGATATCAAAGAAAAAAGTTCAGTATTGAAAGTACATCTTTCCAAACATTGTGTATGCCATTAAAAGGGCTTTCTTAACCATTGCTTTGTTGATGGAGTTTAGTCAGCAGTATCAGAGTCCATTTCATTGTCAGCACTCTTGAAATGTCACTGTGTCCTTGTATGTCATTCTTCTTCACACTATAACAAAAGATTCACCTACAATGAACTCCCATCCTAATTGCTCTTTTTTTGGCAGTTACTAATGCAATATTAATGTTTATATTTAAATATTCACAATATTTATAATCATATGTATTCTAATTAGTTTAAATCCCAAAAATGATCTATTTGAATACTGTTGTGCAGGTGTGGGTGGGATCGGCAAGTAAAATAGCTCTATTCCCATCAAGGAAACCTGGCTTTTGTCAGCAAATGCAAATACACTTCCTTTAGTTAGGCTGCATGTGGTCTGATATTTGCACTTGCCATGCAGAGTTATTACTTTAAATTCAATGACCTAACACATGCCATGCAGAGTTATTACTTTAAATTCAATGACCTGACATTTGCCATGCAGAGTTATTACTTTAAATTCAATGACCTGACACATGCCATGCAGAGTTATTACTTTAAATTCAATGACATGACACTTGCCATGCAGTGTTATTACTTTAAATTCAATGACCTGACACATACCATGCAGAGTTATTACTTTAAATTCAATGACCTAACACATGCCATGCAGAGTTATTACTTTAAATTCAATGACCTAACACATGCCATGCAGAGTTATTACTTTAAATTCAATGACCTGACATTTGCCATGCAGAGTTATTACTTTAAATTCAATGACTTGTCACTTCTGTCAGTGAGTACAAAAATGTCACCAGTTAAGAAACTTGAATGACTAAACACCTGGCATTCCAGTCAGTTGGATAAATTAATGCAAATTATCATTACTAATTAAAACAGAAAGTTTAAAAATACCATATATGCTTATAAATTGAGTTAAACTGCAAACACCAGTGATCCTGATCGGCCATGTCATAATGTGCCTGCAGATCAGGGTCTATTTGTTTGTTCTGCTGATTGCTTTCTAATAAATTGGATAGATTTGGATCTGCCATGGCATATTGTGATGGCAGACCTGACTCTGTGCAGTTTGTACTTGGATTCATCTTATAAGCAAGTGAATATGTTATATAGCAAACATCACATGTCCTATAAATTATTTGAAGATAAATATGTTCATTAGTTAACAGTGTTAATTACCTTAGGAGTTGGACCTAAAGAATATGTGTGGGATGTAATGTAGGCTATGTCAAGAAGATGAATTTATCTTGGTACATGTATTTAGAGAGCTTAAGATAGGAAATGTTGTCATGATGAACATTTTAAGTATTGATACTCAAATGTTTCCATTGAAATGGAATATATTATAATACAAGTTATATAGATCATATAGGTGTTCAGTACTATTTCACTAATGGGTGACATTTTCAATTTGGTTACACATACCTTTAATTTGTGATTATTCTCTTTCTTGAGATTCTCATACATTCATATTCCTTTGGAATGTCATTTAATACACATCCTGAGAAACACATGCAACAAAAATCAGTATTAAAGTACATTAACATTTTTGGACAAATTTAACCTAAAAGTATTAAACAGTAAAAACTAAATTGAATATCATGCACTGTGATATCTCAGTGATAGCTTTGTGTTGAAAAAATTCTTTTGCTCCATTATGGTACTTTTCACAGGTTTATTGTAAATGTGCCAACAACAAGTTACTAGTCATATGTACATGTACTTCCAATCAAGCCACAGAATAAAAGGCTGCACAGTGAAGTGAAATGAAATGATTTTTTTATCATAAACAATTAAAGAACTAGACTTTTGAGGTTTGTAAAAATTATTTAATTTCTTAATGAAGGTTAGTAGACAATTTGATTAGAATGTGATGAATTTAATTTTTCAAAACTAATATAAGTGACCTGTTGGCAGCTTTAGTGCCTTGACGCTTTCATCGGATCAACTTAGAACAATTCACTTTATTTTGTTCTTTAAAATGCACATCTCCTACTGGAAATATGAAAATACGAAATTGGGTATAATAACATGAAAGTTATATGCATCAAAATACAGTAGATTTTCTTTCATATTTTGTTTACAGAAAGCAAGAGGGCCCCGAGTGGCCGAGTGGTCTAAAGCAATGTCCGTTACGAATCACTGCCATCTCACCTCTGTCTGTGTGTGTTCGAGTCTAGGATTCAGCTAATGTAGATATTGAGAAAACTTGCCAGTAGCTTCTCATGGGTCAGTTGTTCTTTCCGGTGATTTCCTGGTTTCTTCCTCCACCATTAATACTGGCCGCCATGAATAGCCTATCATGTGCTGAAAAATGGCGTTAAGCCCAACAACAACAACAGAAAGCAAGACATCACTCTTTTTTATTTGCAGTTATTTTTATGAAGATTGTAGAAGATCATAGGGCTGGTCACTGTCCAGATATAGTCTTTACAGAAACCCTGTATATTGCCAGACATATTGCCCTACAGAAACCCTGTATATGGCCAGATCTTTGCCCAAGTATAATGCTCTACAGAATCCCTGTATATGGCAAGGCATAATGCTCTGCAGAATCCCTGTATATGACCAGACATAATGCCCTACAAAATTCCCATTTATGGCTAGACATAATGCTCTACAGAATCCCTGTGTATGGCCAGACATAATGCCCTACATAATCCCTGTATATGGCAAGGCATAATGTTCTGCAGAATCCCTGTATATGACCAGACATAATGCCCCACAAAATTCCCATTTATGGCTAGACATAATGCTCTATAGAACCCCTGTGTATGGCCAGACATAATGCCCTACATAATCCCTGTATATGGCAAGGCATAATGTTCTGCAGAATCCCTGTATATGGCAAGGCATAATGTTCTGCAGAATCCCTGTATAAGACCAGACATAATGCCCTACAAAATTCCCATTTATGGCTAGACATAATACTCTATAGAATCCCTGTGTATGGCCAGGCATAATGTTCTGCAGAATCACTGTATATGGCCAGGCATAATGTTCTGCAGAATCCCTGTATATGGCAAAGCATAATGTTCTGCAGAATCCCTGTGTATGGCCAGACATAATGCCCTACATAATCCCTGTCTATGGCCAGACATAATGCCCTACATAATCCCTGTATATGGCCAGGCATAATGTTCTGTAGAATCCCTGTATATGGCAAGGCATAATGTCACACAGAATTACAAGTATAATGCTCTACAGAATCCCTGTATATGGCAAGGCATAATGCTCTGCAGAATCCCTGTATATGACCAGACATAATGTCCTACAAAATTCCCATTTATGGCTAGACATAATGCTCTACAGAATCCCTGTGTATGGCCAGACATAATGCCCTACATAATCCCTGTATATGGCCAGGCATAATGTTCTGCAGAATCACTGTATATGGCAAGGCATAATGTCACACAGAATTACAAGCATAATGCTCTACAGAATCCCTGTGTATGGCCAGACATAATGCTCTACATAATCCCTGTATATGGCCAGACATAATGCCCTACAAAATTCCCATTTATGGCTAGACATAATGCTCTACAGAATCCCTGTGTATGGCCAGACATAATGCCCTACATAATCCCTGTATATGGCCAGGCATAATGTTCTGCAGAATCACTGTATATGGCAAAGCATAATGTCACACAGAATTACAAGCATAATGCTTTACAGAATCCCTTATGTGGCCTGATATAGTGATGTACAGAAGTCCTGTGCACCCGCCACTTGTACTGCTCTGTAGAATCCTTATTTATTGCCAGACATAGACCTTTGGAGAATATTTGTTCACATTCCAGATATAGAGCTGCACAGAATCTCTGTATATGGCCAGACATAGTATCCTACAGAGTGTACTTAATGTTTGCTCAATACCCTGGATCCATGGAAGCAGTCAGTTGTAAAGAAATTTTAATTATAATGATAATTTTAAATTATGCAAACATAAATCATTTTATTATCAGTAAGCTGTTTGTCATATCTACTCCCTAATAAGTTGAGTCCAACTGCATGCAACTAAGACCATGACCTGCTCTTGAAGGCAGATCAGGGTCTGTATTGTTTGTTCTACTGATTATTCCTAACAAACTGCATTGACCTAGATCTGCTGTCATTTTATGCAATGGCAGATATGGGTCTCTTGAGTTTGCAGTTAGACTTATAAGTTTGTATATATAGTATTGCTTTTAAATAGCTAAATTATATTTGATTCAGTTGTAATTACCCATTTATTTCATTAAATTCTGTTGGGTTTTTTTCAGAGTCTTTGTTATAATTCTGGTGGTTATTAGTGTGATTTGGATCCCAGTTGTACGGATGTCTCAGGGGAGTGAACTCTTTGTGTACATACAGGAAGTATCTAGTTTCATGCAGCCTCCCATCTGCTGTATTTTTATCCTTGGAATTTTCTGGTCCAGAGTAAATGAAATGGTAAGCTTTGTTTTATCTTATAGCCTGTATTTGCTTTGTCATGTCATGTTGTAAAAGTCATATTATACACTGGCATAATCATAACTCCCATTTTTCCTGTATATGTCCCATGTTTTGGACCTGAATAAGGGTGTATGTTTTTCTTGTTAAAAATTAATTTTTTGATTACAAATTAAATAAAAAATTTCCCAGCAATTTTCTGTTTGGAACTAGCATCTGGTTCCATATAGTTTATCACATCGACACAGGAATATAAAAGTTCTAAAATATGATTGGTTCATTTGAAATTGAGGCTACCATGCCAGTCTGTAACCACCATATTGGAATTTGCAAAGCAGTTGCTGCTTTCACTGTATCTCATTTTCATAAATTCATTTTCTGGTCATGTCAAAAAGAAAGCAAAAGATTCAGAATTTTCTCCAGCAAAGAAAAGAAAATGGATCTGAACTGGAAAGACAATTCTGACATCATTTTTAGATTCGTAAAACCATCCAGTAAAGTGAAAATTTTGCATTTTACAAATTATGTAATTGTGATTTCACTATTGGACATAGAGGTGCCTAGCGCATAAAATGGCATGAAAAAGCTGATACACATCAGCTTGCTGCTTCATGATCTATAACTATAAATAGCAGAGAGAACCTTGATGTAATTTATTTGAGATTCGGTTTACTTAATTTCTTTTAGAATGAACATTTCTTCTTTCCGTTTCTAGTGTTGCTGGCAATTAATTTTACTCGCTTTTCCCAACAGTAAAGCCACCAAAAGTAAAGCCACAATGGATTATTCATGCACTAGAAAGAAAGCAGTTCATTATTTAAAAAATTGCACTATTTACATTAAAGTTTTAAAATCAGTATTTGTTCCAGAAAATCAGTGTTTTTCATAAGCAGTTAGTATTTTGGTTCTTATAGGCTGGCAATATATAATATCTAACAATGCCAGATGGTATGTTGCATAGAAAAATGTCAAGTAATGGTACCTTTATTTTATCATATAATATTTACCTGTATTGACATCATAGAAAAATGTCAAGTAATGGTACATTTATTTTATCATATAATATTTACCTGTATTGACATCATAGAAAAATGTCAAGTAATGGTACATTTATTTTATCATATAATATTTACCTGTATTGACATCATAGAAAAATGTCAAGTAATGGTACATTTATTTTATCATATAATATTTACCTGTATTGACATCATAGAAAAATGTCAAGTAATGGTACCTTTATTTTATCATATAATATTTACCTGTATTGACATCATAGAAAAATGTCAAGTAATGGTACATTTATTTTGTCATATAATATTTACCTGTATTGACATCATAGAAAAAATGTCAAGTAATGGTACATTTATTTTATCATATAATATTTACCTGTATTGACATCATAGAAAAATGTCAAGTAATGGTACATTTATTTTATCATATAATATTTACCTGTATTGACATCATAGAAAAATGTCAAATAATGGTACATTTATCATATAATATTTACCTGTATTGACATCATAGAAAAATGTCAAGTAATGGTACATTTATTTTATCATATAATATTTACCTGTATTGACATCATAGAAAGATGTCAAGTAATGGTACATTTATTTTATCATATAATATTAACCTGTATTGATATCATTGAAGAATGTCATGTAATGTTACATTTATTTTGTCATATAATATTAACCTGTATTGACATCATTGAAGAATGTCATGTAATGGTACATTTATTTTGTCATATAATATTTACCTGTATTGATATCATAGAAAAATGTCATATAATGGTACATTTATTTTGTCTTATTATATTAACCTGTATTGACATCATTGAAGAATGTCATGTAATGGTATGTTTATCATATAATATTTACCTGTATTGACATCATTGAAGAATGTCATGTAATGGTATGTTTATCATATAATATTTACCTGTATTGACATCATTGAAGAATGTCATGTAATGGTATGTTTATCATATAATATTTACCTGTATTGACATCATTGAAGAATGTCATGTAATGGTATGTTTATCATATAATATTTACCTGTATTGACATCATTGAAGAATGTCATGTAATGGTATGTTTATCATATAATATTTACCTGTATTGACATCATTGAAGAATGTCATGTAATGGTATGTTTATCATATAATATTTACCTGTATTGACATCATTATGTTATTGCATGAAAAATCCTATTCCACACTGTGGCAAAATACTTAACAATGCCACACAGAAGAATGTTATGCAATGGCAAAATTTATTATATCAGTGTTGTTCTCTACTGCATCTCCATGTCATATCATTTAAGCCATATTTATTACTATAGCACATACTGGACTCTAATATTCATAGGAAATTACTTCTCCGTCTTGCTGGAATATGGGAAAATTTGACAGCATTAGGGATAAGTGAGTTTAGAAAGTATAGAAAGTACAAAATGTGTAATGTTCAAAACAGTCACCTGAAATGCTGTATTTGTAAACATTCATATCAGATGATAAAAATAAATACCAATGAAATAATATTAAACTTTGTAAAATATTAAAAGTTGTTTACTTCACTACATGTATTGTATAACCTACAGCAACATCAAAAATAGGTTGCACTCCAAAACTTGCAAGTTTTGCTTAGTAAAGTCATCAGATATTGTATTTATTTGATGAAATAGTTCATACAGTGTTAATTTATCAGCTGTTTAACTGAAAATTTCAGCTACATTATTTAGATTATTTATGCTTTTTAGTGAAACAGTAGGGGTGTGGGGGAATGGCCTGAAATCAAAACAAAGTCATATGATCGTTTCTTTCTGGTGTGTTTATGGCATAAATATAGACTTGTAGGCAACTGTTTCACCTGAATTACCCCCTATTATGGACACTGCACAAGGTGAAATAATACTTGACAGAGAAATGTAATATAATAGTAAAATTTGTTACATCATATAATGTTAACCTGACATAATATATAACAATAGCATGTGGATAGTTTATGTTATGATATACTGTTTGAATCAGGGTGCAATATTTTAAAAGATTATGTTCCACACTGTGACATAATACTATAGAACATAACATAATTTTAGAATCTATTTTATGTTTATCATTATTGACATCGTCATGTATACTCTATACACTTGCATATAAACCCATTCACATATAAGCAACTCCCCAAACTGAAGATGTAAAAATACTAAAATGTGCATGACCTGCATATAAGCAGACCCAAAAGTCTGATAATATCAAAAGATTAACGAGGTAAATTCTAAATGCATTTATTTAGGCAAACCTACATTTGCAAACATTACCTACAACTCTCATGATTGGCATGTATTATATATTGACATCTAGGTTGACTTTGTCAAAAAGGGCAAAGGACCTGCAGCTCAATAGCACATTAGCTTGGTTAGGATTCTCATGTATGGCAATGGACCTGTTCCCCAGTACTTCAACACTGTTTGACTTGAGTAAAATGTCATGTAAGGCATAGGACCTCAATACAAATCCAACTGTATTAACCATAGCAAGGACTGGAGATGAGAATTTTGTATCAACTTCATTTTGAAATTAAGATTGCAGCTCAGCCAATCCCAGATGATGTTACATTTGAAAGGCAGTCTCTGATGTTTCCATTAAGGGATACTTATTTTCTCCCATGATGAAATAATTATGTTTGGAAACCCAAGAAGATACATTTTGATGTTGTGTATTCTTTATGTACATATAGTCAGAATGGATGTGTCATTAAAACCTTGAAGATCTTCAAGATGTTTTGACCAATTTGCAATTGTTACAATGGTTTTTTTCTTTATATAAAAAATATCATTTCGCTTTGATGAAATGTCAAAAATGATTTCTTCTTCTTACCCAATATATTAAATATCACCTTATTAGACAAATATGTTTCTGATTACATCCTAACAGACAAAAGTGTGTCAAGCACTACCCCAAGACAAAATATGCCTTAGCTACCAACGTCAGAGACACAAGTGTATCAGCTCTAATTCTATGAGACAAATGTATCAATTACCATTATATGAGACAAAAATGTATCAGTTACTATTATATGAGACACACTACCACAGTGAGACAAAAGTGTTTTTGTTTCAGATGATTAAGAATGATTATGATGGCTTCAAGAGAAAATTATTGACTTTTTAAATGAGTTGTGTAGGGTTTTATTTAAGATTCAGTCTTTCTTACCTTTACATTTTTTTTCTATTAATTATTTTATATGAGACCTTATGTTTTTATCTTTTTGAAGTGTTTATGTTTATTCCAAGGAATGTTTTATCTTCCACATGATTTTATTAGTTTACACTATGTTTTTTACTACCACAATCATGTAGTCTGGTTTGTGTTGATGTGCCATTAAACCCTTTAACTGCATGATCTTACATTTTAGGGGGCTTTCTATGGCTTGATAGCTGGAATGGTGATGGGAATGGTCAGGTTCATCTGGGAGTACTCGTACCAAGTCCCAAGCTGCATGGAAAACAAACCTGACCCACGGCCTGCAATCATCAAGAATATTCATTATCTATACTATGCAGTGTTCCTGTTTTTCTTCACTGGTCTTGTGGCTGTAGTCATATCTCTTCTTACCAAACCTATTGAACCAAGATGTGTAAGTTTGGCATCAAATCTGAGACACAGTATGCAGGGATTATTCCCTGCTATATACTAGTATCAATAATAATGACTCACAGGTTTTATATTCAAATAAACTTTTTTAATAACCAGATTTAATGAAACTCCATGTTGTACATGGTTAAAATTAGTATCCTTTGAGTTGGACAAAAATGAAGATGGCATTAATATAGAGATTTTTTTCAGAGCATTAGTTGCATTTCTAATTGAGGCTTTGTCAAAATGCATGATTTTCAAGCAAATAAGGTAATTTTTTTTTTCTTGGCATAGTGGTCATCTTTAAGGTATAAAATTATGATATTTTAAAGGAAACTCATACTTTTCCATGGCACATTTCTTCAAGATTGCTCTGGGCAAATTAATTTCATCGTAAAATTCAAAAAAATCTTATACAAACCACAAGGTGGGAGTGAGTGAACTGTATATTTTTGAAACAATGTTGACTGACTACTTCCCTCATCCTCTGTCTCTCAGATTAGATTATATCCGG
Organism: Potamilus streckersoni; assembly: GCA_016746295.1. Classification (NCBI taxonomy): domain Eukaryota; kingdom Metazoa; phylum Mollusca; class Bivalvia; order Unionida; family Unionidae; genus Potamilus; species Potamilus streckersoni. The sequence continues at coordinate 394,024 of JAEAOA010000962.1, read as the reverse complement.
TGTAGGCAACTTCCTCCATGGTGCAGGCCAGATAAGTGATTTGTAGTGCCACAGCCTGTATTGTAAATAATACATAACACCAGGTCACAGAATGGATCTGGCCCACTGGCTGTATTTTGTACACCTCTGGATTAGATGTGTGTAAAAATGCTACTTACAAGAAAGTAACACAATTTCTGTTTCTTTTGAACAAATTTATACAGAAAATTAGTACAACTTTTCTAGGTATTGACTTTTTTTTGAAGGAACCTTTTGCTTCCATTATGAATCCGGAGTCATGATGACCTTGTGACAGTTCTTAAATGGCTAGTCCAGACAGGAAATGGTTGAGTTGGCTGAATGAGCAGAGAATCAGTAACACATTACTGTTGCTACACAGATGAACTAAAACAAACTATTACATCTGGAAAGGAACCTTTGAACCTGTCTATCAGGTCTGTAAGGGGATCTTAGAACCTGTCTATAGGCCTAAAATGGCCTCATAGAACCAGTCAATAAAGCTTATAAAGAGGTCACAGAACATGTCTATAGGCCTATAATGGCCTCATGAAACCAGTCTATAAAGCTTATAAAGGAGTCACAAAACATGTCTATAGGCCTATAATGACCTCATGGAACCAGTCTATAAAACTTGTAAAGGTGTCACAGAACCTGTTTATAAGGCCTATAATGACCTCAATGAACTAGTCTATAAAGCCTATACAGGGGTTATAGAACCTGACTATAAGGCTTCTAAATGGATCAAAAAACCTGTCTATAAAGCCTACAAAGTGGTAACATAATAAGGCCTCTGATGGCCTTTTTGGAACCAGTCTATAAAGTCCACACAGAGATTAATAGAATATTTCTATGAGGCATATAAAGGTAGCCAATCTATATTTAAACAAGATGTTAATATACTTGTCTATAAGGCCTATTCTATAAATGGATTTTTTATTTGTATTGGAGGTTAAGTATATAAGCAATGTCAAGAAAGAGGTCGTTTAATACTATAATGTTATAAGATTTTGTTGTTGGGTTTAGTACATTGTGTTATTGAGCTCAGAAATTGTGTTATTGAGCTCAAAAATAACAATATTAGAACCTTTCTTGAAAAACCATTTCCTTTTGCTAGCAAATAATGGTCTCACAAGAAAGACAGTCTCTCATGATAGGTCATAAGACTGTATAATCAGTACATTCATGGAGAGAATCTGGTCTTTAAAATACATATTTTACTGTATTGTCAATGCAAATTGTAGGCTAGAGTGTATATTGTAGAGCCCCCAAAACTATTTGTTGAATGAACAAATCCCATCATTTTTTGTTACTTTCCTACAAAAAACATAGTCCATACCGTGTGTGCGTGCGTGTGTGGACTTCCTCTGGAATCAAGCCCTCCTATAGATGCCAAGCACATTTCCACCTACAGGTCATACAGACTAAGGGAAGTAACTCTTTCATATTAGCTCCCTTTATCCCAAAACCCAGATGTAGTTTCAGCTCAGAATCATTGACCAACTTTATTTGGCACATGGAAAGGTCACCATCTCTGCCAACTAAAGTAGCCAAGCCAGCTTCATTAACTGCAACAATGCCTTCACATGTGGACATCTTGTCTTTAGAATCTAATCGAGACCTGAGTATATATAATATAATTCCATCTCACCACTTGTCAATGAATTTGAGGATGATACTGGGTATGTTAGAATATTTCTAACCTTGTCAGCCACACTTGTCTTCCAGAATGTCATCATACAGTATACATCATCACAGCTTTTAATTAGCCCATTCAATTGTCTTGACATTTGATATATGGTATAGGTATTAAAAAAATCATCATTCATGACTGGAGAATGGCATGTTGTGCAACTGTACTATCAGCAATAATGTCACATGCAGATTATACTTGGAGCCAATCATTCAGCTGTTGTACCAATCTCAGCCTACTCTGCTGAACTGGCATCATATAACCATTCCACATACAATCCAACTCACTTTAAGCCTAGCTCATTTTGCTTTCCTGACAGAGATATCTTACAATGTGCATATATTACAGCATTGTTCTGAAATCGTACACAGGAAGAGAATATTAACCCTATTGAGGAGCATTCAGATTATTTCTAAAAGCTTTGCCTTTGAATGAAACATCTTAATTAAAGAAAGTAAAATTATTTGTCTGATATGTCCAGTCTGCTTTCTCCAGCTTTCTACTTTCATTACATCGCAAGTTCTAGAGATGAATATTGTTCCACATCTCATTACTGCCCAGACAGTCATCAAGTCACCTAAAAAAAACAATAGCCACATCCTGAGGTGTAACTAGTCATCAAGTCACCTAAAAAAAAACGATAGCCACATCCTGAGGTGTAACTAGTCATCAAGTCACCTAAAAAAAACAATAGCCACATCCTGAGTTGTAACTAGTCATCAAGTCACCTAAAAAAACAATAGCCACATCCTGAGGTGTAACTAGTCATCAAGTCACCTAAAAAAAAACAATAGCCACATCCTGAGGTGTAACTAGTCATCAAGTCACCTAAAAAAAACAATAGCCACATCCTGAGTTGTAACTAGTCAATTTTCATACAATTGCCAGGAGTTGTAATCCACAGATTATTCCTTGCACATACATGATCACATAAATTTGGTTGTGTAGTTTTAGTATCCAGAATTATGGCCTTCCGAACAGGAGTTTTCTGCCCCTACTTGTGTAGAGGTTTGATGCTCATGGTGTTAATGTCATTGGATAATATAATTCCAGGACAAAATAAAAGTTGATCGTAGTTTAGGTTTTCTAAACTTACCTGATCACACCAAGAGGTTAGTGTTAGGACTGGTCAGCCTGGTTTCAGGATAACATTATACACTCCAGACATTGTAGCGATATGACTGTAAAATTGTTAAGCTACATTAAGCATACAAATCACACACACACACTTATCATTTCACATTACTATTAAGTAATCCCACCCATCCCTTCAGTGTGAGCATCCATCCTCAAGAATCGCTGAAGTTTAAAGTGGCTGTATCTGGGTTACATGTGCCACCAACTTGCCAGATAAGGAAAACCAATTATTAAGAATATATATATATATGAAATATAAAAAGAGATTTGTAGTAGGGCTGGATTCGGCAGGTCATTCCTAATGTTAATGTTTGTATTTTGAAGAAACATAATTTGCTACACGATTTTCTATTCCCATATAAGCATATAAGATTATAATCAATGAGGAAGCCAATATGTTGTATTCTGTACTACCTAGTAAATCAGAATTTGGAATACTTTTTATGAGAGTAATATAATGAGTAGATATCTTCCACATGGCAATGTCTACTAAGATGGCTTTTACTGTATTTAATTTCCATCAAAGATGTTAATGAAAGTCTTTTGATCTTTGAATGTGAATTGCAATCCTTGCATTTTAAGTGACACAAGAGATAGTAACTAGTGACACTCTTTAGCTACTGTGGATAGAGCTCTTTCGGAGTAAACTGATTGTTTATTTGTAAAGATATGTTCATCACTCAACTACTTAACCAACCAGTTAAACAATCTACCAACCGTTCATTGAATTACAAGCTGTATGGAATGAGCATATGTTGAGAATGAGAAGAAAGAAAAAGAAAATCAAAAGAGAAATTCTTTCTTTGTACATGATGATTATACTGTTACATGTGGGATGGTCAAAGGTGGAGTTATTTGTGTTGACTCCACAATAATGGAAAGAAAAATATTGTATCTGTTCCATCACAATCATCATCATAGTCGGCTGTTAGTTTTGACTAGAGTGTTTGAGCATTGATTTGATTGTTGACTGTAGGTCTTGTAATTATTTAATATGATTATCATGTGTCTAAAAATTATTTTAATTATTCATAAGTCTGTATAGTTGTCATTCTCACTTAAATACTGCATTTTTCCGACTCTTAGCTAGAACGCCTAACCTTCTGGACACGTCATAGCACCAAGCCAAGGTTAGACATTGATGAGTGGAATGCAATGGGCACCAAGAAAGAGCCAGATGTATCCAAGGAAATTGCAGATGGTAAAACTGAGTTGCAGCCAATAAATGAAGAAACAAAACCATCAGATGATGTTGTTGAAGAACCTAAAGAAATGAACAGTGTTCCAGAGAACAAAGTCGAATCAGATTTAAAAGCTGATGATGAGAGTACACTAATGAAAAACGATGAAGAGTCCGAACTTCCAGTAGTTATAATTGAACAGGACAGCAAAGTTATAAAAGGTAATAATGTTAAAGCATACTTAAGTATAACGTGTGTATGTATGGATTTATTAAGGATAGATAGGATGGGAAATTTTGCCAGGTACCAGGTTTTCATATTAGGCAAGGAACTACTTGGACAGGTCAGTTTTTACTAGATCAGTGTTTCTCCACTCACATTTTGTCCAATTTCCCCAGCCCCTCTCTTACCCTTTTTTTTTTGTTGACAATAAAACTATTTTGTCTTATTACTGCCAGGGGTGGGAGTAATCAATCCAGCATGATTAAAATTATCTTTAAACCTATCTGGGCAGGTAATTACATAATTACAGGTAGTACAAAACCTGGCTTGGTCTGGGTAGACTAGATAGGATGAATGGACAGTATTGGACTTCCTATTATCTCATCATGTGTACTTGCTTATAAGTTGAGTCAAACTACAAACCATATAGACATGATCATACAGCAAATCATGCATTAGCAGATCAGGGTCTGTATTGCTTGTTCTGCATATTACTAGTAATAAACTGTATAGACCCAGGTTTGCTGGTACATTATGTAGTGGCAGATCTGGGTCTGTGTAGCTGTGCAGATGTACTTAACACATAAGTGAGGATATCTTGTATATAATGCCAAGGAAAAGTTATGCAGCATAAAAGGTAAATTAAAAAAATTGATACATTCTTTTAGAAGGTAATCCTTTCAAATAAAAAATGTTTTACAAATAATGTTAGTACACAGATAAATAAGACATTAATAAAAGTAGAAAACTTTTTATATAACTTCTTGTCTGCAACTGCTCATCCAACTTTGATTAAATTTTACAAAAACCATTCTAGTATTAAGGGTTTCAGATTTATACAAATGTCAATTCACTAACACCATTACTGAACATGGAAAATCCTTTAAACAACTTATTCTTAAAAATGATTTAACAGAATTTGACCAAATTTGACAGAAAGTGTCTTAGCTTGAACATGTTTTTGATTTATACAAGTAATGCCATTCTGTCATCAAGCTAATAGTAGACCAACATTTACATGGCTTTATGTTAAAACAACAAACAGATTTTGATTAAGTTTTACATGTAATGGGGACCTTTCATTGTTGGATAAATGATATTTATATATCTTCAAATATGGATAAAGATACAAAATGAGAAAAATCTTTGGAACAGTATTTGTAAGATCTGCAATCAAGAACATTGGATAAATTTCAAGAAAAAGCATCCAATTGACTCAGATTTCTTAGCTGTTGTTGTAGTTAGCTCTTAGCCAAATATTATCAGGTAAGTGATGTAAGGCCTACTTGGCCCTCTTGGTCATTATTATTTCAGGTTCTCATTTGTGACTAGATGCATCAAGTGTAAAAATATCAAGGTCTTAGAGAAAATTCTCATAAAATATATCACTGTTATACTAAATATACTTCAGCTGTATATTACAGTGCCTGACGTTGTTGGGACAGTAAATTTATTCAGTGGAAAGAATTTTTCTCTGTTGTAAATTATGTTCTTCAAGAATACCTATCTGATCACATTATGATTTAGCCCTCTCACACCACTTCACAAATTCAAGCATTGCCACAGATATATAACTCAAGCTTAAATGTAAGTATATCAAATATAATGGTAGCCACCTAGTTGTGACAAGATGTAATTATAACATTATCTTGAAACAGTTAATTACCATAGATATTATTTTAAAAAATTTGTTAGTCAAAATTGTAGATGTGGCAGATGCATTTGTTTGTCTTTTAAAAGATGTTGGATTTGTGAGTATTCATGGAGTAACAAAATGTGTAATCTTTTTGTTGAGCACATCCTAAAAGTGATTTTTAAACAACTTGTAGAATTAGATTGAGCCAGACAGGTACATTATTTTCAGTGTCACATTAGCTTCATTTTATGCTGATTTCAGTAATATTTTCTTTTATTCCTCCATATTGTACATTTGATTCAACCTATACAGTTCATGGTGCTTGTAATGCATAGGAGTGACCAGAACTTGGTTTAACCTTATATGGGTGAACTCCCTTAATTTGCCATGTGCAGCTAAAGTCTGCATTATGATTTGGATGTAACATGTTTCCCATAATAATAATTATAAGGATTATTGGGAAAAATGAAGAGTTTTAATAACACTAAACATAATAATTAGGAGAAGTTATTAAAATATTTTGTGATCGAATTTGCTCAGGAGGAATGACCTGTGAACCCCTGCAAATAGAAACCATTTGACAGCATGGTCAGGTTTAAGGTTTTGAGAGCATTGACCTTATGCAGGTAAATTGCATTACCTTTTGCATTAATGAGATGTCACTGGTATGAATTATTAAAGCTGATATACTGAGAAATCATCATAGCTGATTTGCTTGGATCGACTCTTTATAGATTTAATTATGCGACATCAGGTACCATCATCGGTAATACCATTTGAAAACAGTTGCTATTCACAATTATTTAGTTTTTATATTATTAACATTTTCATGTTCAATTGTGGTGACAAACTCTAAAACCTTTGACAATGATCTTCCTGTGGGAACCATAGGACCCATTCACCCAATTCACAAAAAGATGTCACTTTTCCCAAAGCCATAAAAATTGAAAACTCTGAAAAAATGAATTCACAGCATTGTAATGTAGAAAACAATAAAACTTATTTCAACTTTAATGTTATCATAAGTATCCATAATGAGGACTTTGATATTATCAGTATTAATCCTAATGAGGACATATTAGTATTATCAGGATATCATCAGGATTATAAAAGAGGACTTGAATAGTGTCAGGTTATTATCAGGAATATCCTTAAAGAGGACTTTAATATTTTCATTATTATCCCTAATGAGGACTTTAATATAATCAGGTTTATCCCTAATGAGGACTTAAGTATTATCAGGATTACTCCCCAGTGATGACTTTAAATTTATCAGGTTCATCCCAAATGAGGACTTCAGTATAATCAGTATTAGTCCCCACCCATTGAGTACTATGTCCTTTTGCAGCTGGATTTGTTTAGTCATTTATTTGTAATATCTATCTATATTTTTACAGCAAAAAAAACCAAAAAAACATTTGAACTTGCTTAAAGTTTGTCCTTGCTAAGTCATTTTAATATCTGGCCATATTTAACAAAGTGACAGTCCCTGTAATTAATCTTGTTTAACTTAATTGAACCATTTCAGATAGTGTTGTGGTAGCTTAGAGGATAGTGTCCTGTACTCACATACCAAAAGTAGCAGGTTCAAATACTTCACAGATCAGTCTGTGTCATCTGCCTTTTTGTCACTCTAAGCAAGTTACCTTTCCTCACCATTATGTAAACTGTGCAGACCAGTCCATGTTATCTGTCTTTGGATAAAGGACTTTTCTTCCAGTGCATTACCCATATATAGCCCACACTTATCAGCCTATATTGACTGTCACTGGATAAGGGACTTTTCTCCCATTTCATCACCATTTTATAGCCTGATTATTATATAGCCTTCTCAGATCAGTCTATGTTGACAGTCTGGGAATAAGGGACTTTTCTTCCACAGCTACACCATTATATAGTCTATGCAGATCAGTCCATGTTGGCTGTCTTTGGATAAGGGACTTTTCTTCCACTGTATTACACTTATATAGCCTGCACAGATCAGTCTATATTGACTGTCACTGGATAAGGGACTTTTCTGCCATTGTTTCACCATTATGTAGTCTGCACAAATCAATGTGTTGTAGTGCTAGGTAAGGTACACTACTCTCATTGAATTACTGTTTTATAGCCTTTCATGTATTGATATACATTTAAGTATAAATCAAACAAACAAACCAGCAGAAATTAGGACACTGGGATGGCATTGCTTAGTGTGGATATATTCAATAGACTTTGTCCACCAATGGTTAACTGCTCCAGTGACCTAGTGGTTAGTGTGTCCGCCTTGGATGCAGGAGGTCGTGGGTTCGATCCCCGGTCAAGTCATACCAAAAACTTTTAAAAATGGTACTAACAGCTGCCTCGCTTGGCGCTCAGCATTAAGAGGTTAGTGTTAGGACTGGTCGGCCTGGTGTCAGGATGGGACTGGGTGGGACTTCATGCTACATGTCTGCAGCATAATGCCCCAGTGCTATACATCACTATAAACTGCAAAACTGCAGACATTGTAGTGATATGACTGAAAAATACTAAAGCTACGTTAAAAATCATAATCACATCACATCACCACCAATGGCTAAGACATTACAAAATGTTAAATGTTTTCTTTTATAAATAATTTGTTACATGTAGTCTCTATTTTTGAGCATATTAGAGATTATGTACCTTTATTCTTTGATCAAAAAATTGTGATGTTGGGTACATTTCTCTTTTTTTCAGGCAAGAAGCCAATATTGCGTCGTATTTTAAATTGGGTGTGCGGAATTGAGGATTACAATAAATATGAACTCTCAACTCACAAGATACAAGTTCAAGACATGTTGTCAATTCATGAATATCCAAAGTGGCAGATAGTCAGTAATGTTCTGTCTGTATTAGTTATGGTTATAGCCATGGTATTTTTCGGATATTTTGCATGAGGTATTTTAATGTGATTCACAAATAATTCAAAAAGATTTGTAGTGGGTTTTTTTTCTGATAGAGTATTGTTAAGTATCAAGGAAGTACCAGTAGACAAAAAAAGAAATGTATGGATTTCTTTTGGCTGCTTTCATCACCATGACAATCAAGGTCCAGCCTTGTCACTTGAAATGAAGATAGAAAAACTACAATGTTGTGACAAGCATGTTGTAACTGCCAAAATCATTTTACATAAAAATTTATGTGTTTATGCTTCTTTTTGGCAGGTGGTGCCTTAGTTCATAACTTTTCTATATCGTTTCTCAGTATAAAGAGTTTTATGTCAAACATAGCATATTGAAACAGCATAATTACAATACTGTTGTTTTGTCTCTTTGTTCGGAATAACAGTTACTTAAGAATAATGAAGTTGATAATTTATTTCAAAAATGGTGGAGAAAATACATTTTTTAAAACAAATTGGCTGTTGAAGTATTTGAATTAATTAGAAAGTGACTTGTTTTTCTGTTTTCCCAAAAGGAGTAGAAATTTTTAAAAGTATGTTTCAACAAAACCCTGTTGAATAGGTCCATGAAGTGTCTGATTAATTTTGATAACTATAAACCAACAGCATCCAATGTTTTGTGCAAATAAACATATTTTAATTTCAGTTAAAGTTTTTTTTACAGTAGACAACTGTAATCATGATAAATTTCATATTAGTCAGAATCATTGTTACAAGTGAGGACCAAGAAATGGCAAATTTCTACAGGAATCTACAGTTACCAACATTTTCTACAGACCAGACCTACAACAAAAATTCTGATTCATTTTTTTTTAGTTTTGTGCTGACAAGGCTGGTAGTTCTTATTTTTAATTTGATAATGATAATATTGTTGTTTTGTTATATGTTAGAATTTCATGAATTTTTGTATGCATATTATCTGGCATGTAGTAATAAGTTCATAATCACTGATGCTGGCAGCAGTGTACTTGAGAGGAACTTTTTGCATGCTACAATTTTTATGTGAAATCTCCCCAAACTTTTTGTAAGAAGGAAATGTTGATTTAGATGCATTTGCATATTGGTAATTATTCATCAGTCCACCTTTGTATCAATGGCAAATCATACCGATATACCATAATAATGTAATACACTGTATTGTAGATTAGCCTATCACAATAAGCACTGACCATGTAATTACAATGTATGTATTAGAAGAGTTAACTCCCTTCTTTTTCGGAAATCTCCACTGTAGATGTTTGCTCTCATTTTTTTTCCATGTTCTTAGTCACATGAAATACAATTTGTGTACATGCTTATTTTTATCTTAGCTGACTATAAAAAATGGAATGGAATGGTCCCATGTCATTTCTAGTTGTTTGATGTTTATTAGCTCACCTGGCTATAAGGAATAGAATGGATTTTGATTTTATTTATCTTTTCTACTTGCCTTTTCAAACTGTTAAAATATATCATTTATAATGATTCTCTGCTGTACATTTTTTTCGCTAATACAACTTCAGCCCTTCTTTAAATCTACTGTGTTTTAAAGTCCAAGAGAACCCTGTTTGTGCAACATTTTATGTTGTGACTTCCAGAATATGATATTCCAGAGAATTTACAGATTATCTGAATGTAATTGGTTGTGTTTAAATTTATATATTGACTTTTTTGCCGATCTTTGTGCAATATTTCTTGTTTATGGTGGATTTCCTATGTATTAGATCATATGTATGAACAGTAATTTGATTTCCATCCTGTGTATTTTTCCAAGGAAGAGCCAGAAACTAATGTACAGTGGATTGTTTGAACTGCATTACTATATAAAAAGAATTCTGTACAATGAAACTTTTTTAAACTTGTCATTTGGCAGCATTCTCATTTGCATAATGGCCAAAAGGTCATGTGATTTAGTGGTTAGGGTGTTGAACTCATCTCTAGAAGTAAGTTCAGTTTTCTCAAGATTCTTTTAGCCCAGATTCTATATCATAGTTTGTCCCAAGACATTTCTGTCTACATGCATTGGCACAATATCATGTTCAGAGTATTTTGTCTTAGAATAACAAAACCAAAGCAAACTGCATAATGACCAAATATATATTTCATAATAAACTTACTCTTCAAATATGTAACCTTCCTAAACTGGTAACCTCTTTAAGCCAGGCTGAACTTTTAACCCTAATATCTTGTTTTGGGTGTTGTCACTATACTGGTAATTATTCTTAGTTTTCTTTTAGCAAAATAGCAGTGTTTTATGAGAAGAATGAGACCAGTAGATTAAAATTATTAGATTAGCTTCTAGACATTTGCAGTCACAGCTGGATTTAGACAAAGCGAGGCCCTAATCTATGGAAAGCTATAATGGCCATATTTGGTATAAAATAAATTTGAGGGGGCCCTTCAAATTGAATTCAGACTTTGGGGTCCTTTAGCTTGTTTAGCTTATGCCTGTTTGCAGTACATGTGGTGGATTGTTCTTGAAATATTTGTAGACACTCCTAGAAAAACATGTACAGAGGTTTTGGAAGAGGGACTTTGTGCTGTTGATGTGGATTTTCCATCAGAAGCTTTAACCCTTGGTGCCTTTTGGGTAGCTACAATCCTTTACTACAGACATAGTGATTTCTCAAAACCGACTGTTTACAGAGGTCACAATGGCTTACTGTAGGTTGTGTGTATGTGTGTGTTTGCTTCTGATTTAGGTTTAACAATTTTTCAAGAGCACTTTATAAGCAAGTCTTTGTTATTCAGGGTTATGTAGATTAATTTCATAAACGAAAAGGTTACATTATCAAGGATTATATGGGTGTTCTTCATAAGGGATGCCATATTATCCATGGCTATATAGATAGGAATTTCATAAGAAAGTTTATATTATTGAGGGATATGCAGGGGCACTTTATAATTAATGCAAAGTTAGTAAGTGTTATTATAAAGGTGATACTGTAAGCAATGCAAAGTTAGTAAATGTTATTATATGGGAACACTATAAGCAATGCAAAGTTAGTAAGGGTTAGTATATGGGGACACTTCATTAGCAATGCAAAATTAGTAAGGGTTATTATATGGGGACACTTCATAAGCAATGCAAAATTAGTAAGGGTTATTATATGGGGACTCTTCATGAGCAATGCATAGCTAGTTAAGGTTATTATATGGGGACACTTCATAAGCAATGCAAAGCTAGTAAGGGTTATTATATGGGGACACTTTGTAAGCAATGCAAAGGTAGTAAAGGTTATTATATGAGGACACTTCATAAGCAATGCAAAGCTAGTAAGGGTTATTATACGGGGACACTATATAAACAATGCAAAGCTAGTAAGGGTTAGTATATGGGGACACTTCATAAGCAATGCAAAATTTGTAATGTTATTACATGGAAACACTTCATAAGCACATTTGACCTAATATGTGCAAAATCACATAATGTATTTAAAGAAAGCAATCTTGAGATCCATCCAAGAAATAACATTAGGTTCAGCAGAATAGCAACATACAAATTACAATCCACCCACTGTAGCGGAATCCATGCCATTACCTGAGTTATATTAAGTTCTGATGTATGCTGAGCACCTTGATAACAAAACAAAAGTAGTTTTATGATGCATGTTTTTATGTGTAGGGCATTGTCCTGACTGATTTTCAGGCAATGGCTAGAATTTAAATAGCATTATGAAATATATGCCTACTTAGTGTGACTTGACACATTGTAGTACTTTTATTTAGGTGAAAGAAATTACACTGCTTGATTCTATTAAGTCTGTTAGCATTTATTCTAAAACTTATGTGAAAAATGTTGATTTATCTTGTCTTTGGCCTAGATAGTTTGCATTGAGTTGCTCTTAGATCTGGGTAATATTTTAATGAAAAATTAATGTTATGTATCACATTCACAGACTTGTAAATAGCAAAATAATGAAAAGTATTTAGATTGTTGTGCAGGTCTCTTTTATGCAAATATGATGTTTTAATTTTGTTTAGTTCTTATTTTCATGGGTTTATGATCTATAATTCTGCTTTTTGCTTAAACTGGCAATTTTTCCAGGTTTAATTTTTATTTTTATTAAACAATTTACTATTTTTACAGGAAAGGGAGATTGTTTATATATGAAACAACCCCCCCCTTCTCTGTACCCCTCTAAATCTGCTGTAGCGTTACTTTCCCTCCCATTAGCAAAGTTATCTTTTGTGCAAAGGTCCAACAAATTTTGAACTCTTATAGCCAGCTGGTCTACCAACATTATTAACTCGTAGCCCAGTTGTATTTATAGAATTTTTATCAGTGCCAACTGTCTTAAAATTTAAGCAGTAAATATGTACATGCGTTTATGTGTAACTATGCAAACAGCAAAAACAACTCGGTATATATTTTTGTTTTTCAGTTTTATATTTGAAACATTATAGCATGTAAATATATATAACATTTTACTTAAGTAATCATCAGTCAGGTTCAGTTAATCATCAATCATGCATATGTATAACTTCTATCTTTAATATCATGAATTGTGATCACTTATTAATCAATGTCCTTTGTTCAGGTCTTTGAGTTTTTAAAGTATTTAAAGTATAGCTCTATAATTGAAATAATTAAAAATCACTTAGGATTATTTTAATTAATTTTAATTAATTTCATAATGTTGCTAATTTCATTTAGCTGCTTCTATAGCTTAGAAGGTTAAGTTTCCTTGTTAACTAGCTTCCTTACAATGTAATAGTCCATCACTTGTAAAGATCTAAATGGTCACTATCAATAATCGCTGTCACATAAAATGATAAAGTCCACTCAATATTCCACTGTCAGAGATATGAAAAAATCCAATCAAAATTTTTTAAAAATTTCACTGAATATTCCACTGTCACTGATTTAAAATAAATCCACACACCGACAAAATTGATACTGATAATTTTAAATGAAATAAGTAACTGCTTTTGACAAAATATAGCCTTTAACTGAAAAAAAAAAAATTTATTTTTAGTTTGCCAACTTGGATTTGATGTCATTTAATCCACCATTAGTCATTGTTAATTGATTTAAATTGTAGCAGAATTAGCAAAGATTAAAGGTAAAAAGTTACAGATTAAAGATTAAAGGTAAAAAGTTAAAGATTCCAATCATTAATGATTGCCAACAAATTTCATAATTAAATGCATAATTCCATTTACAGGCATAAATTAAATTCTTCAGTTTGATATCCACTTGTTACTAGACTTCAAATGTTCTGATAATAAATCAGTTAATTTACATTTTGAAGATATTTTTACTAAATGATATCCTAAGCATTTAAAGAAAATTGCTCTGGGTCATTCTTGGTGCATAAACATTGCCTAGCAATAGTACATACAATGGATATTGCCTGTATTGCATAGCACATTCAATGGATATTGCCTGTATTGCATAGTACATACAATGGATATTGCCTGTATTGCATAGTACATACAATGGATATTGCCTGTATTGCATAGTACATGTAATGGATATTGCCTGTATTGCATAGTACATACAATGGATATTGCCTGTATTGCATAGTACATACAATGGATATTGCCTGTATTGCATAGTACATACAATGGATATTGCCTGTATTGCATAGTACATACAATGGATATTACCTGTATTGCATAGTACATACAATGGATATTGCCTGTAAGGCATAGTACTTACAATGGAATTTGCCTGTATTGTGTTGTACATACAGTGGATATTGCCTCTATTGCATATTACATACAGTGGATATAACCTGTATTGTATAGCATATACAATGAATATTGTCTGAATGGTGTATTCCATATAAACTTTGCTATTGATGCAAATTAGCCTGTCCATAAAGAGTGCTGTACATTTGATTATAATTATAAATGTTTTGGAATTTAAAGTTACTTTTTATTACAGATTTTATTATAGATAAAATATGTTGGAGTGTAAGATGAAATTTTTTATTTTAACAAAGGCATATTTCATGAGACTTTTAAATGCCTCATTGTAGTTTACCATATTTTTGATGGCTTGCACTTTTGTGGGAATGTTACCATTGTCTTGTAAACTTTTGTAGCCCTTCAATTGTATGCGATATTGTAATTATTTGTATGCTGTAACTGTTTTTATACAAAGATAAATTTTCTAACTCAAACCTTTCACATTTTTGTAGTTAAAAATTAGATGAAGATATTAGTGTTTTTGATCAAAGATTTTTCATAAATATTATAAAAATAGTTTTTTAGAAAGAAAGATACTGTAAAACACCATATATACTTTTTTGTAAGAAAAGTCAATTGCAGACAAAATAGACCCAGATCTGCACTTGCACAATGCAGCAGCAAATATTGTCCATGCAGTTTGTTGGGAGTCATCTGTAGTATAAACAACATAGCCCATGATCTGCCAGGGAATAATGCAATGGCAGATCAGGGCCTGTGCTGTTTGCAATTGAACTTGGTTTATAGGCTGGTACATACAGTACTTAAAGAAATCTATGCAATGTAAAACTAATTCTTGCATATCTACAACAAAATGCAGTCTAGTTTTGTTTTACAGTAATCATATAAAACTTGTTTTGTCAATTACAGGTACACCATATTGCTGGAATTTTTAGTTATGGAGTAACAATGTAATGGTCTCTGTAAAATCACATTAAAAAAATCCCATAAACACCTACCACCATAAATATTATAACCTGTTTAGATCGATAATTGATAAAACCAATTGCCTTTTTAGAAAACGCTTGTCAATATTTACATCCAGGAAAACTACCTGATGTTTAATTACAGAAAAATGTTACCAATACACAATGGGTCCATGCTCAGAAGATTATATTAGGAAAACCAGTAATCTAAATGTTCATGTTAAATGGATGCATTTAGGTTTGAAGCATTTTAAAAAATGGCCATTTTAATATATAGAAGCTTGTGAAAATTTTTAATGAAAAGTTAATGCATTTAATTTTTTAAAAAGCAGTTTATAAAATGTTTCTATTGTTTAATATTAGCATTTGTTATGAGTACATGAATATATATTTGCAAAAGGTGTACCAGTGGTATAAATAATTTTCACATAGTTTAAATTTGGGTGAAGAAAATTAAATTTAAAGAAGGCTTTAGTCATCTGGGTAAATGATCTTATTTGTTTATACATTTTTCAGTGAATATATTTACAAGAAAATTTTTGTCATTTTAGCTGTTTTTGTATATAAAATAAATTCTAATTTTATATGAATTTTTAATGTGCTGGATGAAGTTCATTATGGATATTATTTAAAAGCATTGGAAGCATCACATTTGATAAGTAAATTTAGATTTTAATTTTTTTAAAACTTTTCTCAGGGTCACACAGTGTACAGATATATTAATTGATACAGACCTTTGTGTGGTACTATATTTTGATATGTATAACATCCACTTTTCATAGCTATTATGAGTAGGAGGTGTGAGTTTTATGGTAGAACCAAAGAATGTTTTGTTCTAGGTTTGTTTGAAAATAGGATCATTGTACTAAATGTTTCCTACAGACATCACCTGTGAATACTGAATTTGTTACATTGTAACTATGTTGGTACTAACCTTATGTAAGAACTAAATACCGTATATACTCACTTAAACATAAATTCCAGCTGCAAAATGCACAGACACAGATCTGCCAGCACATAATGATATGAGTCTGTGCACCTTTTTAGTAGTAATCTGTAGAACAATCAACTCAGACATTGATGTGCCGGCACATTATGCTGTGGTTGATCAGGATCGTTGTTGTTTGCAATTGTAGTCTACTTATAAAGGAGTATATAGTATTGCTTGTTATTCCCATTAGTTCCTCTTAAGTTTGATTGTTAATGAACTAATTCATTTCACACTGTTGTGTAATTTTATGTCACACCTGGAAATACACAGGTAACTTATTCATCTACTCTGTCCTGAATACTTTGAAGTTGTGCAAAATATTTCATTATGGTAGCCCTGATACATGTTGTGAAACTAGCAAATACACTATTGTATTACAATTTTAGCTTGTTTACTTTTCTTTAATAAAAAAGACAGTATATACTCAATTTCTCATCTTATTTAATAATTATGACTATGCAGTGATCTGTGCTTAAGTTTCTTTTTATGATTTGTTAAGGTAATTAGTGCTGGTTAAAGCTTTGTGCTAAGTACAAATCCATTGTCTAGGTAAATTTGTAATTTGTGTAGTTTTATTTGGAAAATAAACTTGGTTCTTTGTTTGATTTTTCCTCTATAATCACAGTATTTAATACTACTTTGTGACTATAGTAGTTTAGCCAGTATTTTGTGGACTGAGCATGGCATTTCAAGGCAATCAGTACTGGTATATTGGAGAAGTGTATTGGTCTGGGTAAATTTGCAAACAGGTGACTTTTTTGGGAGGAATAAACCTGGTTCTTTGTTTTCTTTCTCACATTAAATCACAGTATTTGATACTTCTTTATGGCTATTATGTGATTAGTACTTCACTGATTCAGATTCAGCTTGGTGTTTTCAAGGGTAAACTGCATACATGCCAACCATTTTGGCGTAATCATTACACTTTTTTTCCACTAAATTACACCTTATGCATAAATGTATATATATTACGCATTTTGACATATCCCCTTCTCCCCAAAAATTCTCATTTTTATTAACATCCCACTAAACGCACAGAATGTATTCTAGAAAAGACAGCTGACATAAAAGTACACTTTTCTGTAGACTCCAAAAGACATGCTGGTTTGTACTTTTAAACTTATGACCTCTGATTCTATTTATAGCAGCTGTCCCCTTCGAACAGAACAGACTGGTTTTTTAATTTTAATCTTTGCTCACATATTTTTTGTTAAAAATAATGTGAGGTAAAGAACCATTCTGTAGGAATTTGGTAGTAAAAGTCATCCTATTTATTCTAGTCGATGTGTATGTTACAGCAAAAATGTATCTCAAATCATTTCATAGATGGATTAGAAACAAAAATGGA
The DNA here is from genome assembly GCA_016746295.1 of Potamilus streckersoni. Classification (NCBI taxonomy): domain Eukaryota; kingdom Metazoa; phylum Mollusca; class Bivalvia; order Unionida; family Unionidae; genus Potamilus; species Potamilus streckersoni. The sequence goes on along the minus strand of JAEAOA010000962.1, from coordinate 376,312 downwards.
AAAAACGGACTCTGTGATAAATACATGAATAACACAATACAGTGGCATTCTAGGGTAGCTTCACATCCATTGCAGGCTGTGTGGAAATGATTTTAATATTGGTCATAGTGTAAAACAAAGATGCCTTGAATTAGCTCATTTTGCTAACTCCAATACTAAGGTAACTTTTTTACAGCAGACCTAAATTGTGGAAATGAATTTTATAAATGCAGGGGCATCATTTACCAAGTTCTTAATAGAACATTGACTACAACTAGTAGTAGAATACAACTTTGGTCCTTTGTTCAAACTGATGTTTCCTGATGCCAAAATTGTGGAAAATATGCATGTCTTTTGTACATATGTGCATTGAATTTTATTATGTTTTATGTGGATTACACTTTTTCTGCTCAGATTACTTCTTTTGTCCACTTAGATTACGCTTTTTCCTCACCAGAGTTTAGCATGTAAGAAACTGTGCCAGTAAAGGTTTTGATGTACCCAACATACTTATGATGAAACTGTGTGGGTAAATTTATCGAACTTTGACACTCTAATATATTTCAAAGTTGTTATTCTACTCGAAATAAATATATTGCTGGGCCTAAACTTGAGTTTAGTCTTAAATCTAGATGAATCAAGTCAGTTAAAGTTTTCATAGGGCCTATGCAAGAAACTCCTGCATGGAGAAAACAATGCTAATCCTCAGAGTCACATACACGGACAGAAAAGAATAGAGAACCAGTCAAGCACTGTTTTATTGTAAACCAGTCAACTGTCATGTAACAAATGATGATCAGTATACTATCCATGAAGAAAACAGCACAGTCATTTAGATTAAAACTTTTGGATATCACATGGATGTTATATATACATCAGAACTATGTGGTTGTCTTTACCTCATTCTAAGTGGAAAATCAGGTTATGCATTATACAGAAGTGCATGTTATACACAAAAAAAAAAATAAGCAGTTGAAAATATGATTTCTGTATAAATTCATAAGTTATGCATATTTACTTACAATCATGTTTTTCTTGCACATGAGAATACTGCAGTTTGCTTATCCACTGGATGGACCAAGTAAATAAATAGTGTTGACTTCAATCATAATAAAGGTCATAAAATGAATTATATGTTTTTCTTAATTTGTACCTCCATTTATGTTCTCTTGTGATATTTGCCATTAATGGTGACTACTACCTCTGTTGTTATTGGTTCCTTTGTTAATTTGATCAGTCACTTACATCAGCTTCTACGAAGTGTCCTTATGCTGATTGATGCATTGAGGAAAGTTTATTTAGAATAGAATTTTAATGGTCAGATTATATAAGAAACTTTGTGGCTGCCAGTTACCGACACCATATGATACATTCAAGTTTCTTTAACCACTCTCCTAAAAAGTTTGTGTATTTATAATCCTTTTCCGTGTTTGACAGACAGTGAAGTTGACTTTGACTTTGACATGAATGTGCCCCATAATGAAGTAGTATTATTGTTAGTAATAGAACAAAAGCCAGGTTTGATTATAATTTGCTAAAAAAAAAATGGTAAATAGTCCTCTACATCCCACTCTAGTACATGTAGTGATTTATAAGCATGCATATCTACAGAGGATGACCATAATATTTACCACAATCCATTTAAACCTGCCAAAGTAAATTCACAAAATTTTTACATTGCATCCAGCTGCAAAGCAAATAAGGGCAAAAACTCCAGGAAGACTCAGAGGCAAACAAAATTTGTTTATATGCACCTGTAGATGCTAATGGTATGTACCAATTTTTGCAGCAATTTATAAACAAAAAATTGAAAGGGCTGTTATATATATAGTAGTATAGGAAAATGAGGGTTTTGGCCCACCCACCCCTCCCACACCTCCTCCCCCCACCCCCCGCCAAACCCCTCATTTTCCTATACTACTACTATGTAGACAGGTATTTTGTAACCAGACAAAACAACAGGTGCTGGAATGCGATAAGCTCTGTCAACAGAAGTGACGAATTTGTTAGAACAGCGTATGTGTGGAATATGATTATTCTAAAGACGGCAAATAGGTTTTACCACAAATTTTTTTTTATCAGATAACAGGATGAAAATTAAACTGTGCATTAGAACGTTTCAGTTAACAAGACGGAAACTAAACTAGCATTAGAATGAAAATGATATTATTTTATATCTCATTACCAATGATTAATGTTTCAACTGTTGATATTAAAAATACTTCACTATCACGACTATAGATACTAAATCTTACTTTACCGCTCACACAGCGATGGGACTCAAACAAATCTTTCATTTCTGGTTTGTTCAGAGGATATTTTTTGTTGATAAAATATACCTTTGACCGATCGAGATCAATTGTGAGTTTAGTATAGTTTTGTTTGCTAATGGGGCTGTGAAAGTTTTTAAATTCCGCTAGCAACTTTTGATACAATTGTTCGAGATAATTGAAATACACGCTGTTATCAGATCTGATGAGCGAAAGTTTTAACTTGTCACGTGTTCCATTTAAACATATACCTGATGTTTCATTATTAAATTCAACTGTCAATTGTTTACCGTCCATCATTAGATATTTGATGTTACTATTGTAGCTATTTGTCATTGTCAAATTTTCAAACATTATTTTATAAGGTTAGATAAAATTTCAGTTGGAAAAGATAATGTCGAGTATAGATCTATCATCATGACAATACCCAAGGGCAAATGTATCTACCCCATTTTTACAATAGCGTTTGTCATCAAAATTATACAATCCACGTTTGATAATGACATCTGTTTCGAGTTTATGATGATTAGTTCGAATTGCCATAGCTCTCATAAAACTAACACCGCCATCAAGCGCATACCTGTAGTCATCAAATTTCATAAACTTTTTAACAAAATCACGAGGCAGACCTTTGGCTTTTTTTCGTTATTTTATTATTGTCCAATAATACGGCATACATTTTACTACGTAATCCGATAAAGTATTTGATAGCGCTTGAGTTTATTTCATCTTTAAACTTACCAATAACCTTTTTATTTGTGTCGTCATGAAATTTACTGTCACGTGGATAATTGGAAAGATCAAACAGATGTCGATTATTGTACATGTCCTGATAGATGTCCTCACATTCGATTTCATATACGAGCGAATCAGTATCAGTAAACAATAATCTACTAGCCGGCCACTGATTTTTAACAAAAGTTTAATGAAAGTCGTACATCAGCCACTTTGATAAATCTAACACTGCAGCTCCAACATAGATCGGCTTGTTTAGTTTTAGATTTACTTTTCTTCTTTGTATCGCAGCAAGATTTTCATTAAATATTTTCATGCTCACAAAATTATCGTCTGACACAAGTTTGTTTCTGCGATTGACATCATTAACTATTTCAATATTTACACGTTTCCTAATATTCTCCATCGTCTTACCAAAAACGGAATTGTTCATCATAGTAAAGAAGACTTTTTCAAACTCTGTTTTCGCTGCAGCCCTTCTTGAAGTGTTTGAGTTAATATAACCTCTCATCCACGGCGACTGATTAAATTTTAGTACACGATGAACTTTTCTCAACACAAGACCAGCATCGACTGCTTGTTTTAAAACTTTGTAATGCAAAACGTAATTTTTCTTATCAAGTAAATTTGGTACTAGTTTCTTGACCATGGAATGTTGCCTTGGTGATGCTAACGCTTGTTGTTCTTTTGATAACAAACTATAATCTATGACCATCGATTCCGCACAGAAAGGGTAATCGTTATGTAATTTGTGTAGCGAATTTGGATAATCAAGATCAACTTTAACGAAATAGGAAACATCTTCGGGTATCTTTTTTTCTGTCTCCGATAGAAATCGATCAGCCGTGATCCAATGAAATCCACCAAGAGGCATTGGTTCTGCCATCGAATACCCGTACAAGTTATTACAATCTAGATAAACTATATACTTCGAAGGAAGGTCAGGGATATACTCTTTCAAATATTTGTTGTTTGCTTCAGCATATTTCTTCGTTATCACGCTAATACCGCCTCGGATACCTTTTTCAATAAAATTGAACATATCAACGTCAGTCAGTAATTCTAACCTTACCTTACTAAACTTTAGCAGAGCATCCCATGACAGTCCAGGGGCAGAATAATACCAGCAAGGATCTAGTCCGTAATTATTATAACTCACTTCTCGAAAACTTTCAAAAACGTCTGCTAATAATAACACGTCAGTTTTCAAATACAAATCATGATAATCACCAAAAGTCTCACAATCAAACTCTTTCCAGATATCTTGTGCATACCTGTACTCATCATCAGTTATATTTTCATTTTTAAGTTGTGAGTAAAATTTATCTTTGCCAGGTAAAGATGTTTCATCAAATTTACTCCAGTCGTCGAGGTATTCGTATGGAAAAACTCCTTTTTAGCTAGTAGATTAAATTTATCTCCAAAACAGTCTCTTAGGTTATCAAATTTACTACAACCTTTTACTAGCTCATCTAACGAGGCTGCCATAAACTGCAGGCTGTCAATAAATCGCAATTTACCTAGCGTAACTGACATGTACTTTTCAAAATTATTTGGGATGCATTTGATGACGTTATCGAGTTTTAGACGAGATTTTATATCAGGATCACCAAAAGCTTCTACTATAATATGACTATCATATCCTCGAAAATTGTGAAGAATAACCGGAATAAAATCTGGAGCATGAAATTTTAAACTACACTGATTATGAGCCGCTCCACGTTACTGTCCAGTAAAATGACAATGGTCATGTACTTTTTTGTTGTCAGTATCAAAAGCTTTTTCACAAATATGACAAACTTCTGCTTGCTCGTGATCGGATTCTTGTTGAGGTGTTAATTTTAACATTGGCGTTACTTTTTTCAAACGAGTAAATATATTATCAACTTCGTTAATCAACTGCTTGAGAAGCCAAACAGCTGGATTTTTACCACGATATAATTTAATTGGTTTAGATAATCTAGAATCAGTACAACAAACTACCTTATACGCTACTCCACACGGAACATGATTTTGAACTTTTCTTGTACTCGATTGATTAGGATTATTTTCTACGCCAAGTACAGGTTGAAGTAAACACTCAAAATCAGCGTATATAACGAAAAGAAATTTTTAGTTTGTGATTATGATGGACAAACTGTAACACACTATCTTTTTTAGATGGCATTGTTATTCTTTGCACATCATTACAGTACTGCAAATGCTTTTGTAATGTTTCATTATTAGTACAACCATGCAAGCAGCGGTAACAAAAGAACTTTTTGTTCCTATTTTTATTGTACTGTTTACCAACTAGTCCGTTAAAGTTTTTAATCCAAACGTAATGATTTTTGTAAAACAGTAAATTTATAGTCGATTGTGAAGCTTTTTCTGAAATATATCTCGGGTATACATCCTCTTTTTCATCTAGTCCGAAAACGTTAATTGAAACATTATTTTGCTTTTCAAATTTTGGTATTTGATTTTCTGCCACAGGAAAGTTAATATCTTTAAAATTTAATCTAGACACGTGACTGATATATTTTTTCAACGCGATCAGCGTGTTTTTATGCTGGAAATAGTGCGGAAAGAACAGCCCATTGGAAACACTTGTTATCTACGTTTTTGATGTTTATACAACATCTTTTACTTTTTATTTTTGGTGGCAGGTCGATGTATGAATTACCTCGTAATGCGTTATATTTCATCGTGTGAAACAATATTTCTTTGATCATTTCAAACTTCCAACCCGAACCTAATTTAGCGATTTCCTTTATTTTTTTTCCAGATTTCTTGGTGTATTTCATCAGATAGTGATAACAGATCAGTCCCAAGCAAAACAAGTCTTGATTTTGCGTTCATATAAGGTTCTGCAATTTCCTTGTTAGTTAATTCTTCCGTTATAACTAACTTTGAAAATATAACATGATATTGCACAAATAATCTGATACTTTTGTGTTTTTCGAGCTCACGTTTTACAGTTGTCTGTAGTAGGTGGTAAAGATTTGCTGCATTAAAATTTACAAAAAACAATTTGATTATCAAACTGATAACTATTATCAAAACCTGCAAAAGCAGTCGCTATTTTATTAGGTTCTCCCATAAGGCTTCTCTTAGCTATATCACGCAATTTTAACATTATTATACTATAATGCAATATCTAATTGATACTTTTCTCACACTGCGCATGCGCTAAAAATTAATTGAAGATAAAAAATCTCCTATAATATAATGACAGCAAGTCTAACAAACACATGTGAGCAAGAAGCATATCAAGTTCACCCAAAGTATAACTTTACCTCACACTGCGCATGCGCTAAAAATCAATTAGAGATAAAAAAAATCGCCTATAGTATAATGATAGTAAATCTGACAAGCGCACGTGAGCAAGAGATTTATCATGTTCACCCAAAATACAACTTATACGCTGGAAATACATTAGGTTCAGTTATTAACATCAAAACTAGAATATCTGTTGGCAAATTAACGTCAGCGGGTTATACGATTAGTGTAAAGGGAGATAATGCCGAGAGGATTGCAATGTTTAGAAAAGATTTTATTTACACGTTGTTTTGCGATGATATTCCAGAGGGACAGCGTGTATATCACGTGAACGATAAAGTCACTGATGACAACATTGAAAACTTATCCTTACAAGATGAGTTTCAGCCGCATCCGGTCTTTGATTTATACGAGGCTAACGATCGCGGTATTATTAGAAACAGAAAAACTAAAAAAGTTCTTGGTTCTATGAGTAATATGGGATATATCAGGGTATCTGTTAGAGGAACATCGCCAAATCAAGTTCATTATTATGGTCATCGTTTTATTTTTCTAGGTGTTCAACAAATCTATACCCAATGGTCGTGTTATTAATCACATCAATAACGTAAAGACTGACAATCGATTGGAAAATCTAGAACTAATTACCCAACAGGAAAATGTGAGAAAAGGACGAGGTGGTGGTATTAATTTTAGAAAAAACCTGTTATTTCAAAAAACCTTGAAACGGATGAGGAGATCGAATTCAAATCGATTACAGCTGCGGCGAAATATTATAAGATAAATTCCAGAGCAGTAAAATTTGTAGCTGATGGAGCAACAAAATCAGCTTTTTCAAGAGAATACGATGCTAGGATTGGTTTTAGATATGATATTTGATAGCTCGGTTTTAGTCAAGCAATGATAAGCAAATGCTATGATATCATCGTGATTAAATTTTAGCGTCGTTACTGCACTTTCATTAATTTTATTCTTTTCTGCTTCTGTTAGCAATATTTTATGAGAATCACCTTGCATTACAATAACGTCAACACTATAACCCAACAAACATTTTCTTACCGCTTCGGCTAGTTCGTTGTAATTTACTATATTAACTTTTTGGTGATATTTTATCTCATCAGTCATCTTATAATAATAAAATAGATAAAAATGTATTATAATAATGGACTTGATGAAACGACTCGCTGAACTCTACAAACAAGATACTAGCGACAAAGTCGCCAGCGATAAGGTCGTCAGTGATGAGGTCACATTTTCCAAAGATTTCATAGACAAATCTATTGGTTATAATGAAGATGATATTTTATATAACAGCGAATCTGATGATGATGGTGAAATAGTCATTGTTGCTGACAGATCAAATTACAGCAGACCAACAACTAAACGATATAATGTTAAGTATCACATTGCAAAAAAAAATAATGAAATTTAATTTTACCGTTGCCGAACAACAACTGTTTTGGCAGTTAATCAAACCTTTCTTAAACATCAGGATTCCAGGCCGACAGAAAAATATCAAATTCGATTTCATATTTGTCAAGATTTTTAATCTAATGACGATCTCTGACGATCGTAAGCAGTATCTAATATCGTTATGTAAACCAGTAAAATGTAAATCTGTCAAACAAAAGTATGAGTTAATTTATAATAACATTATATCATAATCTGCTTAGTTGGGATCCAACTGTTAAATTTATCGCTATACCCACGCCATTTGACTAAAGTTTTATTTCCTTTTTTTTTCTAATCACTTTCTCGATAACAAAAACATCCTGCTCAGTTTTCTGTAGTTCTTGTTCATAAAAACTACCTACGATCGGTTCCCCTGCCAGATCTTTTAAAACGTACGTTACAGGTAGTGTGAAAAGTACCTTATCAACTACAAATACTTCTTCGCTCCAGTTTGGAGTAAATCCTTTTGCAAATACCTTTTTTGTCAAAGAAATTCTAACTTTATCACCAACCTTAAATTTATGTCTGCGGTACATGTTTTCATTTGCTAATATTGGATTTTTAATAGCTTTTTTAGGTGTCATTTTGATGGTCCGATGTTTCGTGTTATTATATTCACCTACGATTTGAGAAAGGTCATCGATGTACCTGTTGGTGTTTTTAGCTGTCATATGTTTGTGTAATTTCTCGTTTAGCGTGCAATTAAATCTCTCAACAACAACGCTTTTACCTTCGTTTCCTGTAACATACCTTTTTATATTATTTTGTTCTAGAAACTGCTCAAACTTTTTGTTAAAAAAACTCGGATCCATGATCAGTCCAGATTTTATTCGGTTTTCTTTCTGTACTCGTTATTATTTGTCTGAGCGCATCAGTCATTGAAGTCCCTGTCTTATCCGAAACAGGTACACTGAAAGCGTATTTGCTAAAAACGTCTATAACATTAAACAAATATCTTTTTGGAGCACCATCAGCGCCAACGTTAAACTGAGCTAGATTGGATACATCCACCAAATCTATTGCCCAGATATCATCTACACCATTAGCGACAACTTTACGTCGTGGGAACTTTTTTTTTAGGTCTGTGCAGCTCGAATGCAAGATCATCGTATATTTTTTTTCCGAGTCCGAGTTTATATTTTGCTCCTATCATTCCCTGAACAAATCTTCTATCAAAACGTTCTCGTAGATTTGTTGGCTCCATATCACGTAATTCGTCTAACACTACTTTATCACAATCTGCTTTCGAGTTTTCATGATCACGATAACAGATATCATGACGCATCGCTATTGCATCCACTTGATTATAAGGCTCTTCACCTGGCAATGGATTGTCGTTTTCATCTAGTTGTTGATCTAGCGGATTCCACGGACCAGTATACCGATGACCTGGCAATGTCCAACCGCCTTTTGGTTTTGGTAATTTTCCAATAATTTTATGTATATCTATACCTGACCCTATTATTTCTCTGTTGTTACAACATTGACAGTATGCGACAATTTATTTTGCTCAAGACACAAATCTCTGTCAGAATCACAGTTGCATATCATTCTATATTTTTAGTCGTCGACTAAAATAAGATCAGGATAACCAGATCCTAGCGACATCTCTGAGGATACTGTCGCTGGGGACACTTTCTTTAAAAACATATTTTTTCTTTTTCCGCAGACTGCACAAACACTTTTTAATATTATCCTGTTGTTTTTTGTTTTTTCTGTTGTTTCAGTAATATTTTCTGTTTTAGTTCTACACTTGAGACAGTATGTTGACATTATTCTATTTTTAAGTTTAGATAAAATTTATTGCGATCTCATCATTAGCGTGAGAAGGATGCTTGTCAAACTGTAAAATAAATTTTAAAAAGTTAAGATTTCTGCTCATCTGTTGGATAAACATAATACAATAATATCCGCAAGCAGACGTTCCAACAGGTTGGAGTTGATTTGATGAATAATATATCTTGTTAAATTTTTTATTCATATACTTTTTTATTACATCGCTTGGAGGAAGTCCGAACGAGTCAAAAATAATTATTATTATAAACTGCTACCAAATGCGTGCCGGATCCGTCATTAAAATCTTGTATATTAATAACACACGAACTTACAGCTGATGGTGATTTTATTGCTGCGAGTTCATCTTTAGAATAAACTCCGTGAAATCCAGAAACCGCTTTTAACTTATCAATGATATCAAAATTACTCAACGGGGTGGTCGAGTTCCCGGTATTGTTAGACCACGTCCGATTCCTAAAAGATTTGGCAGCAGACTTCCCGCTAGTCCCGCCAAAAGTGGAGCGATCGGAATAAATCCTCCTTTTTTGGTTGATTGCATATGCATTTACATTTTGGTGTTGGCGATTTTGTTTTTATTATTTTCTTTTTTTTGTTGTTGGCGATTTTTTTTTCTTTTGTGGCATTATAATATATTATTTACATAAAATTTACAATTTTTTTATTCCACTTCCACGAATGATACCATTACCTGCAACTGCTTTCTTCGTTGCGCCAGATATTGCTCCAGACGCTGCTGCTATTCCTAATGTGCCTAAGACTGGTAAAATTTTAGGTATTATTGTACTAGTTAATACTGATAATGCTGGACCAAGAAAACCACCTTCTTTTGCCATCGCTGTCATTTGTGCAGCACTCAAATATAAAACAATAGTTTTTTTAAGATCATACTTTTTTACTTGATTTTTTGTTAGCATTAATTTTGTTAAAACACCATCAGAAATATTTGGATTGATTTTTAATGATACATGTTCTCGCTTTGCAATAGCAGCTACTAATTTTTTAACCTGGCCATCAGTCAAATATACTTCTTTTACAATATATTTTGTCATTTTATATAACAACTGTAGATTAAACTTGAACTGTCATTTTACCTCCAATAGAATCTACTGTGATAAATCTATCACTAATCACTAATGCGTATACGTATAACGGCGCTACTGGAACCGCCCCAAGTGTCCAGGTAATTTCAATATCCGCTATGCTGTCTACAGCTCGCTCGTTATGTTTACTAACATCAAAATGAAATATAGGATAAAGCGTACGAAATTCCTCTGCTGATATTTGAGTTCCATCTTCAACATCTTGATATTTTTGTATTGCGTCAAGCAGGTACATGTACGGTCGAGAAATATTTTTATTAACGTCATCAGCAAAATTGCACTCGATAGCTCGTTCTGGATATTGCTTTGAATTTAATCTAGCATATATTCGTCTGACATCAGAGTGATCAAATATTGCATTATTTTGTTGTTGGCTACCTCGTCGGGCTTGCTGTTGAAATACGACAAAGATATTTCTCGGCAGTTGTTCGCTTGATGTTGTTGTGACCCTCCATGTGTAGTCAGTAGTATTTGGAACCGCTGTCTGATATATCTTATGCTGCTTAAAATAAATTCTGTTTGTATGTTTATCAAGCGTACTATTTAGTTCTGACATTTTAGTGATCGATGGTGTTATACGTGGCATCCACAAAGCAAGTTTGTTTATAATAAACTGTACATCAACCCCTCCAGATCTAAACAAGCAATCGTTTTGGTCTGCTCGATCTAAAATAAGAGTATGTTTTACTCCGCGAAATACTTTATCATGATCCCGACAAAAGCCGAAAATTGTGCTTCGTGGAAGTATAATTTGTAATTTGACGTGATCCTGCTGCAAGTTTTCTTCGCCTAGCAAAACCATCGTTATAGCGTGGATTTCTCACGTCAAGTGTGTTAGGAAGTAAATTTAACATCGCAGTACCGTTTGCATCTGCAGCTGGTGGTGTTATATATAGATTATTAAAAGCTGCTGTAAGAGAAACTCTTGTAGCGTCTGCATTAGCAGCTGCACCTGGTGCGACAATAGCTAGCGCGTCTGCATTAGCAATGAGAAAATTTCTCACAATTACAGTATTTGCATCAGCATCAGCTCCATGTACTATAGCGCCTCTCTTTAAAAATTCTGTTGAGTCAGCTATACCCCGTCCAGTATCTTTAAACCACATCATATTAGTTGCAGTTGATCTCGAGTAATCGTCGGAAAACGAAATAATATTCAAAATTGTACTTGCAACTTGTAGGTGACTTGAAATATCTTCTATAGTTTGATTGGCCAGTTGATATCTAGCACTTTCAAATAAACACCAGCCGTTATTTATAAGAGCTACTTCTGCTCCAACTGCAATTGCAGCAGGTGGATTGGCTACTGTCATAATCTGACCACGAACTTCTAACATAGCCTTATGTGGCAGTAGAAATACATCTTCGTCTCAGGTGTTAAAGGTTCTAATACCAGCTTTATTTGGTTCGTTAGAATTTTCATCAAGATACTCAACAAACTCGAATTCTGTCACATCGTTGTCGATGTCATAAGTTTCTGTTAACTCGAGATAATTTTTAACAGACATTTTATTTTATTAGATTATATAAAATTTTATTGCGGCACTGTTACTTTAGATATTAATTTTTGTATGATCTGCTCGCCCTTTGGTGATAATAACTTTTTTGTTGTTGCTATCATAGCTTTTTGAGTTTCTTTTGTTGGAGCGATTTCTAAGATAGCTTGTTTTATTTCAGATGCAGTCGGTGGATCACCTTTTATTTTATCAGCTATTTTTGTCCCACCGCAGTCACAGCGGCAGATGCAGCCCCAGTTGCAAAAGCTTTACCAGCGTCAATAGCAATTGGTGCAACTTTACGTGCTATACCCGGAATATTTTCAAAAACTTTAGTGAATATATTTCCAACAAATCCTCCTACTATTTTTCTTCGATAAACTTTTTTTCTTTGTTTCATTATATTTGATGTTGCATAATTTTTACTTTTGCTCGCGTAGATGTAAATAATAAGTTACAACTTCATTATTAACATGTAACTGTTTTCCTGATTGATCTGTCAACTGCATTATTATACTTAATATTTGATCTTCAACGTTTAAAGGATAATATATAATATGTCGTGGAGTTATTTGCACGAGAGAACCTGGCGGGACTTCTGGTGAGAAACTGTAAATCGTTTGACCTTTGCTACCTTTTGATGTATATGAACCAGAAACAATAGAACAATTTACTAATATTGTATTTACTTCTGTTATATTTGCTGGCAGTTCACTGTCATATGTAATAGGCTGATCAAGTGCAGTGTAAGTTTTTTCAGTAAATCCTAACAGTTGTGCAATACTTCTTTCTCTTGGTTCAAGATTGATTGCTATATTTTTCAAAGTTATCCTAGTTCGCAATGTGTTATAATTTGCTGCTAATTCAAAATTATCAGCCACACCGTCAGCTTTTGTGATGAGCTCTTTGATTGTCTTGTTTAGATCAGTAATATTATAAGCTCCTTGCGGAATTTTTATTTTTTTTTGTTGTAGATATTGGAGATGTTGTAATCATAGTAAAATACATTTCATCGTTAACATCATTTTTCACGTTAGGTATAGCATTCCAGCAAGTGCAAAAAATTAATCCAATTTCATATTGTTTTGTAGGATCTAGTTGGATAGGTGGAATATAATTTACTGAAAAATTTGCGCTATCTATCGCAGAATCACTAGAGTTTAGTAATAATGTTGTTTGCATTCCTTTAATGTTATATCATTTTACAAAATTAAGTCGCGGTGTAAAGTTTCATATTCGTCAGATGTTAATAATTCACTCGATCTTAGATGATCAAGTATGTCAATGATTTCATTATCAAGTTCAACACTAACATTCTCAGCTTCCTTTGATGATATTAATAACATTAATCTACCTATCATTTCAGTAGTTGAAGTAAATACTTTTACACCAGTTCCTGTTCTTACTCTACTTTTTTGTATACGAGATTTATCAAAAGTAAAAAATTTCCTTCTAAAACTCCACCCACTACCAAAAGGTTTTGCTCTACTATTTTCTGCTGTTAGTTTAAACGTGAGAGCAATGACACCGTTTCTCATTCTATCATAAAGTGGAAGCATATCATCAATTTCTGTAACCGTGTTTATTTCATCTTTAGCAGCAGCTCCGTCTTTAAATATTACATCTAATCTATTGAGTAATGTTTGATATTCTACATCAGTCCACTTGCTTATATCATTAATACCCCTTATATTTTCTTTCCTTAAAAAATCATCATATTCAATACCTTTTATCTCATCATTTGCTCTTTTTGTAAAATAAAATCTTTGATCTCCAACTTCCATAAACTTTACAGTAAGATCACCGACTCTTTGTTGCTCCTCTCTGATATCTTTTATGTCTCCTGATAAATTTGTTATAATATTTGTTATTCCTTGCGTTGTTAACTCTGCTAATCTTCGCTCAAGTTCCAGCGGATTGTTTATCAATCGATCTGTTTCAGCTTGTCTAGCCGCAGGATCAGCTATATTTGCTGTAAATGCCTCAATCAGTTTTCTTTTTTCTTCATCAGATCTAGTAACAAGTTTTGCAACAGCTGCTTCTTGTTGTTCTCTAACAATTCCAACCAAACCTTTTTCCTGCAGTTGTTTAAGTTCTTCTTCTGATAGTGGTTTAGTTTCAGGTTGTTTACCTAATAGTGCTTCAGTAACCGGCTTGAAAATTGTAGCTGTTGCTTCTGTAGCAGTTACTTGCCCACGTCGTGCTTCTTGTACTTTTTGCTTAAGTGATGCCTGAGATTGAGCAAGTTTTTTTTAGATCTTCTATGTGTTGTCTGTATCTTGCTCGTTTGTCCATTATTATAATTATAAATTTTATAAAATTGAAACGCTTTACTGTAAGTAACTGTTAATACAACAGCGAAACATTTTATTTGGATCATTTATAAGTTTATCAAACAAGAAAAAGTTAAATTTATCTTTTGTAGCATTACGGTAAAGTTCAATAAATTTATCTTTTGTCACGCCACCGCATTGCTCGCTTGCAATATTTCTAACGTCAACATTATCCAGTCCTGGAAATAAAATAAAACAACCCGTATTTCGCCTAATAAATCTATCAACATTATAAAATCCTTGAGCGAGATAAACAGAATTACACTGTTTGTTATGTGACAGTGAGAAATATGATCTTATTTTATTCATCTCCATGTTATTTAGAGGAATATCGTCAAAAACTACTATCTTATGTTCATCTGCATCAAGTTGATTAACTGGAATAAGATCTTCTGGCTGCCTAATTATAAAAAAATCTTCACCAGCTTTAAGATCATCACGAAGCTTGTTATTATATTCGCTTAATAACTCATACTTATCTTGCTGTGGATTGATTGTGTAAATATAAACTCTGTCGTAGTTAAAATTATCACCAAGAAGCAAATTCATAAGCAAATTTGTTTTCCCCGATCCAGTTCGCCCAACAATAAGATAATGACAATCAGGAAGTTCATTGTTATGTTTATGCTTCACTAGTCTCTCTGTATCAAAGTTTAATATCGACGATTTTGCCATTTTATATAATATTAAACTAGTGTTGATAATTTTATCTAGGACAGTAAATAATGAGCTACTATACAAAATTTGGAACACTATCAGATTTATCAACAAAAGGTTACCAAGGTGACTTATCCAAATATGCAACTCTTGATCGGCTCAAAAATGAAATCAATAATTTACTAAATCTTACCAGCGTAGATCCAGATGAAGTCGTCATTTTCCAGGACAAAGAAGGACGATTAAAGACGAGTAACGTAAAACTGTCAGATGTAGTTGTACGAAATCCAAGTGGGAATATTGTTATGACACAAAACAAGATTACAGATCTTGGAAACCCAACTGAGGATGGGGATGCTGTCACTAAAAAATACGTCAATGATTAGGACGCTTCAATTACTAATGAAATCACAGCGCTCAAAACTGATTTTACCAGTCACATAAACACATTTTTACGTTTTCGCAGAAACATAAACAAAATTAGAGATGAATTTTTTGGAAATCCATCAAATGTTAGCATTACACTCGCTAATATTAACACAAAACTCAATGATATTAACACAAAACTCAATTATATTATTAGTGGAATTCCTAATATTGTTGAGAAAACGAATATGATTAAAATTCCTCACAAACAGATTAAAAATATTGTATATACTGTTGATACTGGTTATACTGGGTGGACACCAAAAAATAATTCTATCAATTATATTGCAGAAGTTACCGGTGTGTATAGATTGTCAGTGCTTAGCAGTGCAAAGTTTAGAATATCTCCCAAATATCTATTTCATCATCCAAATGATGACTCATCTGGAGTATTATCATTAATAATAAACAAAAATTCTGAAGAAGAATTTATACTTGAACCAGTTGATAAAACTTTAAAATTAGCAATTTTTCACTGGTGTTTGGAATTTATAGCTGAACAACCAGCTCTTATTATAGATTAACCAAACATAGAACTATGTGAACTAATATTATAATGAAAAGAAGTATAGTTGATTTCAATCATATTTTAAAAGATATTCCAAAACAAGATGTAGACGCTTTAATACAATACTATAAATATTATCATAAAAAACTTTGGTGTGTAAAACAAATGTTACAAATACTACAACAAGATCCTTCGAGTAATATCATAACTACCCTTGTTAATGACCAGTTCTGGTATAATTTCAAGTGGGGTATCATTAAATCCTTTTTTGTTAATCATATCCGGTATTGGTGTTTCACTTACAGCGACGTGTAAAAAAGTAGAACCAAGACTTTTGATAAAGAAGCACGGTTGTTTAACATCAATTAAAACTTACAAGAAACTACTTGATCAGATCCGGTCTTACCTACGAGGAGTTAAATATAATATGGATGATTTATTACGTGAATTTCGAATTATTGACAATATGTTAACAGATATTCTACCAATGAGGGTTAGCAGGTATGAAAAAAATATCACAAAAAATATGAGTAACATAAAATTTTATCTAAACTTAAGATATAATATAACTAAAATAATATCATTTTCATTCTAATGCTAGTTTAATTTCCACCTTGTTATCTGAAAGGTTCTAATGCACAGTTTAATTTTCATCCTGTTATCTGATAAAAAATTTGTGGTGAAACCTATTTGCCGTCTTTAGAATAATCATATTCCACACATACGCTGTTCTAACAAATTCATCACTTCTGTTGACAGAGCTTATCGCATTCCAACACCTGTTGTTTTGTCTGGTTACAAAATATCTGTCTACATAGTAGTAGTATAGGGAAATGAGGGGTTTGGCGGGGGTGGGGGAGGAGGTGTGGGAGGGGTGGTGGGCTAAAACTCTCATTTTCCTATACTACTTATATATATATATATATATATATATATATATATATATATATATATATATATATATATATATATATATATATATATATATGGCTGAGTGGTCTAAAGCTCTCTCTGTTATGGATCACTACCATCTCCCCTCTGTGTGGGTTCGATTCTAAGATTCGGCAAATGTGGATATGTGAGGAAGCTTGCTAGTAGCTTTTCATAGGTCCGTGGTTCTTTCAGCAGATTTTCCGGTTTCTACCTCTACCATTAATACTGGTCGCTATGTATAGCCTATCATGTGCTGAAAAATGGCGTTAAGCCCAACAACAACAACAAAAACATATATATATATATATATATATATATATATATATATATATATATATATATATATATATATATATATATATATATATATATATATATATAAAGCCAACACACGTGAATGAATGTAAAATGGATGGTCTGTGAACATGTGAGGCATCCTAGTTAGTTGGAGAGACTCCAAGGAGAAACTGATCTTGTGTGGGTATCATTAATGGGAGTTGTGTGACACGAGGAGAAACATTTGGAACATGGTGGAATAAATTAAATATGCTTGTGTTGATACTAATAAACCAATCTTGCCATGTGAATGCAAACATGCATCATAGACTTGGGGGAAGATCTGGTTTCTTGTTAGACTTGTGCATAAAAACATCATGATGCAAATGCATCAAAAATGCAGAAACATGTAAAAAGAACTTAAGATAAAATTCATTTTGTGCAGAGCACAAAGTCTCTTTGTGCAGAATAGATGAAGGTCTGTTATAAAAGAAACAAAGCAGAAAATAAAAGAGCCTTCTTCAACATGTGAGTGATATGTATGTAGATCATAACTACCTGCAGGGTAGAATCAACAGACATTGAGGTGGGCATTATACTAGAATGTGATAAAGAAGTCAAAAGGAGAAAATATCTAAGATCAAGGAAGATTGATTCACCAGTACCAAAAGAAATTACAAAGAAATAAAGACTTGTGTCAAAAAAAGGATAAACAAATATTTTCACATATTCATTGTGAAAAGACTTAGAAATTTATTTTACAATAGCTTGGAATGAATATAGATCGTGTAGGTATTGAACTTTGAATCAGTATAGATTCTATGGTGGCAACAATCAAGATATAAATTTTCCAATGACATTGCAACATTTTTGAAGAAGACTATCTTTCATTCAAAGAACCTTACAGTTTCATTCTGTCAAACATAAACATAATTATTGGTCGCACAGGGTCTGGTTAAAAAAAAAAATATTAAATCCCTTACTCAACGATAACTTTTAACTACTATAAAGTATATATTTACACAAATAACCCACAACAGGATAAATGCAAATTATTGAGTGAGTACAACGATAAGCTTCATGATGAGCTTGGTGTAGGCGAAGACGTACTTAAGATCAAATAACCAAAGAAATTTCATTTGCCGAGCATGATTCATACGAGCATAAAATAATTATATTTGTCGATATTCCACTAAACAGGGATGAGATAAATAAGATCAAGTTTTTATTATTATCGCGTAACAAAAATGTAATTTGATTTATCTAGCGCAAGACTTTCCCAACCTTGACAGATTTATTAGGCGAAATACGAGATGTTTTGCATTAGTTCCCGGACTAGATAATGTTGATGTGAGAAATATTGCAAACGAGCAATTCGGTGATGTAACAAAAGATAATTTTTTAACTATATCATCAAGCATCTAAAGGCAAAAAAATATTTTTATTTGATAAACTACCACGTGATCCATGTAAGATGTTTTTTGCATAACATAAGGACCTATACACATACACTCACAACTACTACATCGTTGGGACAAAAAAAAAGGGATTTTGAGTTTGGAATTGATTTTAACAAAATGAATAGTCTCTCTTTTCGAAAGAAATGAGTGATCCTAAAAAGGACCGTTGGGTGTTTGGCTTTTCTACCTTACAATAAACTCAAGACTTAGATGCAATCAGCTTTAACTTACTTAAGCCTTTGCCACGGCCAAGGCTTATTTGTGGTCTTGCTCCTGTCAATGATTTAGTTGAAATCAGTAGTGTTGGTATATATAGTGTAGTCACAGAGTTTCGATGTTGGCCCGGGATGGTCTTTCTCTCTTTGGTTGTAATAAAGAAATCAGACTCATTTGTTTCAGACTTATTAACTCTGCCAAAATATCCAAGTGTAACGTGACCGTTTGCGTTACAGTAATCCTTCTCTTTTAGCCTTTGTTTCTTCTCTTCTCTTTTTTTTCTTCCTGTCGTTTCCTTCTTGACTCTTCTCCTTCTCACTATTGCTGTTGAAGGAGAAATGCTTGTTCTGCCTCCTTCTGCTGCTGTAAAAATTCTTCTTTCTGTCTTTGTTTACAATCGTCGACGTGTGGTAAAGAATAAGAAATAGGCGAATGTGCTGCTACCGGAAGAAATTATTTCGAAGAGGAAAAAATCTACTAAATCCCATTTGAAATCATTATCTTTGAGAAGTAGCGTTGCGTTCACTTTAGTAGCCGCTGCTATGCCATTGTATTTCGTCTCCACAGTCGGTGCACCCCAATTCATCATCTTCTTGAGTTCAGTAATGTTTCACAAAAAAAAAATGTCGCATCGATTCACTGTGCAAAGACGCTAGTGTTCCTATATAATGAAGATGACGTCACAGGTAGCTCTCTTCAGATTGGGAGACAGACTCCGCGAAGTGACTGAATTTTGTAATGCGTGTTGGGTTTCTTTAAAAATTTCAATCCGTTTCGATCCGGTCTTCCACTATAAATAAACGCGATACACTTAATTCCTTCACCTGTTCTAGTCAAAAAGACGTGGGCAGACGTTGAATCTTATACTTTCTTATCATCAATATTACGTAGGGACCTACCCGTGTATGTGAAAACAATATGTACCATTATCAGGATCACCAGCGGAATTGTTTGCTAAGGAAGATGCTATGCGGAAAGACAAGGCTGCATGAAGAGAATCCTCATTTACAGACCAGAAGTGAGACACAGTTTGAGACAAGGTTTGAGGAATTTAAGCAAGATAAGTAGACCTATGTGATGTCTTGTATATTAACTTAATGGTGCTTATATATCAAACGAAGGCCCTTTACAGGGCCACTTCCTAAGTCTCGAAAAGGTCTTAATTTTCATTTTGCCATATATGTGATATCTCTGTTATATCTATGACCGTCTCTCTGTTGTATTTGTCCCTACGGTGTTGCCAGTACTGTGACGTCATACCACCTATTTCTTTCGTCTTGTTCCTACACAAAATTCCCATTGTCCCTATAGTGTTCCAGCTGTTCCATTTGTCTCTAAAAATCTTTTCTAATAAGTACAAAGTAGAATCCTGTAATGTTTATTCCCATAGTCCCTACTGTATCCACATATACTACTTATACTCCTACTTCTTCACCAGGTCCCAAGGAAAGAAATATGTTGGCTGAATTGTGCTATTTCGCGTTGTTGCCATGACAAAGAATCCAACACAACGAATGGATGACGTTCCAGCTTAGAGTGACAAAGCAAGAAAGTGCTAAAACATCAAAGCAACAAAATTGGGTTGACAAAGCACATTATCAATTTTAACGTTATTGAATCTTATTTTGTTACTTTATCGGATGTCGCTTTATCGCTTTTTAGTTGTGGGTCTTTTAAGGGTTATTTGAGGGTTTTTTTAAAAGTTCTTGTTGCAATATAGCGTTGTCACATTGATGCTTGCTCGCTTTGTCGCATTCTTTCTATAGGTTTGGTTTGTTTAAATATTTGGGTTGAGACATAAAATGTACCTAATGTCGCATCGCCATATACAATTTTGTTGTAACGCGGCCTGCATATTCTTCTTCGACTGTAACGTAGGGGAATTAGATTATAGTATCCTTTCAAATGGCACTGCACATTATCCAGTGCATATGTCAACAAAAAGGCGTGAACTCAACATAGTTCCAGATAGTCAAAGAGCGAGAGAGATACTTTTTGTTTAGAAAGAACCAAAATAAGACGACAAAGCGACAAACTGTCCAATACGCCTTAACTTTGTCTCGTTAAAGCGTCATTTTGATAATAGGAGACTGTCGCGTTGTGCGTGCTTTGTCATTTTTCTCCCGTAGGCACTTTGTCACTCTGTAGCAGAGACAACGCGACAATACTTATCTCATGGTACAAAAGAGCCACCCAAAAAATCTCTAAGATTTATTAACGAACTGAATAAATATCAGTGCTCGTTGATGCATATTCCTCCTGCAGATTATCTGATGAAGAAACAAATTAACGATTCAGCTTAAATTCATTTCTGAATTTATTAATTTCAGTATATTCATTAGTGTCTCCATTTACATTTGTTACATTATTCATCACCTCTTTATCAGTGTCTAAATTTAACGTCATTTTTAATATTCCACATCTTTTATTCAGTGTATCAGTTTAACGACATTGATATATTAATCCACGCTAGAGCTCATAAATAAATATGCATGGGTATTCACTTGTATTTCTTGTTACATTAACATTTTCCCTAAACAGACACAGCTGTAGTTATTTCATGCAAACATGTAGGATATGCACGTGTACAAGGAAACAATGCATCACATGACACCTGCCCTGACTACAGAAACCCCCATAGAAAGGGTAATTATGTACCCCAAGAACCAGCCTAAGGCCCTTGAGGGCTGTGGGAGTGGATATAAATAAGCCACGGAATGAAACAGCCGTGCGACAGTAAAAATTCTGAAGTGCATCTTGGCATACCAAGGGTTCGGGTCTGTCAGGCTGTACAACAGCCCGAGAAGAACAAACGGGATCACATTTTCTAGGTCATTTTGATGACAGCTGAAATAGAATATAAGGAAGAATTAATTAATTATATATATATATATATATATATATATATATATATATATATATATATATATATATATATTTATATATAATTTTCTCTCTCTCTCTCTCACACACACACACACACACACACACACATACACACACACACTTATAAATGTATCTATCATGACGCCACTTTACATGTACTTTACATATATATGTTCTCTGGAACACAGTTATGTTGATGGAGGTCAGGTACAACATTACGCTATATAGTACACGTATTGATACTGCACCAAACGTTGAATATCTCAACTGATGCAGAATATGTATATAAATGAAAAACAATTCTATCTAAAAACCTTGACCTTCCTGAAGAAGTCTCGGCACGCGCTGAACAAGTACGTGAGATCACAGGGACTCGTATTGTTGCTTACAATTTACAAACAAACCATACATGTACTACATAATCCTACCAGGTATCAAATTTATTACGTTACGCGAAGTGTAGATTGAAATATCTAACTTGATTCTTTAATAGTTAGCACGAGAAGAGAGATAAATTCCTCCCTTGAAGGATTATAAAGTATATGCAAATATTATGGGTACAATGGGAGCAACCATACGAGCCCGTGCGGGTGAAATGGTCATAGCTTCCTTATCCTTATCAATGTAAGCGTCAAAAGCTGGTTTCCTGGGCATGTTATATCCAATGAAGAATTGAAAGCGTCGTGAAACATATCCGGCCATCTTCATCCGTGACTGTCTATTGAGTATCCCACTTTCCAGCCCGCGTAATTAAAGAAAGTTTGATCATATTCTTGAAAAACGTATAAAATCTGATATCCAAGCAGTTAAATTTTATAACGACTTTACCCTCGCACTCGTTCTACATCTGGATCATTTTTGCTCGGTTTAACATCCACTCCTGTCCGTCGTTTCAGAGATTGGCAATCTTCATCAGTCAAAAACGCCTTCAAGAGGAAAATAAAGATCAGTGTCAATAGTGGTGATTACTAAAAATAAACTATCGATTACTTACTTACTTGATTACGTTGCTTCCTTTCTTTATTGAACAGAAAGCAGGGTCGGATCAGATCAAGTTTTGGGATAAGGGTTCCAAGATTTCAAAAACACCCTGACGTTCTTCGAAAGGGCACCAAACAAACGTCTATGCGTATATTTACTCAGTGTGTACATACTACCTAATAAACGAGCGCAAAATTAAATGATGGTCTAATTGCAAATGATTGTGCGCCTGTGTGTGTGTGTGTGTGTGTGTGTGTGTGCGCGCGCGCATTTTAGTATTCTTTTGTTATCCTATGAGGTTCGGAACCCATCCCATTCCCACCCTCAATCCAGCCCTGTGAAGGGTATCGTTTTAGTGCTCTTCTTCCCCAAATCCGTTTCTCTTAAGACTATTGATAATGCAACAAGACAAACCTGTTGGTGAAGATATAAAGATTAAATGATTTTTATTTTCAGTATTTTCATTTACAGTATTTGTGTTATTGCAATTATAACGTATATCAAGATGGGAAGTAAACATTCCCATAAGTAAGAACATACCCGGAATGAAACTAAAATCTATGCAAATATTTTGGCGGGGTCCCAGTCCCTCGTAAACTATTTTCGACCTGTCGTGTATTCACGCAATCACCACGTGCTCCTTTACGGATTAGCTGTAATGATACCTAATTTTAGACTGCATCTCGTAGTAATTTTAATGGACGTAATTTCTAAGATGTGTGAGCTACTGTTCGCCAAGACGTGTAGAAACAATTTTAAAAGCTATTTTCTTATAACTGTGAAAGCATTTATGTGTACTACTGTTTCACACACACACTTACACACACACACATACACACACACACACATATATATATATATATATATATATATATATATATATATATATATATATATATATATATATATATATATATATATATATATATATATATATATACGCTCACGCTTGTTATTTCACGGGAGTACAGTTTTTGCATCAGGGAAACGCCACGTAAGCTGACCACAGTTAAACGGGGTGAAGTCCCGCAATACACATATCATTTCTCATATTTAATAATTTAATAGCATTTGTTATAAGGAAGATGCTATTTTCCGATCCGCAAAATATTGTTTCTAACATGATATGAATTCATTTATAGGATTTGAAGTTTCAACACACGCATACAAAATGTTAAAATGTTGATATGGTCTTATCACTTCTGTTAGGTTTACTTTTGTGACCCATACATCTAGTGTGCCAGAAATGAAATACAGTTTAGGTGAATGTCTCGTGAACAATCAATCATACACAGGAATTTGTGTTTCATTCGCTGCAGTTCCCTCTTCATAATTCTCCGCCTCATCCTCCTCGTCGTCATCATCATCGTCGTCGTCTTTTTCAAGTTCCATTTAATATCAAGCACTTGATCCTCTTCAATATACACGTTTAACGCAAGCCATAGGGAAAAGAAGGAAACACGAAGATGTGGATGGAGGAAGGGGGGGATTTATGGCTGGAATGAGAAAGTTTTATTCTTGCTTTGATTTTGACCATAGCATTAGTGGCACCACGAATGGTGTGGGAGGGACAAAGTATCCCCGGATGCCAGGCGAAGCTTTCTTCCAATTTTAATTCTCATAGTATCTCCCCTCAACTTCGTGAAATGGGGACAATTCTTGACAAAACTTATATTTCGGAGTGAGATGGACGAAGATTGTGGTCACGCTTGCATTCTTTGTGTTAATTTATAATACCCTTATGGTAAATATATGTCAGAAGTTTCATCGTGCTTTATTGATAAAACGGCAGATTCCTGTGGTTTGATGAATGTTACGTGGAGATGGTGAAATTTGTTGCATTTATTTACTTCAATAATAGGTATGTCTATTATGAACCCAATCACACTTTCATTTATTTAGTAACAGCAAAAGTTAAACAGCCATATTACTTGCGGGGCCTCTGAGTACAGTCTCTTGACCTAAATACGTGGCTTTGTATGATAACACTTATGTGACGGGAAATAAAGCATATATTTGAGTCCTTATTTAAATCTGAATATCATAGGTAAAATTTAGAAAATAATATCGTCACGATCTGGTGTGTAGAAATGCAGGCATGAACACAGACGATATTTATTTGTAGTTGAATTTTAACACACACACACACACGCGCGCGCGCGCACGCACACATACATACATATATATATATATATATATATATATATATATATATATATATATATATATATATATATATATATAGAGAGAGAGAGAGAGAGAGAGAGAGAGAGAGAGAGAGAGAGAGAGAGAGAGAGAGACGTTAATACCGTCAGAAAATAGGAAACTTTAAAGGTTTTGTATTTTGTTAGATTAGGTATAGTACGCAAGGGTTCTCATGACCAAGCGAATCTAACGACACAAAAATTAGTCTGATTTGGATAACTGTTGAGATTTCCATTTTCTAAACTTAAATAAACGTCTCTATGGTTAAACTGTTATTACCATTTAAAAATAAGTATATAACTCAATGATAATGGTTTTTGAAAGATGAGAGTATTCTTGAAGGAGATGTTACGATGTTTTTCAAAATTTTTGATGAGGATAAAGAACATCGTTAATGACTGAAAATGTGTTTGAATCCAGGTCTGAATTTTAACATATTCTTTGACCGAAATGTTTCTGATTGGATTGAAATAATCAAGATATTTTGAGCCACAGTTTTAAAGTTTATTTCAGTGAAGATATAATAATATTGTTTGGCTTGAAAGTAAAGATGCTACATAAGAGTTATAACAAAACAAACAAACAAAAAAACAAACAAAATAAACTAGTATTGAAACAAAGGCGTAGTAAGAAAGTAACTTTGGACAAAGAGTTCATAATTACCTTGTTCTTATGTCTGTATCGGGCGGTAAGTAAGCTCATCAGACATGTTTTTATAAGAACAACTCCAGCATAAAACAAAAATTGGGCAAATATAGGGTTGTCCAACGAGAGAGTCGCACCAGCCATGCTGTAGAGTTCAGGTCGCTTAGTGAAATGAATGCAGATGACGGAGCGTACACGGTAACAGTGGTCGTTAAGTCAATAGATAGGGTTCAAGGTAAGATGATATACGATACACTTTGCGTCATGTGTAAACAGTGAACCCAACCCACTGTGCGGTTTCGAGGGCGTCTTCTTCCGTTCTAAAACAAATAAAATAATTAGATACCCGTACTAATAAATAGGTATAACGTGAACAAAGACAAAAGTTCAAATTAACTGAAAAACCTATATATATATATATATATATATATATA
Organism: Potamilus streckersoni; assembly: GCA_016746295.1. Lineage (NCBI taxonomy): Eukaryota > Metazoa > Mollusca > Bivalvia > Unionida > Unionidae > Potamilus > Potamilus streckersoni. The sequence continues at coordinate 350,262 of JAEAOA010000962.1, read as the reverse complement.
TATATATATATATATATATACACACACACATAAGCATTTAAGAATTAAATGAGCAATACATTTTATGTAGAAATTGCATTTAATCCCTGAATGTAAGTTGTGATGTCATTTCTTGATGAACAGCATAACTTGAAATGGCTATCAATACCAATTTATTTGGTATAAAAATGTTAAGGAAAACTGAAATAAAACAATCATTCTAATGCATACCAGTAATTTCAGTGCCTTTTGGTGGATGCTGAGAATTAATTCATTAAGTTATGGACATATGTTCCAAATCAAGTCATTTGTAGAAGCAGCCTACTCATTATGCTACCTGCAACAAAAAATTTAGGCAGTATTTTTTTTGTTGTAAAGATGTAAACCTCTAGTAATTTTTAAGTGTAAGCATTGAAAAATATATTAAAATTTGATGCTGACAAGTTAAATAATGTTCATATTATTAACAAAAATGGTAGGATGCCATTAAAGTTCAAAATTTATTTGTTAAAACAAGAAAAATTCGTCTACTGGCTGAAAATTTAATCAGATTTGCTTATGATGCTAATGTGTGTAAAATTTCTTGGCTTCAAAATTAAAAAATTATGTACTGTTGCATGAAAGTGATTTGATATGGACACACAAAACATCTAAACAATATGCCAACAACTGCTACAGCAGTGCAGGCAAAAACAAATTATGTAAAAATGGATATGTGGCAAATGCATAAAGGAGATGGCATTAATCTGCTTTTGCAATGTCAGACATTACTATAATTGTTTTTCTACAACTGTTTTACATAAACAGTAACTATATAACTTTACAAAATATCCATATACTTTCATGAACATTTAATTTTCTGATAAAAGTGTGAAATACAAATTTAACAGTGCAGAAAATTCCCAATGTCCTGTGCGACTCCTTGTTTTAGCATGCATCTTAAGTTTATGTCTGTTTGTTTGCAAGTTGGTATGTTAACTTATTAATTCACTGATCTTAACCTCCAGTGTTATATATGCCAGGTAGCTATTACTTGCATGTATTGAACATTCTTGTTTACTTAAAGTTTTGCAAGTTAACATATTAACATGTTATAATGTATTAGTTAGAATTTATTATGAGAAATCTTATCACTTAAGAAACCCATGCAAGCAACAGTAGGTTTCTTACTTTGATGATTTCTCTTAATAGCTCAGTCCACGAGTTTAACCGTCATTGTGTAAGGAAATTATATATATTTGAAATAGAAATAAGAACAGACAAACATTGAATTGCTTTATTGCTTTCTCAAACAATTTACATCAATGTAATTCATAAAAATTACACATTTACATTATTAGTAGTCCCTTAATAAATGTGAATTCTGCAAACAATATTATGATCTATAGAATAAGTTTGAAAAAAGTTCTCAAGCTGTCCCAAACCTATTGTTCCTAAAAAAATTACTCCAATTTCATGTCTCAACTTTTAAAGAGTACAGCATTCATTATGATATGACATACTTTAACTAGTTCATACAAAATTATGAAAGTATGGAGTAGGGATGGCTTGTAAAACTGCAGGAAATATTCATTAAACTGTATCAAAGTGATCAACATAACTTGCAAGACACACAATTGTTTTATATTCATGATCAAAAACCAATATCCCTCTTAATATCTACAAACTTTTTAAAAATCTTTTAAATATTTTATTCTCTTTACCTCTCAAAAGAGATTTCATTAAATAATTAGATAAAGATTTTTTTAAAAAGTATTTACGCAAATATCTTTGATGAATATTGTCAATTAAACAAAATGAGTTTCTTATCAAGGGAGGCAACCAATCTAATCCTTTTTTTCTCAGGATTAAAATTATAGTTATGTCCTGTTAAAGACCACGTCTGACTTTTCAAATTCACTGGGCTGGAAGAGCAAAATGCAGAAATTTAGTATTGATATTATGAGTTTTAATTGCACCTTCAAAACATCATTATTTATATCATGCCAAGGAAATGGCAGCTAAGTGTCTCTCCCAAGGTCACACTGAGGCGGCTAACCTGGGTTGGCCAGGGTGTGTACTGTTCCTGTGTCCCTTGAATTATGAATCTGACCTCTACCAATTGATCTACCATGGCTTCCTTCTCTAATTAATTATCTGAAACACAAACTATTATTAGTAAATGTAATTTGGTGTGATGAAAAATCTTTTCAAGCCAAAAACAGAAGAGAAATTTTAACTCCTCATAATTACCATTAAAACCATGCAAGCTATTCAGTTATTTGAAACTTGTGTACATAGCTAAACATAATTTCAGACTTTTATGTAGATTGTAGAGTTTCAGTTGCATGTGTGAACTTGGAGCAGAAATGAAACTTTCAAATTTATAAGGAAAATGTAGACTAAATCTAGATTTTTGTTTTCACTTTACTGCTTGCAGACACATGTTACTTGCCACCAAGAGATTTTTTTCAATGCAGATTTCACCACGAAGAGGACATTCTTAGTATCAGATATAATAAATATAAAAAAGTTATATTTCAATCAAAGTTGACATGAAAGGCTTCAAAACTGCAAGTAATTATTTGGTAGGAAGCTGCTTTCCTTGAAAATTTCAGTTTGTGCAAATTTTCTCAAGTACAGTCATCTATCTTCCATCCAATGTAACCCATATATATATATATATATATATATATATATATATATATATATATATATATATATATATATATATATATATATATATATATATATATATATATATATATATATATATATAACGCACATAGTTCGCATTCTGATGAGTCTAATGTTAACGTTTGACAGCTTTTCCATAGCGAGAAACTGCTATTTTGTAGGCTGAAAATATGTACCCACTTGCCGGAGCAAGCATTTAGATTGGTCAAAATTACATAACATCGCCTTGTATGACGGATACACTAGAAGTTATTAGGACATTATAGAAGGAAACTACTATTATATTCGTGCAACCTACTGATGTTATTTGACAAATATTTGTAAACAGTGGTTACCAAAATAGTTCTGACATTTTTGTGTGTTTGGTTATCATCTTTCTAACTAATTGTGATATCCCGGATATATTATACCATTATTACAATACTAATGTTTCTAACATTAGTCTAATATGTGGCCCCGTTCCATCTCACCACAGTAAATTATTTATGTTTATGATGTCACCGATTGTTGATGGCGTGTAGATTTGTGGTGTTAAAGTAAATTTGAGAGTCCAGACTATATCTTTCATTCGAAATTCTATCTGATTTTGTTATTACAATTATTATGAGACAATCAAAAACTAAAAACGAAAAATATAAAGACGAAGTGACAGGTTTGTGAAACCATTATTTATCACATAGTTTTTACCATATTTATAGTTAGGCTCTTTGATATAATAATGGTTCTTTGGAACCCGCTCATGTCATTTTCGAAGGATGAAGGTTGAGGGCTAAGATTCACTTGTGGAGTTTCTCAGTTGTGCCTACATATTACTCTGGTCTGCTGTCTCTTTCTGCTTATGATATCAAGTAACTAATTCCCCCATATTTGAAAAGAGTGAATAAAAATGTTCCAACTCAAAGAAAATATTGTCCCGTTCCATCTCACCACAGTAAATTATACGGTAAGTCCCCTGCCGTGTTTTAAGTTATGATTGAAACATAGTAATGATTATTTTCAATTACATTGGCGATGTAATACTTTCTTAACTCTACATGACAAATTGACTGTTTTCCGTATATTGTTCATTATTTTTTTAACCACCCAGTTAGTGTTTGCTTATCTATACAATGCAATGTTTTATAAAATCATTAAATATGCGTATTCAAATACATAAACGGAATCAGTGGGTGGTACCTGAACTTTATTCCGTGGGCATTATTTTTATGAAATGGAAGGCTTACAAATATTGGTGAACTTGTCATCGAAAGTCTGCATACATATGTATTTATATTGCGCAATAGCAAGCTACCTTACAAATGATCTCTATAGTATAGTAAGTTTTACATGCGATAACCGCCGATTTACAATACACGACAACAGCAGGTAGAAGGCCCTTGGTATGGTGGATAATTTATTCATTTATTAGTCCAAACCATTTATGTATTTTACGTAAAATGGTAAATTTATAAGAATCAAATTGACCGCACGACATAAATAAATAGAGAGGGAGAGAGAGAGAGAGAGAGAGAGAGAGAGAGAGAGAGAGAGAGAGAGAGAGAGAGAGAGAGAGAGAGAGAGAGAGAGATTAATGAACAAGCGAAAAAGGAGGCCGCCTAGAGCACCGAGATTGGGGTGGGGGCGCAAAAACGTTGCAACAAAAATGTATTTAAAAATCCAATACCAATATCAATACTGTCAGGTTTTTCATTTAATAACATTAAATATGTAGACTAAATGAAAATAAAACATAACCGAACGTGTATTAATACAAATGAACAATCCTACATTATGCAACATTCAATTTTGAAAGTCTATAATAAGCGAAACTCCCAGGGTGGGGTGCGCATGGTGGAAGGTTCGAATGAGGGAGAGAGAGAAAACATTTAATAAATACGGGGAAACTAATGATCTTGGCGGATTGACGAGTAACTCTCGGAGGTACTGCACGTAAGTATCGAACCCATTGAGTAAAGATATGTGCTCCTAGCGCGTTACTACTGCGCTATCCAGACAATCTGCGAATAACTCCATTCAGTTTTTGTCTCAATGTTATATTAAAACATCTTGGGTTATAATTTCGTCTCCTTACGCAAAGGCACGGCGATAAAAGAGGGTACTCAAAATGGAATATACGGTAATAGCTTAGGGGTGAATCGTGTAAACTGGAATATACGGTATCAACTTAGGGGTGACCTTGTAAACTGGAATATACGGTATCAACTTAGGGGTGACCTTGTAAACTGGAATATACGGTATCAGCTTAGTATTGAACCGTATAAACTGGAATATACCGTATCAGCTTAGGGGTGAACCGTGTAAACTGCCTTGAAATTTAGCACATTACGATTGTACAGGTATTAATTATCAAACACAATATTTATTGAATTTGCGCCAGCCAAAGCTTATCTCTTTGGTAATTCAAAGCGATAATTTTGCCCTAGGCCATGTCAACGAATTATTAATTTAATCAAATCTTGTTACAAATATCAGATTAATTATGTTCCCTTGCTATACAAAGTCGACTTCAGGGAATGGATCTCTTGATAACTGCAAGCAGCGGCAACACTAGTAGAATTCTTATATGATTTAGTTTTGTATGTTTTGAAAAGCAATCCATGTTACAAAATATAAAATGAGAGAGAGAGAGAGAGAGAGAGAGAGAGAGAGAGAGAGAGAGAGAGAGAGAGAGAGAGAGAGAGAGGCAGTAATGTGATGTTGTCGAGATACATATGATCAGAAACAAATAATAAAGGTGGACAAATTGATCGGCTGTCGTGTAAAATCCATCAAGGGTATCGTGGTCTGTAGGACCTGATTCAAGATCCCTTTGTCATCATCTTTACGCAGCATCCCTGAAATGACCATTGATTTGTGGTTTGAACAATGCCCTTGACCTCTATTGCACTAATTGACCTCGCTGAAAATGGGTCGAATTAACTTTTGATGGACTGGAGTCCATCCGGGTGAAGTCAGTGAAGTAATATGATTGCGATCCGACCCTATAAACTATTTTAATATTTATCAAGAAGAATGACGCTAACCAATCAAATTTATCAATGTTTTAGCCGGAGATAACTTACAATATTACAAGATAAAAGAAAGCGCCGTGAATTTTAAAAGCTACATTATCTTCTCTATGATTTTCCAGGAAGTTTGTTTACGTTCTTTCATTCAATATGATGCAACAATTTGGCTTCTTATTGGGAGAGCTAAGCATAACGTCGAGTAACGTTGCAAGTAAGCGCCGTGAATTTTAAAAGCTACATTATCATCTCTATGATTTTCCAAGATGTTTGTTTACGTTCTTTCATTCAATATGATGCAACAATTTGGATTCCTATTGGGAGAGCTAAGCATAACGTCGAGTAACGTTGCATTTTTTAAATTAGCACGTCATGTATGAGTTTTTCATGTCACAGAATATCATGACGTGTTCAGTTGTTGTTCTTGTTCTAGGGTTTAACGCCATTTTTAGCACAAGATAGGTTATACATGGCAGACAGTATAAATGGTGGAGAAAGAACACGGGAAAATCCCGCTAAAAACCACCGATCCACGAGAAACTTAACTTTCTCACATACCCACATAGGCAGAACCCGCGACTAGAAACCACGCAATGGTGAGGTAGCAGTGATCCGTAACGGTGAGCGCTTCAGACCACTCGGCCACTCTGGGTCCCTACTTGTTCAGAAAATGGTGGTAATGTATACATTGTGAATGGATTGAGTTTCATTTCAATATTGTAACACAATATTTAGTTACAAGATGAAAGGGTAGTAAATTAAAAATATAGCAAAGCGAAATTATAAGATGGGATCCCGTTTTCAGATTATAAATGTACATCAGTCATTTTTCTAGAATAAGTAAAATCAGCAGGAGCAACTATTAAAAGGATTATCATCCTTGAGTGTACATATCTTTTCCTTTGGCCACACTAGTCCCTTCTCAAAAGCAGACCTGTTTATAAAAGAGGGAGTAATCTAGATTAGCCATTTAAGTGAGACCTGTTTGAAAAAGAGGGAGTAATCTAGATTAGCCATTTAATTTCGATCCAAGCGTGACCTAGCCTTAATATGCACTATTTTTCTTTTCAGGTGCGTGCGACCTCTGACGATTGACTACAATCATCAAGACAGTCTTTTCGGGGTACGTCAGTTTGAATCAACCTATTGAATAACATTCCATAATGACATTATCTTACACACGTACACTTTGTTTGCCTATATTGTAGGAATCACGTACAAGAATGACGTATCCACCCCACTCCACAACCCGGTCCCCAACCTAGGCAAAACTCCTACTAAAATTAAAGTACCATATTGTCCAGTGCGCTCATGTATAATTATGCTAGTACTTTATGATCTAGTAACTCCCAATTTGCATACTACTTATTTACATACTACTTATGCTAGTCTGTTTTAAAATGCACCCCTATGAAATTTGCTTCAGATGCGAGTAAAATCTGGTTAAAATAATTAAACTGTGTAAGAGTATGCTGCACTAATCATTATTCATTGTGTATTCGTAAGGTACTTTATCACCTATTTTAAGACCAATTGCGTTTGACATACATCTTTAAACCGTATGCATGCAACTTGATAGGTTCCATATGCTTATATCAGAAGCAGGTCACAGTGATCTATTTATGGGAATGGATGGAGTATGTTGGTCATAAGTTTGATCATTCATTCTCACATCAGGTTAAATCGTTGAGACTATATAGCAACCAGAACTTGACAAAAGTGTGCATCTAGGAGACAAAACAATGCTTGAATCAAATCATGGGCACTATAACCAAATTTGTTTGGCAAGAAAATTTACTCTTGTTTTTATTTACAATTTTATATCTTGACTTAAAAAAACAACTTTTTATGTGAATGTATGTCCTACGACATCTAAGAAACATTTGTCATGGCGACCTATTATTTATGAATCAATGACCTCTTCTCTTCGTAGAATCAAATGCAGTACTTGTATTCCTAATACGTATGCTACACCATAAGGTCTTCTGACTTGACATGTACCATGATGAGTTGCCTAACACCAGGATTCAAAAGTTCTTGAATTTAACATTCTTATTACCCTTCAGTGATTTGTTTTTGCAGGTTACACACCTCACCCCCAATGTATTATTATAGTATCAAACTTCTAACGTGAGTAATTGACTTTAATAAGAGTATTTTATATCTCTGTTGTTATAGATATAAATCGACCAATCTTTGCATACTACATTGCTACCATTAATGAGTAGTTTAATGTGTAACCTATAATACCTTCCTGTACTCATGTAGCGTAGTTAGCAACGGGATTCGCCTTCGTAGACAAGCCTTCTTTTGCAATATAGTTAGGGTTTTACTAATTCTCAAAATTGGCAAAAATATCAAATTGTTTACAAATTATAGAAAAGCTATTAGTAAGTATACAATTTTATATATGTACACAATATATTCAACAAATGTATTATTACTGTATGTTGCAGAATTCTTTTTCCTCAAAAGCCTACTTCGTAGTACATCCAGAATGGCGATCGGAATACAAGGATCCTCCCAAATCAGTTCCACTGAACCGTCCACCGTGGCCATGGGAACAACCACGTTACCGTCAAAATATTCAACGTCCAATAACGTACGAGCCACAGCCTGTAACCAAAGACCAAGAAACCAAACATTCGCCACCACCCTTACCGTATGAACTGCCCAAAGGATATACCTTCACGCATCCAATTTCCGATGTGTCCAAATCCGACATAAAGACAACGTTATATGGTTTGCCGTGTGCTGACCCGACTCGGTCCATGTTACATTACTAGAAGACGTACGTTTGGGTGTACGCCCTAGATGACTGCCTTTCTATACAAGCGCTCAATATAATTCACGTGTAGTTAGTATTTATCATCTTTTAAAAATTCACCCAATATTGAAACCAATGTGCAGGCGCCCCCCCCCCAATCACTTATCTATGAGTAACTGTCAAACGACATTCAGTCTAAAGAGAATATAATTTCATCTAATTGATTGTTGACGAGATGGTGAAGATGGTAAAGGTTTTGGGTTTTTTGTGTTTTTTTTTTAGATGCTGATCAATATATTGTCTGCAGGGAGAATGATATTTAAGAATTATTCCAAGATTCAGGATATTCATTTCTCTTTTTTAATGAATTGCTGAGATCACAGACGATTGAGACGTACTTGACGTAGGATTAAAACTAACCTTTCAAACTGAGTACGTAAAATACGTACAGATTAAGAAGGTCAACATTCGACGATGATTAAGAATTTGTAATGTTTCTTGGATCAAATACAATTTTTTCTTCTATAATGTAACTTAAATCAACAAAAGAGAAAACAAGACGAATCTTACGTCTGCTCACCCTCTCCCACGTACCTAATGTCGCATCGCCATATACAATTTTGTTGTAACGCGGCCTGCATATTCTTCTTCGACTGTAACGTAGGGGAATTAGATTATAGTATCCTTTCAAATGGCACTGCACATTATCCAGTGCATATGTCAACAAAAAGGCGTGAACTCAACATAGTTCCAGATAGTCAAAGAGCGAGAGAGATACTTTTTGTTTAGAAAGAACCAAAATAAGACGACAAAGCGACAAACTGTCCAATACGCCTTAACTTTGTCTCGTTAAAGCGTCATTTTGATAATAGGAGACTGTCGCGTTGTGCGTGCTTTGTCATTTTTCTCCCGTAGGCACTTTGTCACTCTGTAGCAGAGACAACGCGACAATACTTATCTCATGGTACAAAAGAGCCACCCAAAAAATCTCTAAGATTTATTAACGAACTGAATAAATATCAGTGCTCGTTGATGCATATTCCTCCTGCAGATTATCTGATGAAGAAACAAATTAACAATTCAGCTTAAATTCATTTCTGAATTTATTAATTTCAGTATATTCATTAGTGTCTCCATTTACATTTGTTACATTATTCATCACCTCTTTATCAGTGTCTAAATTTAACGTCATTTTTAATATTCCACATCTTTTATTCAGTGTATCAGTTTAACAACATTGATATATTAATCCACGCTAGAGCTCATAAATAAATATGCATGGGTATTCACTTGTATTTCTTGTTACATTAACATTTTCCCTAAACAGACACAGCTGTAGTTATTTCATGTAGGATATGCACGTGTACAAGGAAACAATGCATCACATGACACCTGCCCTGACTACAGAAACCCCCATAGAAAGGGTAATTATGTACCCCAAGAACCAGCCTAAGGCCCTTGAGGGCTGTGGGAGTGGATATAAATAAGCCACGGAATGAAACAGCCGTGCGACAGTAAAAATTCTGAAGTGCATCTTGGCATACCAAGGGTTCGGGTCTGTCAGGCTGTACAACAGCCCGAGAAGAACAAACGGGATCACATTTTCTAGGTCATTTTGATGACAGCTGAAATAGAATATAAGGAAGAATTAATTAATTATATATATATATATATATATATATATATATATATATATATATATATATATATATATATATAATTTTCTCTCTCTCTCTCTCACACACACACACACACACACACACACATACACACACACACTTATAAATGTATCTATCATGACGCCACTTTACATGTACTTTACATATATATGTTCTCTGGAACACAGTTATGTTGATGGAGGTCAGGTACAACATTACGCTATATAGTACACGTATTGATACTGCACCAAACGTTGAATATCTCAACTGATGCAGAATATGTATATAAATGAAAAACAATTCTATCTAAAAACCTTGACCTTCCTGAAGAAGTCTCGGCACGCGCTGAACAAGTACGTGAGATCACAGGGACTCGTATTGTTGCTTACAATTTACAAACAAACCATACATGTACTACATAATCCTACCAGGTATCAAATTTATTACGTTACGCGAAGTGTAGATTGAAATATCTAACTTGATTCTTTAATAGTTAGCACGAGAAGAGAGATAAATTCCTCCCTTGAAGGATTATAAAGTATATGCAAATATTATGGGTACAATGGGAGCAACCATACGAGCCCGTGCGGGTGAAATGGTCATAGCTTCCTTATCCTTATCAATGTAAGCGTCAAAAGCTGGTTTCCTGGGCATGTTATATCCAATGAAGAATTGAAAGCGTCGTGAAACATATCCGGCCATCTTCATCCGTGACTGTCTATTGAGTATCCCACTTTCCAGCCCGCGTAATTAAAGAAAGTTTGATCATATTCTTGAAAAACGTATAAAATCTGATATCCAAGCAGTTAAATTTTATAACGACTTTACCCTCGCACTCGTTCTACATCTGGATCATTTTTGCTCGGTTTAACATCCACTCCTGTCCGTCGTTTCAGAGATTGGCAATCTTCATCAGTCAAAAACGCCTTCAAGAGGAAAATAAAGATCAGTGTCAATAGTGGTGATTACTAAAAATAAACTATCGATTACTTACTTACTTGATTACGTTGCTTCCTTTCTTTATTGAACAGAAAGCAGGGTCGGATCAGATCAAGTTTTGGGATAAGGGTTCCAAGATTTCAAAAACACCCTGACGTTCTTCGAAAGGGCACCAAACAAACGTCTATGCGTATATTTACTCAGTGTGTACATACTACCTAATAAACGAGCGCAAAATTAAATGATGGTCTAATTGCAAATGATTGTGCGCCTGTGTGTGTGTGTGTGTGTGTGTGTGTGTGTGTGCGCGCGCGCATTTTAGTATTCTTTTGTTATCCTATGAGGTTCGGAACCCATCCCATTCCCACCCTCAATCCAGCCCTGTGAAGGGTATCGTTTTAGTGCTCTTCTTCCCCAAATCCGTTTCTCTTAAGACTATTGATAATGCAACAAGACAAACCTGTTGGTGAAGATATAAAGATTAAATGATTTTTATTTTCAGTATTTTCATTTACAGTATTTGTGTTATTGCAATTATAACGTATATCAAGATGGGAAGTAAACATTCCCATAAGTAAGAACATACCCGGAATGAAACTAAAATCTATGCAAATATTTTGGCGGGGTCCCAGTCCCTCGTAAACTATTTTCGACCTGTCGTGTATTCACGCAATCACCACGTGCTCCTTTACGGATTAGCTGTAATGATACCTAATTTTAGACTGCATCTCGTAGTAATTTTAATGGACGTAATTTCTAAGATGTGTGAGCTACTGTTCGCCAAGACGTGTAGAAACAATTTTAAAAGCTATTTTCTTATAACTGTGAAAGCATTTATGTGTACTACTGTTTCACACACACACTTACACACACACACATACACACACACACACATATATATATATATATATATATATATATATATATATATATATATATATATATATATATATATATATATATATATATATATATATATATATATATATATACGCTCACGCTTGTTATTTCACGGGAGTACAGTTTTTGCATCAGGGAAACGCCACGTAAGCTGACCACAGTTAAACGGGGTGAAGTCCCGCAATACACATATCATTTCTCATATTTAATAATTTAATAGCATTTGTTATAAGGAAGATGCTATTTTCCGATCCGCAAAATATTGTTTCTAACATGATATGAATTCATTTATAGGATTTGAAGTTTCAACACACGCATACAAAATGTTAAAATGTTGATATGGTCTTATCACTTCTGTTAGGTTTACTTTTGTGACCCATACATCTAGTGTGCCAGAAATGAAATACAGTTTAGGTGAATGTCTCGTGAACAATCAATCATACACAGGAATTTGTGTTTCATTCGCTGCAGTTCCCTCTTCATAATTCTCCGCCTCATCCTCCTCGTCGTCATCATCATCGTCGTCGTCTTTTTCAAGTTCCATTTAATATCAAGCACTTGATCCTCTTCAATATACACGTTTAACGCAAGCCATAGGGAAAAGAAGGAAACACGAAGATGTGGATGGAGGAAGGGGGGGGGATTTATGGCTGGAATGAGAAAGTTTTATTCTTGCTTTGATTTTGACCATAGCATTAGTGGCACCACGAATGGTGTGGGAGGGACAAAGTATCCCCGGATGCCAGGCGAAGCTTTCTTCCAATTTTAATTCTCATAGTATCTCCCCTCAACTTCGTGAAATGGGGACAATTCTTGACAAAACTTATATTTCGGAGTGAGATGGACGAAGATTGTGGTCACGCTTGCATTCTTTGTGTTAATTTATAATACCCTTATGGTAAATATATGTCAGAAGTTTCATCGTGCTTTATTGATAAAACGGCAGATTCCTGTGGTTTGATGAATGTTACGTGGAGATGGTGAAATTTGTTGCATTTATTTACTTCAATAATAGGTATGTCTATTATGAACCCAATCACACTTTCATTTATTTAGTAACAGCAAAAGTTAAACAGCCATATTACTTGCGGGGCCTCTGAGTACAGTCTCTTGACCTAAATACGTGGCTTTGTATGATAACACTTATGTGACGGGAAATAAAGCATATATTTGAGTCCTTATTTAAATCTGAATATCATAGGTAAAATTTAGAAAATAATATCGTCACGATCTGGTGTGTAGAAATGCAGGCATGAACACAGACGATATTTATTTGTAGTTGAATTTTAACACACACACACACACGCGCGCGCGCGCACGCACACATACATACATATATATATATATATATATATATATATATATATATATATATATATATATATATATATATATATATATAGAGAGAGAGAGAGAGAGAGAGAGAGAGAGAGAGAGAGAGAGAGAGAGAGAGAGAGACGTTAATACCGTCAGAAAATAGGAAACTTTAAAGGTTTTGTATTTTGTTAGATTAGGTATAGTACGCAAGGGTTCTCATGACCAAGCGAATCTAACGACACAAAAATTAGTCTGATTTGGATAACTGTTGAGATTTCCATTTTCTAAACTTAAATAAACGTCTCTATGGTTAAACTGTTATTACCATTTAAAAATAAGTATATAACTCAATGATAATGGTTTTTGAAAGATGAGAGTATTCTTGAAGGAGATGTTACGATGTTTTTCAAAATTTTTGATGAGGATAAAGAACATCGTTAATGACTGAAAATGTGTTTGAATCCAGGTCTGAATTTTAACATATTCTTTGACCGAAATGTTTCTGATTGGATTGAAATAATCAAGATATTTTGAGCCACAGTTTTAAAGTTTATTTCAGTGAAGATATAATAATATTGTTTGGCTTGAAAGTAAAGATGCTACATAAGAGTTATAACAAAACAAACAAACAAAAAAACAAACAAAATAAACTAGTATTGAAACAAAGGCGTAGTAAGAAAGTAACTTTGGACAAAGAGTTCATAATTACCTTGTTCTTATGTCTGTATCGGGCGGTAAGTAAGCTCATCAGACATGTTTTTATAAGAACAACTCCAGCATAAAACAAAAATTGGGCAAATATAGGGTTGTCCAACGAGAGAGTCGCACCAGCCATGCTGTAGAGTTCAGGTCGCTTAGTGAAATGAATGCAGATGACGGAGCGTACACGGTAACAGTGGTCGTTAAGTCAATAGATAGGGTTCAAGGTAAGATGATATACGATACACTTTGCGTCATGTGTAAACAGTGAACCCAACCCACTGTGCGGTTTCGAGGGCGTCTTCTTCCGTTCTAAAACAAATAAAATAATTAGATACCCGTACTAATAAATAGGTATAACGTGAACAAAGACAAAAGTTCAAATTTAACATGACCTTATTAAGGCCCCTTGTGTCAGTAAGTCTTGGGACGTGTTTACTCTATCGGGTATCACAGACTATACTAAATATAAAGACAAAAATGTAAATAAATAAATAAATCAGAAACATCGCCCTGATATAGCAATATCAATGAAAAATCGATGATTGAATACAAAGGGTATATTGTCAATAGAGCATGATTTGAAAGGTGTTGACGTCAGCAAGTTAAATTCAAAATGCCGCCACTTTCCACAAATTTCAACATCCTTCCAATCTAACCAAACTTTGAAAGTAAGGAAATGATTTGTTTGGGTTTTGTTTTAAAAAGAAAAAGACTGACATTAACCTTTATTTGAAAAAATCAAGATCTTAAATTAAAACAATTTTCAAATATTCAATTTAGAATAAAGATGTGCCACTAAATTCCGAACCAAAGTCGCTGCCTTCATTTTCGGGCATGCTCCAAAAAAAAAGTGACGTAATGCATTCGACAAAATCCTCTAGTAACTAGTACAACAACAACATTCGCACTTAAAGACATTTTAACTGTCATTAATATTTACAAATAAGGATGGGCTACCCGTTCGCACAACTTAGAAGAAGCCCGTCGATATGAAATTTACATGGATAGTGGCAGTAAAGTGATTATTTCATACATATATAAGAAACGATACATGAGAGAGAGAGAGAGAGAGAGAGAGAG
The DNA here is from genome assembly GCA_016746295.1 of Potamilus streckersoni. Classification (NCBI taxonomy): domain Eukaryota; kingdom Metazoa; phylum Mollusca; class Bivalvia; order Unionida; family Unionidae; genus Potamilus; species Potamilus streckersoni. Next base: position 335,239 of record JAEAOA010000962.1, on the reverse strand, counting down.
AGAGAGAGAGAGAGAGAGAGAGAGAGAGAGAGAGAGAGAGAGAGAGAGAGAGAATTAATACATAAACTAAAATGAATTCAGTTGTTAAAATTAAGAAAATAATGTCTTTGTTGTTTAACACTAAAATTAACTGTTAATACACCGTAATTATGTGAAGCGTTTCGTTTCTTTAATATATTTTTGGACCAAGCAAATCAAGAACCTATTACTTTGGTTGTAAAGTCAGCTGATCAGGATTAAAAATGATTAGTAGTCGCTGTCATATGGAGATTATTTAGAACAGGAACCAATTTCCGCCTAGTATTTGTAAATGAATATGTAATGTTATACATTTTCCATATCATCACCACACACATATAATGGACTCTTTAAATGGTTAGAATATAAATCATTCTGTAAATTACTATAATTGTTTATAATTCTTGTGTTGCAGAATGGATGGTTTCCTGTTTTCAACGAATAAATGAGTATGTACTTATGTCTCCTCTTGTCACTGTCTTACGTGTGAAGATAGAAGGCATGTTTTCTCACTTTTTAATGAATCTAGGAGTGAAATCCAAACATGACTGGAAGCGTGTTAAAATGACTTTCAGCTTTTTTTTTTCGAGTTTTGCATTATTTCGATCAAAATTATTCCTATTCCTGTTTGTTTTACCAACCATTGGTGGTAATAGGTCAGCAACACTAGATGGAGAGACTACGTGTACTATTGTATGATACTGTGTATGTGATTTCGAATTTTTTTTCTAGCTTTAACAATTTCTCAGTCATATCGCAACGACATCTACAGTGATGTCAAGAACTATGGCATCATGCCGCAGATATTAGCATCATATCCCACCCAGTCACATTATACTGACACAAGGCTGACGAGTCCTAACACTAACTTCTTAATGCTGATGGTCTAGCGTGGCAGCTGCAAGTACCATTTTTATAAATTTTGGTATGACTAGGTCGGCGTTCGAATCCGCGACTTCACGCAACTGCGGTGGACGCATTAACCACTTAGGGCTCAATAGCAGTTAAATTTTTATGAAAGTAACATTGTTTATGGAATTTTCATCTATTTGCCAAGGTAGACAGACCAGTTTCTTCATAAACTGTATAATACTCAACATTAAGAACAATTACAATTCTCACTGCTTCTAATTTTCGTTTTTCTAAATTGAGAGATTTTTCGACCGAACAACCATTCCATACAACATCTAATGAGATGCACATGTGGGTAATATATATCCTTTCAAGTATCTTTCATATAAATTTATATTTAAGAGTTTTTGGGGTGGTTATAATTTTTGAGAAAGACATAATTCTACGGGAGGTAGAATTGTAAAGATGCAAAGTTTGTAAAGATGCAGATAGTGTATAGTTGCTTTATGAAATAAATCAAGTTAATCATAATATACTTTTGTATATATTACTTTCAAAATAGTTTAATGAAAGAATAATCCAATGAAAAATTAATTTTAATACTATTTAGAGAATATTTCAATGTTATTAATTTTTACTAAAAATTATATCCTAATAACACCATCAGAGGGGATGACACCCAAATGACTGTCTATACAATTTTTTAAATTGTTGTGCAGGAAGGAAGTCCATGGGATTAACACCATGACTTATGCACTGGATAACATCAACCATATTGACACCACTGTTATCCACCATGACGATTTCATTCAAATCATAATTGATGTATATAATGTAGACCTACTATCCGTGTTTGCATGATAAATGCATGATACCGATACTGCATAACGAACAATTAAAATAATATTCACAAAGTATTCTCAAAAGACCGATTGTAAATTTGTGGAAGCATGGAGATGACTAGATGATAATTTTTAAATAAATAAATAAAATAAGTGTTCCTAAATCCTTCAGTTGTGAGTATGAATCAGTCATTACAAATACTCTCTCTCTCTCTCTCAGCAGCAGAGAGGGTGAATCCTACAACAATATATTTGCGACAAAATCGATTAAAGCCTCAGAATGCCAATGGAGCCTTCCTACGAAATCTCATATTTTAACCAAAAAAAAATTAAAGGTCCCATTTTACAAATGGAGCCTTAGCGATTTTGTCGCAAATACATTGTCATAACCACACTCAAATTGCTGCCATCTACGTCTACAAATTTTTGCGACAGAATCGATTAAAGCCTCAGAATGCCAATGGAACCTTCCTACGAAATCTCATATTTCAACCAAAAAAAAAATAAAGACCCCATCTTAGCGATTTTGTCGCAAATACATTGTCATAACCACACTCAAATTGCTGCCATCTACGGTCGCAAATATGTTGTCATTTCACCCTCTCTGCTGCTGATTAATACAAATTATTTAACCAAATATTTGATCAAGTCCAATACGATATCGTGACCGAGGGTCGTGTAAATTTATTGTTATAAATCCATATGGGACAGACTGAGCATGACTAAAGTAATTTTTAAATCCATTGAAGTCCATATCGGAACACCATGTCTGCCAAATATTTCGTAGCGTATGTGTATCAACGCCATTGAATACAGCAAGAATATTGCAGTTATCGCGAATCACTTTTGGAATTTGAGTATATCGTTGAGTGACATATATCACGTCAGTGTTTTTATGCCTACCTCGGGAAAATATTCTAGCAGGGTTCTTTTGATTATCTAACATTACATCATCGTACACTACAAGATTGTTTATGTCTCCATCGAGATCTTCTACTGATGGTGCATCATTAATATCAGTAATAAAGTCGATTACACTTTCACCTTTAATTTCTGATGCATTTTTATTAAAATCTTTTAGCACTTCATAGCACCGTTGATCATCTACGGATGGGGCAACTAAATATAATCTATCCCACTTCATAAATCGCATTATCAAATTAAGCAGTAATTGTGTTTTGCCTGATCCAGATGGTCCGATTATAATGGCACGGACAGAATTCGGAAGCGCTGCGTGGTGTTTTACCGGTTCTCTTCTTTTAGTCGCTGAAAAATCAATTATATTCATAACGCTATATATAAATTATGGATCTATATTGTGTTAAATGTAAACAGCGTACTGATACAACCGATCAGACAACCATTACAACTAAAAACAATAGACTAGCGCTTACTGGTAAGTGTGTAACATGTGGTACAAAAAAAATTAGATTTTTAAAAAAAAGCAACTCGGAGGTGATATTGCCGCAAAACTTGGAAAACTCCCCGGAACCCCATGGGCAAAATACCCCGGAGAAAAACACCTTCCAGGATATAGCTACTGTGGTCCCGGAACGAGATTAGATATCAGACTTGATGATCAAAATCAGCCCCGGCCTGGTGAGTATCCGATAAATGCTATTGATAAGGCATGTCATGCTCATGATGTTGCATATAAAAGCAATAATTTGCAACAAAGACATATCGCGGATGTAAAATTAATTCATGCCTTAAATGCTATTCCCGATAAATCCTTCAAAGAAAAATTGGCTTCATGGTTGGTCAAATCAGCTATGAAAGGCAAATTAGTGTTAGGTGCTGGTAATTGAAAACACCAGTGTTTTTATAGTATGGAATCTATTTATTATTCTCCGAAAGGATACTGGAGGGGTAAAGCAGCAATCAGTAAACTCGCTAACGCTGCAAAAGTGAAAAAATCCACTGCAAAAGATTGGTTATCCAAACAAGCTATATGGCAAATTTATCTACCACCGCCTAAACAAATTAATTATTCTCATTTTGATGTTACCGTACCCAATGAAGTTCATCAGGCTGATTTATTGTTTTTACCACATGACCATGGTTACAAATACGCGCTAACTGTAGTTGATATTGCGAGTCGATTTAAACAAGCAGAACCATTGAAAACAAAGTCAGCTTCTGAAGTCGCTTCTGCATTTGAAAGGATTTATCGACGAGGTCCTCTAAGATGGCCAAATCTATTACAAGTTGATCCTGGCAAAGAGTTTCAAGGTGCTGTTCTATCAACAATGAAAACTCATAGTGTTACAATACGACGGGGACATACTGCGTTACATCGTGATCAGGCAATTGTAGAACGATTTAATCGAACTCTTGCAGAACGGTTATTTGGATATCAATATGCAAAAGAATTCATCCAAGAAAAACGATCTCGTGAATGGGTCCAAAGGTTACCGAGTGTAGTTGCAGCGTTAAATAACGAGATTACTCGAACTATTAATATGAAACCAAATATTGCAATAAAAAAAGAATATATTCCCGAACAACCGCAGCGGGTTAGCACTCAGCCACTTCTCGGTGATGTTACTGTGAGATATTTATACGAACCAGGAGAGCTTGAAGGCGGTAAAAGAAGAGCTACTGATCCTATATGGAGTGTTACTACGCATAAAATTTCAACTATAACGCGATCAACTGGTAGACCTCCAATCTACAGATTGGATTCAACTGCACCTCAGCGTGGTTTTACACGCGAACAACTACAAGTCATTCCGGACGATACTCAATTACCGCCACATGGTCTTAACTAGCTCCGTTACGTCTATTACACTCAAGACAGGTCAACATCACATTGTTTCTGACATGACCAAGACTGTTATTTTTTCTGTCTACGGTGAATTGTCGAGGGTCTTTATCCGAATACTGCCAGTGCATTATACAATTGCAACTGGCGCAGTGATTATTCTGTTGTTCTTTTAATGCAATTATTACTTCAGCATCAATATCAAATTCTCGTTGTTTTTTTTTGTCCTGCTGTTTGTAACCAGAGAGTTTTTTATTAATGATGCTAATATCAGTGTTATCATCGTTTGCATTAAAATCATCATCGAAAACAATCCTTCGTAGTTGATTTATTCGTCGTACTCTGGACACTGCGAGATAGACTAAATTTGACCATTCAATGCGATTATCAACTATCCAAACAATTGTATCCGTGATGGTCAATCCTTGTGACGAGTGTATTGTTGTTACATAACCAAGCGTCCATGGTGATTTATCAGCGCATAATGCATCTTCTACAGTATTGATATCAACTAGCACAATATCATTTAACACTAGAATCTGTTTCTCCGTCTGGCCTGGAATTTCAACTTCAATATTCTGCTTTCGTGTATCCAATGGTCTATAACACAACGGCACTGGAAACGTTGGGAATTTTTTCTTGTGTAGCTCAAACAACTTTTTCTGAAGTGCGTCTCTGACTATCTTTCTACTTGCTACTACAAAATCATTTGGTTTCCATGTTTCCCAAAAATCATTCATAGGTGTTTCAGAAATTATTTCACGCGCTACTTCACATTGAATTCTATCGTGTTGTAATCTAATTAGTTTTTTAAACTCACGTAACTGCTCATCGAGTGCTCTATAGTCAGTATCAATTTCTTCGTAATAATCAACAAATCCTTTTAACCAATTATGTGGACTTCTACCAACAAATGGTGGTGGTTGACCATGATCGCCGCATAATATAATTTTTGTATTATTTTGCAATAACCAATCAAGAAACATTTTTAATACATCTTCTGAAACAGTACATCCTTCATCCCAAATAATAACCGCTGGAATAAATTTCTCACCCATTCGCTCAGGAGTCCAAGCATCGCCCTTGTATCGAAAAAAACTATGATACGTGCAAGCTTCAACATTTCGTTGTTTGATCTCTCTCGCTAGTCTATGGGTTGGTGTGAGTACAATCATGGACGTTCTCTCTCGATATAATTCTATCGCACGTGTTGTCTTTCCAGATCCACCACAACCGTTTAAATAAACTGTTTTATATCTACAAATTGGATCTGATATCGGTGGTGCTTTAGACATAGATTTTTCACTGATAGAATTATCGTTCTTCAGGTAACTGCTTTTAATCTCAACGTCTGCTGATTCAGAATAATCGCGTTGTATTTCTTGTTTAATTCGCCATGTTCCCCAAGTCTCTTCGCTATTAGTAAATTTAGTTATCTCTTTGATATATTTTTTATCGACATACATTGAATCAATTGCAACTCTGACTGCTATACTAGGAAATCTATTTATCATTGCAAATAAATTGATAGATGCATAACCCAGCATAGAAGCTCTCAAATGTAGATATGCAGAGCTTTCTCCATCACTGTAAGTAACAATTCTACCTAACTTTGTTTTATTGGACAAAAAGGCTGTTTTACAATTTGCGTATCTATTTTTCTCTACTGCATCTTTAATAACGAAGTCGTATTCGGCATCATCTATAATCAATCGTGAGGATTGTTTTTTAAAGTTAAATTTTTTTCCACCCTGTGTAAATTTACCGATTATTCTTCGGCCGAGATCCTTTGCTTCATTATTTCGTTGATTAAATATCTTTTTTGACCATTCAATAATGTACTCCTCGTCAGCATCAATATGTTTTCTAGACTTATCGATTATACTATCAAGACATTCTGGTTCTGGTAACCAGACATTGGTTTGTTTTCGATATGAGATAATCGCTTCGCTGACAATCAACGAAACTAACACTTTACAATCAATCATATATCGCAATAACACTATTGGTAACCACATCCTTTCAGCCATGTGTCTACCAATCCAAACATAACAACACGGATGAAGTCCTTCAGCGAATTCAAATGATACTACGCAAGCAAAACCGGTCAAATCAAAATCAGGCAGTGGTCCATTAATAGCAACGCGAGTCATTTCATGTGTGGGATGTCCAAACCGTTTAAAATACTCACCAGCGAATCCATATCCTAGAAAACTTCCTGGATAACAGGCAACGATATCAACTGATATCATATTCTCACGATTGTACTTAACGTTCCATAGACCGCCATGATAATATTCCAAACAGCTGGATTGAACATCCTGTAAAAACTCTTTTCGTGTTGGTTTCCAATTATTTTTCTTTCTTGCAAAATGAGCTGCAACTGATGGAATTGTAAAACAATTTGTAAGTAACTGTTCGTAATCTTCGGATTTTTCATTAAAAACGCTAGCGTTTTCACTGAGACTTATTGCTAGATTTTTCATCCTATTATGTAGACTTTCAGTACGATATAATTCACCGTTAGGTTTCACAAATTGATTGAATTGACATTCTTCATCTTCAAAACTATGAAGTAGCCATACTGATACAGGGTCGTTTTTACACAAACTAGCAATAGCATCGAATAATCTTTCTTCAGTGAGAATACCATCCTTGATGAATTCTTCTGGGATATACTTCACTGTTCTGTCTCGCGGGAATATTGTAACCACGGATGTCCATGCGTGTTTGTTATGATCAATAATTTTGATTGGAGCTCCGTTTTTATTGTATTTTGATTCGTATAATACTTCGCCAGTTATCGTTAAAACGGTTATCGGAAATCTCAACGACTTTTCCAATCTAGCTATATCGGAAATAGTTGCTCCGTTCTCTTTCACTGTTAGCTCCCATTCATCTATTTTTTTATGTCTTAGATCGGTTAATTTATTCCCACGGAGTGCATTTGTAAAATGTTCTAAGACTCTTTGTGCCACACAGTTGAGTGGCTTTTCCGCTGACGTTGACTGTTTCATTGGTGCTAGTTTTCCAATGTCAGGGTTATTTAACGGATACATCCCATAAACGACTGCTGTTTCTGGATACGCTTTTTCATAGTATGGTTTATCAATTCCAGTTAACAGCCCTGGTCTGGAATAACGGCTAACAATGACTGATGTCCCATCTTTGAGAATTGGAACAAATTTGTCTCTTATAATATATTCGCCCGATTCTAATTTGATAATGAATTTCACTCTGATAAAATACCGTTTATTGCCAAGTTGTGATAGTATCATAGCTGCTGTTTCATCATTCATTCTAGCATCAACAACACCATCAATTCTAAATGTTGACCAGGTGTGTGATGCACCATCCTGTTTAAACTCATGAACACAATCTCGTATTTTTCTAATCAGACTTCTATTAGTTATTCTCTCTTTTGGTACGTCTTCGAGAGTTCTATCAAGATTGAATTTAATATTTTTCCGAGGCTTGATTGCCGATAATCTCTTGAATTCTTCATTCATATAAATAAGACAAGTATTTAAATAGAAAAGTTTGTTTATATATAATGAATCACTGCAAATGGCTTATGATCGGATCAGTAACCCCATGCAATAAATCGTGTAGAGGTGAATTCTGTGGATATCACTTACAGAGTGTCAGAAATAATTCGACAGGCCCGTCCCCATGCATAAATTGTGGGGTGGGTGTGAGAGGAAAATCACAATTATGTATCAATTGTGGGGGTAAGCGGTTTAGAGAATTGAAACGTTATTATGATAAACGAATAAAAAACGCTATCATTGACCCTAATCATGACTCTGTCAAAGACAAAATCATAAAAACCCCTCAAGACTACATTAATAGATTTATAATTAAAGCAAATAATGAATTAGACAAATAGTATTATTATATATAAATGGAGCAAGAATTCAGACCACATCCAATACTCGTTAATTATGAAATATCTCGTAATGGTGTTGTTAGACACTGTAGACTAAAGAAACCCGTGGGATATGTTAATAATCAGGGATACTTGAAATTTACTGCTGGAGGAAAGGGATATCTCTGTCATAGGGTAGTCTTTGAGTGTTATATGGGACCGATTAAAGATGGCTGTGTTATTGATCACATTGATTCTAATATTCAAAATAACGCGATTTCCAATTTACAATGCATTTCTCAAAGAGAGAATATAAAAAACGGAAAGACAGGGACTTGTAAGTCAGTTGGAAAGAGACCAGTACAGTCATTTGATACAACGACGAATGAAGAAAGAGTTTTTCATTCAATGAATGCTGCGGGAAAATATTTTGGAATATGTATTCCTTCAGTACGAAAAGTTGCTGAAGGGATTTATCAAACAGCTATCTCAAAGAAAAATGGACATAGAATAAAGTTTTCCTATTTACAAGATAACTCTCAATAGTGAGTTATGCTATTTTAGTCATTTTTGCATGATTTTACCATTCAGATCAATTACCATAGGGCAATACACTAAAAACGTTTCGCGCGTTAATACATATTTTTTTTTTCAATATTTATTCGCAATATTCACTTATATATGCATTAAAAGAGTAAATGACAATAACTGGAACAGCCGGAACAGCCACATAGTAAATATAGTTATTGTACCGGAACGCGCGCGTGTAAGACAAGACACTGGGCCATGGTTCTATTAATAGATTTTTTAAAAATCCCAATTACAAGGACAGCGTTAACAGCGTTTGTATGAAAATGAAATTACTTTATAATTACAAATTAAAATAGATTGTATGTGAGGTCAAAATAGTAAAATGCGCTACATGTAGTTTAGTTTTAGTGTGGCTATGTGTAATAAAATTCAGAAAAATATCATTCTCGATTCAAGAAATAGCAGGGTCCTGAATTGACAGGGATCCCCCATTACGGAGTTATCTTGTCATGTAAATCCATTATTACTACGATTATTTAATCGTAATATTATAGAAATTAATAAAAAAATTGCTATTATTTAACAGTTGTATTTCTTGTTTTAATGTTTTATTTAAATACTTAGCTTCCATTGAAATTACTACACAGTATTCATTATGAAATGCTAGGAAAATAAATACACACCTACACATTGACACTGCAGTATTAGTTCACCTTATATATAATATGAGCCGTAATAAGTTTGGGGCTTTAAAACGAAGCCCACTTTGCCAATTAAAACTCCCACGCCATTGACATGGTGTGGTTGAATTTTTTCAACTGCAACCAGGGTTAATTTCTTGGGTTGCTTTTGATTGGCAAAGTGGGTGTAGGTCCGCCCCGTCGTTTCATGTTTGTATCGTCCTGTACTGTCCCTATCATACCTCATATAACCATCCTATCATATAACCATCCTATCATTTCATTGTATATAACCATCCTATATAATCGCATTGTAAATATTCATTCATTGTAAATATTCATTCATTGAATCGCATTGTATATATAACCTATAATCGCATTGTATATATAACCTATAATCGCATTGTAAATACTCATTCATTGTAAATACTCATTCATTGTAAATACTCATTCATTGTATATATATCATCCTATATGTAATGTACTGTCCCCCCCACAACATATCTTCCGGAAGACCTAATATAGCATTTGTTACGTTAGAGCTTCCAATTGGGAGATCTATGTTTGTGGCCCTTGGGCTTATATAATGCGAAGGCACTAAATGAGTTCCAAGAATGTGCTGTCCCCCCTCTGGGCCTCTTTGACGTCGTTTGGCGCGAAAGAGGTTCCAAATGAGGCTTTATGTTATATGTTCAATGTTTGTAAAGAAATCACTTGGATTTCACGTCTAATACCCATATAACCCGCCCTTGAACTCGATTGGGGGGTTAGGGTATTGTATAAGTCTTTAATGTATGTGCCCTTTCTTGCCTCGAAACTCGAATGAGGAAGAGACGGGCATTGTATATGTTTTGTTTTTTTGTATATAAAAATATTTTAAAGATACAAATACATTAGTAATAATAATAAATGGAATTTCAAGATATTACATCTATCATCACAGAAATATCAAATTTAAGAAATCAAGGAATCGTACTTTCTGAATTTTTGAATGAAGACAGACTTTTGAATGAATTTGAACAAATTGATATACAATTGAAACATGGAAGATATGTTCTACCTAAAATGTATTCACTGATAAAAAGAATCCAAAAAGCGGTTAATGCTTCTTTGTATAACAATGATATTAATTTATTCATTCGGCTATTTAGTATAGTTGAAGCCATTAGAAAGAAACTCGGGGAACAGTACCAAGTTCGGTCAGAGATTGCTTTGAAAGTGAAATCTATAAGACGTTTGATTGATGCAAGTGAAACCGACAATTGAAAAATCGTTAGCATTTCCAATAATGACATCAGAAGCATTAAGTACCAGACTAGCCCGTGAGAGGTTAGCATTACTGAAAAAGTTTATACCAATTCGAGATAACGTGCGAGATAAACTACAACTTAGACAGCAAGCGCAGACTGACTTTTTTATTGGAAGCGAACAACTTTTTGCCCCTGTAACTAAAGCCACTAAAGATATGAAACTTGCAACAGAACGTGCTATATACGGCGACATCCCTAAAGAGGGAGCAGTACCTATTATTGATGTATTAGGAAAGATTGCTACAGAAACTGAAAAAACTCACGAGGGAATAAAACAGCTTTCAGGTGAGTTACAAACTCAGCGAGAAATACAACAAATGGGTAATATTGATATTGATGATAACCCCGTTAAAAAAAGTGTTCCTTTTAACGAGAAATTCACTGATGAAGCTATAGAAGAAATCAGACAAATTCAATTGTTGAAACCTAAAGACTATGAGTTATTTGGTGACTTTGCTGTCAAAAGTTATTATAACAGGGGGAAATTTTTAAAAGATGAGTATAAAAAGAACATAATAAAACGAGATCAATGGGTGGATTGGTTATTTAAAATTAATAAAAATGAACCCGGCAATTTAAAAAAGGATACATTGAATTACAGAGCTTTTAAAATGGGAGTTGATGCGTATGGTATACAACAACATCAACGAAAAGAACAACAACAAGGTCGAGGTCGAGGTCGAGGTCGAGGTCGAGGTCGAGGTCAAGGTCGACAATCTCCAGAAATTCAAAACGTTTCCGAATCAGCTGCAGAAATTCAAAACGTTTCCGAACCAGAAAGTTCTTCAGGAGGGGGTTATGGAAGTTCTCATCATGATTCTCATATGTGTCCTAGTAATATCATTAATGATATATCACGACTTGAGGTTCTTATGGGAGGTAAGCGAGCTGGAAATAACTCAGTCGAAATAACTAATGAAGCATTTGATATTTGCAGACGATTATTCCAAGGTGGGATAATTGATATTCATACGTATCGAGAACTCTTGGATGAGTTAATGGACGGAATTCCGGGGGAATTTAGTGATTGAAATTGTATTTAGAAATTACAAAGTCATTTCAAATAAGATGATAGTACACTATAATCACAATAAACCAACAAACGTGTATGTAGTGAACTCAAGATTGCCCGTTTATAAGGCATACTACGGTGACGGCCTTGGAAATATCATGGCTGGTTTATTCACAAGAATAGCCCCAAAAGTAGCACCAATTGCTAAACAATTAGCGATGAAAGCCATTGATGTTATTCGTAATAAGGGAATTAACGCTGTTGGAGATCTTGCAGGAACGGCCTTTTCTACCGCAAAGAATAGAATAACGTCATTGGTGAAATCTAGATTCGGACGAAAACCACCACCACCGCTACCTTCAACAACAATGATGCCTGCAAATGTCAGTAAAGTGATAAATAACGCAGTGGAACAAAAACTAGCATCATTAGCAATGACTTCACCAGATAGTAGTAATATTGCAAGTATGATAGCGGGAAGTGGTCTTGGAGGAAATCGAAAAAGAAAATGATTTAGAAAAACGATACGTTTTAGTATAAATGGCATTTAAAAAAATTGCTGATCCAGCGTTTGATATGGCGGCACCGGTGAATAAAGATGATTCTAAAATTAACTATCAGTATTATGCCTATCCTGCAAGAGAGCCTAATCAACGAGGGAGAGTTGAACTTCAAGTTCAAGATACAAGTAGATACTTTTTGCCGTGTGAGGCGTTTATTGAAGTAGAAGGAGAACTTGTAACAAATGTTGCAGCTGATACGCCATATGGGAATGACCAAAATATCCGAGTTGGTTTCGTAAATAATGGCATTATGGCGCTATTTAACAGTGCAAGATATATCATTGATGGAAAAGAAATTGAATCAATAGAACAAGATGTTGATATTGCAACAACAATAATCGGACTTGCGAGATATTCTGATGATTATACAAGGTCGGCTGGTCCGTCTATGATGTTTGCTAAGGATACTTCTGAACATGCTGACCATATTCAGTTTATTAAAGTACGAACTGCGCAAGCTACTGCAGAAGCTGATCAACAACTCGCAGCTAATCTAGACCGTGAAGATAGACCAGGCGCTGAATTCGACATTTTAAAAAGGGTTAATGGTAATTTCAATCTAGGATTTGCAACACGAAATGGAACATTAAAAGGACAACATCGACGGTTTTCATGTGCAATTCCGTTACATCATATATTCGGATTTTGTAGAAATGTCAGAAAAGTCATCTATGGAGCAAAGCATACGGTTGTGTTAGTGCGAAAAGAAAATGACAATGATGCAATTTGGCATGCTAATGGTGTTGATGATGGTAAAGTCATTTTAAATAAATTGGTTCTATGGATACCCGTCTTGACACCAGCAGTTACAATAGAGCAAGAATTACTATCGTTTATGGACACAGGTGGAAAATCATTGCTAAGTTGGCTAACAACAACGACTGATACGAAGCAGGATAATATAAATGGCACATTTACATGGCACTTAGCATCAAAACAAGGTGTTTCAGCTCCACGTCATATCTTTATAGCGTTACAGGATGCAAATCGAGTGAGTCGGAAATTATCTAGTCATATGATATTTGATAAATTAGGGGTAAGTGAAGTTTCGTTGAGAATAAACGGACAACAAGAGCCAGCAGAGATTGTACAGCTTGATTATGAAAACAACAACATAGCTCGTGTATATCATAGAATATTGTCGTATATGGGTCGTGATCAAAATGTTGATACTGGTTTGCAAATATCGCAAATTGATTTTGAAAAACACTATCCGATTTATTACTTTTCATTGGAACATCTTGACATGATGAGACAATCTGTTGTTGATATATACTTCCAAGCTCGGGTACAACGCCCTGCTGGTATAGCCGATTATAGAGCAGTTGCTGTCATTCTCAGTGATAAATCAATGTTGTTAGAAGGAGTTGGCGGACGAATGAGACTTATTGATGCACCAGTGGAAAACATGTAATGTTTTCAAAAATCATTTGATTTTCCAAACATGTAGTTAGGATTTTCACAATAAGATCAATTGAAAGTGTAAATTACATTTAGAATAGAATGACATATAGTATTGTTAATGTCCAGTTGACTGATGGTCAGGTCAAGAAATTGAAATCAAAGTCGGCTAAAGAATGTGGAACTACAATAACGCTGAAACCCACTCAAATGTCCGGTGGTGCACATAAATTATCACTGACAGATCGTCAAATAAAACATTTCAATGATGCGCTAAAGAACAAACGAGGAGTTCAAATTGATTTTTCGAAAGCAGCAATCGCCAGTATGATAAAATCGGGTGGAATATTCCCGCTGTTAGCTGCTATTCCAGCATTGATTGCAGCGGCTGCCCCAGCGGTTGCGAAGGCGGCAGCGTTAGGAGCCGTTGGTACTGCTGCAGGAATGGCCCTGAAAAAAGCTACTGGGAAAGGCTATAAAAAAAAGGAAAGGGTCTAAGACTACCAGGAACTCCACACAATTGGTACAAGGGCACGGGCCTAAGAATACCAGGAACGGCTTATTAGTGGAAAAATCCCTAGGATTTTCACCAATGTCCAATTTTGATTTAATTGATGCTGTAAAATCATTATCAATAAAAAACTTTAGAGGAGTTTTCATGAGAGATCAATTACCGTCAAAACCAATGAAAAATGAAACGGGTATTATCAATCTCGATAACAGCAGCGGAAAAGGAACTCATTGGGTCGCATATGCAATTGATCCACGTGGAATTGTCTATTTTGATTCATATGGATTAGCTCCACCAAAAGAATTCATGCGATATGTATCCACAATAACAAAGTCATCTCCAATTTTTTATTCCACGCTACCAACACAACAGTTAAATGATCCACCGATATGCGGTCGTGAGGTATTAAACTTCCTTGCAGAGATATCTAAATTTCCAAGAAAACCACCACAAGTTGTTGTTAATGAATATACTAGCAGGCAATGGCAAAAACGATAGCGTTATGATTTAGAAAAACGTAGCATTTTCGTATAATGATTGATATTTGGGGACGACCTTTATCAGAATAAAAAAAAACAGAAACCGATAGCAAATTCGCTGTCGAAAGTGTAAAAAAAATAATCGAAGATGAAATCGCCGAGACATTAAATTTGTCAAGTGTAGATCCTGGGGAAATAGTTGTATTTCAAGATCGCCAGGGCAAATTGAAATCTAGTAATGTTTCATTGGATGATGTCTTAATACGAAGACGTGACGTCGTTGAAGATACAATAGCGTTATATTCAAATGATGGAAAACTCAAACCGGGTGTACTCGTTTCTACAATCACAGATGCATTAAAAAATTTAAATGAAGAACTTGAAAAACATATAACAACATATACTTCCCTTCGTAGAAATATTATCAATAAATTCTTTGGAACACCAGCGGTAACCTCTCCATCTCTCGCTGAAATTAAATCCAATTTTGATGAAATTAAATCCAGTATTAAAAATATTAATGATGCTGGATTTAGTATTATTAGAGATAGCATTAATAGTATTAAAAAATCTATCGAGGATATTACAAAATTTAAAACAGACAATCTTCCGCTACTTGAAAGAATAAAGATTCCTCATGAGAGAAATATCATAAATATGATATACACAGTTCTCTCTGGATCATTAGATTGGGAACCTAAAAAGAATACAGTAACCCTCACTGTGTCAAACAAGGGTATTTATCGATTAACAATAGTGTCACTGAATCAGTTTAATATATCATCATCGACTTCATATGGATACAACAACGTGATTTCAACGACTATTGACGTGGGTGAATACAAACGGTTTACAATAACAAGCACTGATCCTAATTTAAATAAGACATCATTTGTATGGTACATGGAGTTTGTAGCTGATCTAAATTAGAATTTTTAACAATTAAAAACCACTTGAGGCTTTAAAATAATATGATTCCATCATCGCAATATCGCTATGATACCGTCAAAGACTTCTTAACAAAACTCAAAACACTCATTGATGAATATGAAATAAAAATTAAAAAGTATCGCAGGAGAATTACCGCAATTGATGTTACAGTATACTCGGTATCTGGTATAATGGCCGGTGCTGGTATTATACTATCTTCAGTAACAATGGTAGCTCCGATTGCTGTCCCAATTGCTATTTCCGCGGTGACAACATTTGCTGGACTTGCAAATGCTATTACTAAAAAAATATCATCGTGTTCTCAAGAAAAACTTAACGACTATATAGTAAAACATCAAGCAGTATCTAACGGTTACTCACAATTATCCTCGTTGATGTCATCATCGATTGATGATACGATAATTACCGAAGACGAATTCTCCGCGATGATACGTATTTATGATACTACGATTAAAAACGCTAGCGTTTTTTCATCTATTGCAAAATTAGACATTGTAAATAATAATAATAATGTCGCAAGAGATTCAACTACTTCAGCGGATAGCAGAAAATACCACTCCGCGGAAAACAAGCATGATATCAATATCGTCAACAAACCCTAAATTCAGTGTGAATTTTCCCTCGCCTGTTTCAGTAAAGGAAATCGCGTTGGCAAAATTACGAGTGTATCATAGTTGGCCTAATATCAGATCGGTTCCATTTGGCGGTCAGAGACCTAATAATTCTCTGGTGTTTGCATATAGGAATAAAAAAGATGACACTCCAGATTGGAACGTTGTTTCAATACCAACTGGGTCCTATCAAATTGAGCAAATTAATAATGAATTACAACGTAGAATAAAATCCATTACTAAAAAAGAATCAAAAATTGCGATAACAGTTCATGAACCAACACTGTCATCTACAATTGAAATAGGCTCTCCTGGGTATGTTGTAGATATTTATAACAGTTCAATAAGAACAGTATTAGGATGGCCCGAAGATCCACCTAGAAGTGCTGATAATTCCACGCCCGAGCCTGTAAAATCTGATTACGTCACTGATGAAATAGGACCTGAAAATCCATCAAAAGGATATAAAACCCTCCTCGATATAAACTTTACAAAAACTTATCGACGTAAGAATGAATATGGTAAAGATGAGTGGTTAACTCCATTTTATAATGATTATATCCCACAGGAAGGTGAAATTCTGGAAATACATGAAACAAGTCCAGCAATGGAAGATATTGAATTTTTTATCTTCAGAGGAATGAATGATGATTTTAAATTGTTATTACCATCGTTAAGATCCGGTCTTATACAAAGATGCATTAGTGGTTCAGCGGGTTTAAAATCTCGTGTACATTTTGAATTATTTAATCAGATTTATTCTTTCCTGTTTGTAAAACCATTGGTGGTAATAGGTCAGCAACACTAGATGGAGAGACTACGTGTATATTGTATGATACTGTGTATGTGATTTCGAATTTTTTTTCTAGCTTTAACAATTTCTCAGTCATATCGCAACGACATCTACAGTGATGTCAAGAACTATGGCATCATGCCGCAGATATTAGCATCATATCCCACCCAGTCACATTATACTGACACAAGGCTGACGAGTCCTAACACTAACTTCTTAATGCTGATGGTCTAGCGTGGCAGCTGCAAGTACCATTTTTATAAATTTTGGTATGACTAGGTCGGCGTTCGAATCCGCGACTTCACGCAACTGCGGTGGACGCATTAACCACTTAGGGCTCAATAGCAGTTAAATTTTTATGAAAGTAACATTGTTTATGGAATTTTCATCTATTTGCCAAGGTAGACAGACCAGTTTCTTCATAAACTGTATAATACTCAACATTAAGAACAATTACAATTCTCACTGCTTCTAATTTTCGTTTTTCTAAATTGAGAGATTTTTCGACCGAACAACCATTCCATACAACATCTAATGAGATGCACATGTGGGTAATATATATCCTTTCAAGTATCTTTCATATAAATTTATATTTAAGAGTTTTTGGGGTGGTTATAATTTTTGAGAAAGACATAATTCTACGGGAGGTAGAATTGTAAAGATGCAAAGTTTGTAAAGATGCAGATAGTGTATAGTTGCTTTATGAAATAAATCAAGTTAATCATAATATACTTTTGTATATATTACTTTCAAAATAGTTTAATGAAAGAATAATCCAATGAAAAATTAATTTTAATACTATTTAGAGAATATTTCAATGTTATTAATTTTTACTAAAAATTATATCCTAATAACACCATCAGAGGGGATGACACCCAAATGACTGTCTATACAATTTTTTAAATTGTTGTGCAGGAAGGAAGTCCATGGGATTAACACCATGACTTATGCACTGGATAACATCAACCATATTGACACCACTGTTATCCACCATGACGATTTCATTCAAATCATAATTGATGTATATAATGTAGACCTACTATCCGTGTTTGCATGATAAATGCATGATACCGATACTGCATAACGAACAATTAAAATAATATTCACAAAGTATTCTCAAAAGACCGATTGTAAATTTGTGGAAGCATGGAGATGACTAGATGATAATTTTTAAATAAATAAATAAAATAAGTGTTCCTAAATCCTTCAGTTGTGAGTATGAATCAGTCATTACAAATACTCTCTCTCTCTCTCTCTCTCTCTCTCTCTCTCTCTCTCTCTCTCTCTCTCTCTCTCTCTCTCTCTCTCTCTCTCTCTCTCAACATTCTAACTATTTCGGATACGCATTTCTACCTATTCATTTGACTGTGTATTAGGCATGTACATGTCTGCGTTTGTTTTCGATCAACATCTGCTTTCTAACTCTAGCTCTTTACATACATACATACATACATACATACATACATACATACATACATACATACATACATACATACATACATACATACATACGTACGTACGTACGTACGTACGTACGTACGTACGTACGTACGTACGTACGTACATACATACATACATACATACATACATACATACATACATACATACATACATACATACATACATACATGCCTGCCTGCCTGCCTGCCTGCCTGCCTGCCTGCCTGCCTACCTACCTACCTACCTACCTACCTACCTACCTACCTACCTACCTACCTACCTACATACATACATACATACATACATACATACATACATACATACATACATACATACATACATACATACATACATACATACATACATACATACATACATACATACATACATACATAATTCCTCGACTACATTTTTACCATTTTTGAATTGACACGCATATTCATTACAATATATTTTATCCTTACCACGTAATTATATCTTCTTTGAATAGAAGTCAAAACTAAAAGGCAATTGTTTGGAATATCATAAGCATTGGCAAAAACTTGATTGACCTGAAAAATGTGTAAACTAAATTTAACAACACCTCATCCCGACACTGTCTTTATTTTCGTATCCATGGTTTCATGCATTCTTTCCATTGTCATCAAAACTAATATTGACTCATTTATATTAAGTAGTAGGCATTGTATCCAGTCTATATCCTGGAATTACATTATATATAAACATTTGTGTTGTATCCTGAAGTGTTGGTACTAGTCGACAATATATGCTAAATTAATAATATTTGGATAAATATTTCAATTGGTGAGTACATTAAAATTAGAGTTATATCTAGTTACCCTGATATAGAAATATGATATTTGTTGAGCAAATTAAAAACAGTCAAGCTTTCCAATTTCGAATTGTATGGCCTACGCTATTGTATAACCTACACTTTGCTTTGCTAGTTTAGGACGTTGTCCCAATCAATGAGAGACAAAGCTAACTTTAAATGTCCTGTTGAAGCTTTTAGCATCAGCACAATAACTTCAATTAAATAAAATTTATTTAAAATTTATTCTGAGATAAAACTAACTAGAGTTTTTTATGGAGTAATCAAGGAAAGGCTTTAAAATTTTGAATTAAGTGATATACATTTGCGTGGATATTATAATAATATGAATTTTTAAATATTTAAATATATTTTTGTATTTTTTATAAAATTCATATAAAGTTTTCTTTCTTATGCTGATTTTTTATTTTTATAAAATTCATATAAAGTTTTATTTTTTATGCTGATTTGTTATCATGGTTAAAAAAATGACAAGTGGTTTTGTATATTACATGAGATAAAGAAAGAATTGCAATAGAGTATTGAATATTGCAAATTTATTTATATTACCTGTGTAATATTCAATATATCTACGATAATGAAGACATACTTATATTTTTGCATAACTTTCATTTTTTTAGTTTCATTCTTGTATTTTCAAATGTAAATAATATATAAAGTGCGAAAAATAAATATTTCCCATAATGCCAAGCGACACTGGATTGTGCATGTCTTCATTAGTTGGACACTTGCATAAAGAAAAACGAGCACTTTGAGAACTAGCACCTAGAACAGGAAACCACATTATATTTTAGACCTGGAAATTGTTTTGGATTTTAATAAATTAAACTAGACGCTGTTCATGCATCTACGAAGATACTACCCTTTAGCAAACGTTTCAAAAACTTTCAAAATCTGGTCTGATACATTTGCTGAATCTGACTAACTTTACGGTGGATAGGATGATTGAGTTTACAATATGTCAAAAAACTTAATTTGTTGCAGCGTCATAGGTCGTCAAATCTTACCACTCTCTTATATCACTGATATTCTAATGATCAACCTATTCATATAGTTAAAAGTAATGCAAAGTTAAGACAAGGGTTGTTGGGGTATTTTTGCTGGTGAGATAATTTAATCTTATAAGCTTTGATTTAAGACAAATTTTGATATATCATGAAAGTAATTATTTCTTGTCTTGCGGAAATGCTGGATATATCTGAGTTTCTGGTACAAAAGAAGTTACAATTTAAATTGTTTAGATCCCGCAGTTTTTACAGAATTAAATATGTTTGGTATTATCGTAGGAAAGGTAAATATCACACACACTTGGTGTGTGTCTGTTTGAGTTACTGGGTAGTCATTATGTCGACAATTGCAATAAGGTTACAAATTTGTGTCACGCTAATATTTGATCTCATTGTGTATATTACCTTGCTGACAGATTCGCATACATAATTTCATACAAGTATTATATATTACCGAATACTATAATTTACATTTTTTAATGCAAGATATGCACGTGTATAATACACAATACAAAAATGTGTTCTAAGAATGTTACTACCACTGTTAGCGAATCTTCATTAAAGTTCTTCCTATTCTTTTCAAAGTTAATAAATATTTTAAGGCATTATTTCTCAAACGTGTTATACGCCTACCAAACGTGGTACGCGAAAGGGTTTCAAGAGGTACGTAGCAGAAAATTATTAGTAAATCACAAAAATTAGCACTAAAATAAGACTATAGTCAGGGCCAACAAGGGTTTGGGGGAGCAGCCGAGAATTTGTTTTGATAATGCATCTCCTGGCCTGACGATTCTTTAAGCCTCTCACGAGGCCAGAGATTCTCTGCCCGAAGGCAGAGAAGGTAGGTAGGTAACTGGTTTTAAGTCGCTTACCGCCCTAAGGCTTATATGACTGCTTGCAGTCCCGGGCATAGACTGCAGTCTCTTCAAGAGGGCACTTGGCCTTGGTGCTAGGCCTTTTCCTGACCCCTAGAGGTCAGAGACCCCAAAAAAGACCTTATGAAGCGTATTGTAACAGAGCGTACCGGCTTTCCGCCTCAACTCCAGCCTACCAAAGTCCTCAAAGTCTAAGTCCACCTAACTTTATCTCCCTCTTTTTTGTCCAACGATTTGTGTAACTTGCTGTATATCCTTCTTTTTTTGTTGTTAACTTGCTGAATATATGTGCGGACGTGATGAAAAACAACTCTGTGGTCTTTGTTAATTTCAATCCGATCTGGAGTCGAGTTCGAGTTTTATAGATGGTTATCAATACTAATTAGAGTATATATAGTTATTATAAAGAAAATTAAAATACACATACAGTAACTGTATGTTATAAATAGTTATGATTATTGTTATGATTTAATTATTTATGCTTATAACTAAGGCTAATTTGACTAAAGGAAAGGAATATTAATTGCTAGGGATTTCATTACAATATATCTAAATTAATGTTTTTAGCTTTATATTTTGTAATAAGTTTTAACAAGTGAGCATAATTCTCAGAATTATTGAATTTGTGACAAAGTAGGGAACGTTGGGCTAATGCTGAATTTCCTGCTTAAGTCATTATAATGCCATATTTGATTGATTGTTGTAGATTTAATTTTCAATCCTACTCTGGCCCGATATTGAATTTTCTGTATGATGAAAGCGCGCCTAAATTTCGGCCACTCAAATGCAATCTTAGATTGAAGGCTTGTTTATATTGTATTATCTAATTTGTAAGCTGGTTCAATATTTTATCCGGCACGGGGAAGGGAGAATTTTGTCTGGCGAGCAAAAATTAATGTTTAATTTTGTTTTCTATTAAAGTTTCAGGGATCTTTTTTGCGGAGAGTTTATATTATTGGGTAGTATTAAAATAATGATTGGGGATATTTGTGTGATTTTATAATATTGCCCAACATAAATGTAGTTGAGCATATATTTACTCAACCTCAGACAAAGAAATTGTTGTAACTGATAGAGTTTTTGGTTTAGTCAATTTGCTTCATAATTATTAAGAGAGGGTATATTTTATATTGTTAGTCATAGTAGTGAGTTATTTAAGGTAATAGTTAGAAATCAATTTTAGTTAGATTCATTATATATTTACATTGTGTCTATGATAATAACGACAGTAGAGATTTAATTATACTGATAATAACATTTATATTCGTGATTTAAGTAGATTTGAAGTAGATTTTACTTTACCTCAGCCTTTTTTAAGTGTAGTCTCCGTTATATGTAGTGAATCATCCAATATTATCCTTAAAATCAGGGAGCTCAGAAACACGTCCGCTCTGTTTAACAGCCAGTCTGAATGAATCAAAGGCAGAGAACTCCAATAGCCCCTTATGTGGTTGGCCTTCTGCCCGGACGCACACGGTGGCGCTTGGTCCTAGGCTGGACCTTTTCGCTACTGACCAGACCCTAAGACCTTAACGAGTACATTACAAGCTTCCGCATCCATTCAAAATTAAGTTATTATGATTTAAAAACCGTTCCTGCGTGAAAGAGAGACCGGGAGCACATAATTTGATTAGACTGATAAACACTTTTCTAGTGCCGGTCTGTTTTGCACAAATACCTTTCAATCAAACAGACATGTAATGGCTTCCCTCTTGTACAAACTCATACTTTGCATGTTAGACTTACAAATTATCCATTTTAGTTCAATTGCCATTATCATTTTATGTGTAATGCACCATGCTAGTTGTTAGCAGGAATTACATACGAATGGAGGCAACACATGAAATCCAAATTATTTCGCAAGAACAAAGCACTTATACAGCTTGTCTATCCGCTAAGTTGTAGATAGGATTAACAGAACCTTGGCTTGCAAAGATGTCCTGTACAAAATCTTTTGTCTTAAAGTTTGGTTTGTAAAGAATACTTAAACTAAACGAACTTAGTGAATTACTCATAAAATAAAAATTAAATAGGCCTAACGGAAGCGTATACAACCTGTATATGGATCTATATGTTAACGTACGATACAATTTTAAACTTTGTTTAATTTTATTCTTAATGTATATAATGGCCCTATATGTCGCTTTCAGTAATATGTGTATCCGTTTACAACCATTATTTGAAAGTATGAAGGACATACATTCAAAGACTACCGGTCATGGGTCATGGCAAGTATCGTCATAAGTCTTTTTACTGTTTTAATTGCCAATACTTGGACGGGAGTAATAAATGAAAGTTTAAACAAAAATACAATTAAAGTAAAACATAAATGTTGAATGCACGAGGTTGATAGAGAGTTTAAAGATAACAATTAAAAATGAAGTAAAAGAAATAAAAATCTTGGGATGCCACGATTCTTAAACTTGCGATCTCTCGTTTGGCAAGCGGAACGGGAGACACAGAAAAAAAACAAATATGCGTGTTTATATACAAAATATGTTATTTGTGCAATACAAATATATATGTATCTTGTATTTTACTCATGTCGTCGTTGACATATACGTATTGATCTCGAAATTCAATGCAAGGCGACAATTTGTTTCGTTTTGTTAATAGTCAGCATCCGTTTTGCTCTTCATCCTACACTCGAGTTTCCGTACTCAGGTTCACAACACCACCTCAATCAGGAAACAAAACAGAAAATCTCAAGACCCGTTTTGATGTTATAAACAGTTGATCCGTCCTGGTCATGTAGTAATAAGAGATAAGTATCTCAACAAAATTTGCCTTTCTAAAAGCATACGGCTTGGACGAAAGAAAGCGTTATAACTTAAGACATAAAAATTGACTTCTAAACGCATTGCTTGGACAGCCTATTAACAAATCTTCATATTATTGTATCATTATATGCAAAGAATGCTGCTTGAGTATTTTAAGCCCGTTATACGTCGACCCTGACCCACTAATTAAAAATGCATGCTATTCTCTAAGAGATTTTCAACCGCTTAAAGAAGGAGCTTAACATATAAATTTAAAGCAAACAACGGTTAGAGCCTAAAGCGTTTGAAAGTTGTTAGGTTGTAAGAAATTCGAGGACCATAAAGTTCTGAAAGATTAAAATATATCAATAGCCGAAACTACGATCTTGTAACAATGAAAGTTGAATGCATATTTCCACTAACCTGTGGACGACGAAATGCGAACGAGTGTCAGGTCCATGTAATATAAAGAAGATATTTCATTAGATCAAGCTTGAGGCATATTTAGTTCGCAGGATAACATATGCATTTGAAAAAGTCAGTTCTAACGAAAGATAATTATTCTCGATAATACAATGATCTCTGACTCTTTGTGTATACTTGCCTGCTGGTCTGTATGTCTTTATAGAACTTCACTCTTATTTGATACTGCTCGTACACTTAAATGACGTACCAAGAATTGTGTTAAACTTTTGAATGTATTTATATGTCGCCATTGGGAAGATTGTATTGATTATTGTATCATTGTTTCCACAGTTTAATTACTAAATATATAAAATGTTATAAATGCGAATATATAAAACATACCAAGCCTCAGTTTAGTGTGAATATATTTGTATACTTTACCGGCGGGCATTAGGAAATATTGATATTGATTACGCATCAGAGACAGGTGCAATTATAATAGAAACTGTCAATCTGAGGACACTTTATTTGCCGACCATTTAGGTTATCATCAGCACGTTTAGGTTCGTGTATATCTCGTGACCTTGTTAAAAGCTGCTATAAATAGTGTTTAAGTTGCTACAACTTTCTTTGAGATTATGTACCGTGCATGTAATTGAATATATACATGCATTGTGAGTGAAAAAGTATATAAACGTGAAATTGTCGGTAGAACTTATAGATAATACATTAATAAACCACTGTCTGAATACAAACCTCACCCTTCTTTAATAAACAAAAGGTAACAGACATAACAACTTGCCTTAATCCACAAAACACTCAAAACACATTGGCTCGAAGAAGACGCAAGCTGTGCTCAACCTTCGTTTTACAATGTAAGGGAGTAGCAAAAGTGCGATATATGGACTATTGAGAAAAGCATACCTTTAAAGTAATTTAATGCATATATTTACGGAATTCATGTTAAAAGTATCAATAGATTTCTTTATGAGAATATTAGACAAAGATATATCCCTATTTTCACCGAAAATAACGCGACAAAAGGCTTTCAGCATAAAGTACTTTTATGAAACCCTATCCAGATGTACCCCCCCTCAACTATGAAAGCAATGCTTTAGAACATTTGTGGCTAGTTTATTGGAACTATAGCTCATTATTCTTTTTAAGGCTAGTGGGATGGTTTCCAAACAAAATATTTCCGACAGAAAAAGAAGGGAAGAGAAGCAGCAGAGAGGGTGGACCATACGAATTGGATTCCAGTAAGTACATTAGACATTCTGATTCGGGGGAAACGAGCTGGTCACTATTCTCCAGAAGTGACCAATGAGGCAGCTACTATTTGTCAACGATTATTTACCAGTGGCATTATGGATATTATGGTGTATCGGTCTTTCATTAATGAAATTACCGATGCTTATCATAGCGACTAAAAGTTCGCCCAGCTAAGTCACTGATTAAACCAGTTAGATATTATTATTATTATTATTATTATTATTATTATTATTATTATTATTATTATTATTATTATTATTATTATTATTGTTGTTGTTGTTGTTTTTGTTGTTATAGATGACCATATATGCTGTTCAACGTGGACCAATCATGATCAGGGTGGTAAATTCGAGGTTACCTGTATACAAGAAATTTTACGAAGATGGACTCCGTGATGTTGTTAGGAGTTTATTTTCGAGGATAGCCCCAAAAGCAATACTAGTGGCAAAGCAATTAAGTATGAAGGCTTTTGACGTTATTTGTGTAAAAGATATTAGTACTGTTACTAACGTTACTAGCAAAGCATTCTCTGCAATCAAATATAGATTAGCACGATTAATACGACGACAATCTCAGCCACCAGTGAAACTGGCCAGCACCGTGGAGATGCCTGCAAGCGTTAGCAAAATAATAAATCAAGCCACAAATCAAATTCTAGCAGAGTTAGCCGAAGATGGGAACAAATGTAGCAACAAGTTTGACGGCAGGTAGTAGTCTCCGTATTAGACGATGTCCAATAAACTAACATATTCAAACGTATATCCGATCCCGCATTGAGATAGACGCGCCGGTTCTCAAGAATGAGTCTGCGTGATTATCAATATTTTTCTTACAACGCTTGAATTCCGCATGGACGAATTGAATTACAGGTTCAAGATATGAGCAGATATTTCTTACCCGCTGATACATTTATTGAAGTTGAAAGTAAATTTTTTAAAGCAGATAATACTAAATAAGATAACTATGTTGGTTTTGGTTTTGTCAATATCGATTGCTTCACAGTGCCACGTACATGACTGACGGAAAAAATATAGAATCAATTTAAAAAGATGTTGACGTTGCAACGATAATACTTAGTCTTTCGCGCTATAGAAATGGTTATTCAAGATCAACTGGTCCATCAATGATGTTTACCAAGGACACTTCTGATAGTCTAAGTCACAAAAATGTAACTATAGGTAATGTAAGAAACTCCAGCGGAATTATCAATGAATGCATATTTCAACTTAGGATTTGCATCGCGTAAAGCTGTGTTCAAGGATAGGATGTTTTCATGTGCAATTCCACTTTCACATAGTGTTTCATTCTGCAGAAATGTTAGAAAAGTTATTTTTGGAGATAAGCATACTTATACGAAAATCTACAGGCGATGATACATCATGGCACGTTGAAGGAACTGATGATGGAGAAACAAGAGTACTTCATAGTAAAGTGGTACTAACAACACTTTCATTGTGGATGTCTGTATTAACTGCAACAATATCTGCAGAAAAACGTTTACTCTCTTTCAGGGTCAAGGTGGTAAATCGACATTATCATGGTTAACAACGACTATAAATGTTGCTCAAAGTGCAATTAATGGTCCATTTACATGGCAAATAGGTTCTCATCAATGTGTTCACTGCGTTTCAAATTAATACAAGAATAAATAATCATATACAGAGTTCAATGATATTTTACAAACTTGGTATTTCTGAAGTTTAACTGAGAATAAATGAACATCAAGAAACATCTGATGATATTTTATTGAATTTTGATAAAAATCATATAGCGAGTGCCTATAATATAGATCTGCACAAGAATTTTGGAATAAATATAGCTCTAAAATATTTGGTTTTAAACACGATTCATCTTTGTAAACAGATGTATTATTACTAGCAGATATTTTTGAAAGTGTTCGTCAAGTTAGTCATATAATTTATGGATTAGATCCTCGTTGTTATTATTCTGCACCCGAGATGCAGTTGGACACTACAAATAAAAACAACAAAAAAAAAAAACCAACAATAAAGCAAGCAAAATAGAACTGGATCTCTTAACAGATGTTAATATCTTTAACTATATTGAAAAAGATACCAGAGACAGATTTAGCATCGTGACAAAAATTATATAGCAGCTAATAAATATCTGAAACAATATGATTAAATCTCCCATCCAATCATATTTAAAATAATTTATAGGGATATACAATGTCAAGACTAATGCCGTGTAGTGGATGTCACTGGATAACTCCAGATTAATTTCTTAAAGAAACCGAAAAAATTTATCTAGAAAAAAAAAATAATGATTTTTCCGATATTTCATATTTTGTTGGATTTGATCTAGATTATCCTAGTTTGTTGCACGATCTACATAAAGATTATTCGTTTTGCGCAGAGTCAGTGATGATTGATTATAGTTTATTATCGTATTATCGGCTGCACAACGCACAACGACAACAGCAAAATATTTGATTGTGAATAATCTAGTTCCAAATTTGTTAAATGAAAAAATTACGTTATACATTAAAAACTAAAACAAGCAGTAGATGTTGGACCAATTGTGAGAAAAGTACATCGCGTACTAAAGTTTAATCAATCGAGATGACTTAAATACGAAATGTCGTGTTGTGGCTAAAACTGTATTTGAGAAAAACGTTTTCAAGTTAATGAACAACTCGGTGTTCAGTAACACAATAGAAAATATTAGAAAAAGATTTTCGATAAAACATGTTAATGACATAAATTGCTGGAAATAAATTAGATAATGATGATGGTTTTATTAGTATGAAAATATTTAATGAAAACCTTGCTGCAATAAACGAAGAATTGATAAATTTAAAGTTAAATAAACCGATTTATGTTGGTGCAGCTGTATTTGATGTAACAAAGTGGCTGCTGTACGATTTTCACTATAATACTACCATAATTCAATGGCCTGATTCAGAGTTGCTATTTACTAATACAGACGTCCTAGTTTATTATACAAAATATGCAGCTGTTTATCAGGATATTTATAGATTTTGTTAGATTTATCAGACTAATCCAACATGAAGTCAATTTCAAGATAATTCGAATAAGAAAGTTATTGAAAAATTGAATGACGAATTAATGTTTGTGCCAGATAGTGAATTTGTTGGACTAAAGAGTAAAATGTATGCAGTTATATTAAATGATAGTAAACTTACAATAAAGCAAAAGCTATTTCTCGAGGGTATGTGAAAAAGATGATGAATTTTGACGATTTTAAACCAGCGCTAAGCAAAGGCACAAATGCGTCATCTTAATAAAAACAAATGTCATCTGAAAAAATTATCATAAACATAACACAAATACAATTATAAAAAGTGGTCTAAGCAATTTTGATGATGAAATGCATTGCTGGGACTGAATTAATACACTAGCACTTGGACATTATGCCAGTAAGCTTGTCTAACATCAAAAATAAATTTTGAAAATATAATATTAGTCGATGGACTTAATTGCAAAATCATAAAATAATGGTTAATAACCAGCATATCATCATTTGAATTTAATGGTCATATTTCAGTCATTTGTTATAGTAAATTTAAAAGAATCAAACTCCCTTATCAGATCAGATGATAGCAAATATTATAATTAACTCCAAAGTTTGCGAGACGAGCTTGCACTAAAATATGAAAATGTTCATAATATGAGCAGCCATGAGCAGTATACAAAAATCAACATAGACTTAAAGGTTTTTGCAAAAGTTAGTATTATCTTCTCAGTAAGATAGCGATGAAAGAACTGTTTGAGTGCCGTCGAAAAGTATCCGCTAGAATTGATTTTTATTTGTGCAATCATGACAGTACATTAAGTTTGATGGCAAGCATTGAAACATTAATTATTGATCAAGAAATATAACTGTATAAAAACTGTGGTTGGGTAGACGATCGAATGACATTTGTTGACAATATAGTTGATGCACATTTTGATAACGATGTTAGTAAAGCTATAAATATAATAGTCCTCTTTGATGACTGTTTAAAAGTGTAATTTACGGTAAGCATATTTACAATAATTAAAGACAAAGTTGTTTTACTAGACAGCATAGTTACATATAAACTTAATTCTAACTTATCCTACTGACAGAACAACCTAATGTGACCCCTTGGGTGTCACAAACATCCTAGCAGGATCGGAGGCTGCATATGAACTTAATTCTAACTCATCTTACGGACACCAGAGCCTTATGTGACCCCTTAGGAGGTTAAATATCAACTTGATTGTATGAACTTGTCTTACAAACAGCACAGTTACATATGAACTTGGGTTGTCAAGAAATATCCTAGCAGAATTGGAGGCATTTGAATTAATCCCAATCTGATTCCCTAAGTTGGCAAATGACATCCTGGCAGGAGCAGACCAAATTCGAAATTAGACGAAACATGCAACACAGCTTAATACAACCCCATAAGGTCCCTAGGTGTCCAAAGGACATCCTTGTAGGGTCAAAGGTTACATATAAACTTATCTTACGGTCAGCACAGTTTTATGCAACCACATGTGATCCCCTAGGTTATCAAAAACATCCTAGCAGAATTAGAGGCTACATATAAACTTAATCCTAAGATCTTATCTTAAGGACAGTACAGTTACAGTCCCATGTGACCTACTGGGTTGTCAAAAACATCATAGCAGAATCAGAGGCCACATATAAATGACAAGAAACTGGTGACACTACTTCAATGACCTTTCAATTGTTTTCCCGGGTTCTTGAACCGGATTTAAATGGTTTGTGCAAATTTCTGTTAAATTTCGAGGAAACTGGACTAAAGATCGACCGTTGACAAGGATACGATAATTATAAGTTGGCTAAATGACTACATATAGCGTCTGTGTATATACATTACAAACAGACTCTCTGAAGAGAAATTATCAATATTTTTATAAATGGGTTTTCATGAAAATGATATGCCATATACACTCGTTTGCAAGTCGAAGCTAATGGTAGAATAAAGGATAAAAAGCTGCCATATCAGGATGCGCCTGCAGATTAGAGTTTATCTAGTTTCTTTTACTGATTACTTCTATCAAAACTGCGCAGTATTATACGACAGCATTATAAGCAAAAAATCGACAGTAACTATGTTTATATATTGTTGTCTGCTAACATTTATGCAAGAGGTATTCCTAGTAATTTCGGCAAATACAAAACTGCAACTTGAATTTATAGGTCTTAAAATTGCCATTACATAAAATCTCATGGATAGACAGGCATTAGTAATCAGAAGAAAAAACAACACAAGAAGAGCAAAACGTAAAGCAGCATTATGCTATGTTCAATACTACATAAGATTTTAAACTTAACTGGAACAGTATTATCTCCATTTTGAAAACAGAGAGGCACTGCTTCTAATTCATCTGTTCAAATTCGTATTCGTTCGTCATTTTAAGTCGCGAATAACCATACCGATCGATATTTGGTGATATGTAGCCAACACTTTTGATACAATTGCTTATTATTATACAATTGCTTATTATTATACAATTGCTTATTATTATAGTTGTCATGCCAGTATATATTGAGGGTGATTTAATTGCAATAAATCTCTTACAAAATCCAGCATGTCGGAATGAATGTGAGAATGACATTATATAATATTTTTTTCTTTAATGTGAAAATACTTGTTGAGCTCGAATCACCTTTGGGTTTCAAACAATTTTCATATTCTGAGATAAGTGGGTGGTTCTGAGAGAGAGAGAGAGAGAGAGAGAGAGAGAGAGAGAGAGAGAGAGAGAGAGAGAGAGAGAGAGAGAGAGAGAGAGAGAGAGAGAGAGAGAGAGAGAGAGAGAGAGGATGTTTATGATGTGGTAAAAAATGTCAATATATTTATTTATGTGGGTGATGGGGTTCTGAGTTAATCATTTTTATATACTGAGAGAGAGAGAGAGAGAGAGAGAGAGAGAGAGAGAGAGAGAGAGAGAGAGAGAGAGAGAGAGAGAGAGAGAGAGAGAGAGAGGGAGAGGGTGTGTGTGTCTCTGAGATGATAAAAATGCCACAATATATTTATTTCAAAAGTGGTTGGTGTTTCTGGGACAGCATCCTCTTTGGGTTTCGAAATTTCATCATTTTTTAAATACAACATTGGAGAGGTGTCTCTGAGGTGATGAAAAATGCCAGATTATATTTATTTTAGAAGGGGTAGGCGGTTTTCTGAATTAAAACTATCTTTGATTTTAAAACCTCATCTTTTTCTACCATTCTATGATTTATTATGAGGACTAGAGGATTCTGAAATATCATTCGCCTAAAATATTGTTGTTCGCATTGTTTGTGTATGTTGCATAAGTTCCTTTGCAGTAGTAGTGTTTTTTAATTTCTTGGCAACACACACACACACACACACACACACTCTCTCTCTCTCTCTCTCTCTCTCTCTCTCTCTCTCTCTCTCTCTCTCTTCACCTTTGAACAAGTCAAAACCGGGTTGAATCATGTGAATTAATTTCGTCTTCCTTGTATAAATATATATACTCCTGTTTAGTTTTAGGGCCGGTATCATTGTAATACCTATCAATTTCCGAAATAGCGTACCTTATTAATGGAGAAATGTATCTCGTACTGAAGATTCGCGAGCACCGCTAATCGTTCTACTATATAAGGGTGATCGCACAATACAAACATAAAGTAAACATGATTTTACCTTAAGTATTGTTTGAATATTCAATTGCGAATACATATGGTCATACTAATTTATAATGTTATAAATTATATCTCAGAAAGTTTTATTTAGTGGAACAGTGGAATATTACACATGTTACTCTACAGAATTACACGAGAAAATAATGAGTGATTTAGTTTCAGATATACCATTGAAATGAATTCTTTGATTGGTTCTGGAGGAACGTATTAAGCATAGAACAATGACTTGTATTGAATGATATAATGAGACTGATCAACAACCTGTAACATAATTTTGTTTAGCCTTTCAAACTGGAAATATTAGATATTACTCTTGGATACTACCTTGCTAAAAGGTGATTGAATGTATTGCATATTCAAGTTTTTAGCTCCGTATTTTAAGCAAACATCAAACTCAAGCTCAAAATTGAAATTCTTATTGTGTTATAACTTTTGTTAAAATTAAATTAGATTAGCAGAATTTGTAGAATTTTCTCAACTTTGAATCTTGTTTTAGGCTGCTAAATTTCGAGTACCATGAATTAAAATTTTCATAATTGAGAACCGAGTTACAAGACATATCAACTGAAAGAAAAGTACCGTACATTTAGGATTTAATTGTAATCTTTCTTGTGCAACTTGTGTATGGTTGAATGAGGAAGTTCTACTTGCGGTCATACTAAAACTAAACTGATGCAAACATCTATATTTAATGTGCAGTGTACACAACATTACTGATATCCAATACCACGCTCATTTCATGGTGGCGACGCTACTGTGTGAATTTGTCAGACTTATACACGTGACTATTAATTAGGAGACTTATTTCTCCATTGACAGTGTTTAAAGTTTGCACGGCAACTATTTATCTGCGGATAAGGTTGTGGCTTTTTCACTTGTAATTAGCAGATCGCTTGGATCAGAAAGTTGATCCCACTGAAAACACTGATTAATTATATGCTTGTGCAGTTACAAGAGCTATGGTAAAATAGAACTCCAGGGAATGAATTTGACCACACGATTATTCCTTTGACTGACAAATTCATTGGAAAGGCTTTTGATGAGGTCGCTTTTCTCCTGATACTGATCAATGAAAAGATATTTATCACTGTAATCCTCTTTAACCACTCATTTAATTCTAATCAGGATGACTAACGACAATCAGTTGTCGTCGAAAAGACAAATATCATCAGATCTCATGTTTGTTGTAAAGGGCTATTGATAAAGCTAATCTCGCAGAGGTACTAATTTGCTATTTCCTGCCAAGCAGGGCCCTGATGAGAAAATGGAGACCACCTAAGGTAACAGCTGGTGACGAGGTTGAGCTGTCAAATTGGTGTTCAGGCATACAGAAAATTCTTTGTTTAGCCAATGAAACCCAATTGGCTGGTTATAAAGTCAGTAAAACCTATCAGACCATCATACATCATGTATATTTACCAAATATTAAGCGTAATGTTTCCTAATAATGTAGAACTTGCTATACTTCTATAAAAATCAGGTTTAAATCTTTCTGAACTAGTTTTGGACATATAGTTGATATATCATTGCAGTGTGTGAGAGAAACTTCTATTAATAGAGGGTTCTGAGATTAATCGTAAATATTATGTTTCTGATTATGAAAAAGCAAGTAAAAAATCTTTAGAGCAATCACTCAGAAATTAAATGATGGCAGGACAAAACTACAAAAGAAATAATAGTTTACTGGATTGAAATATGATAAATAAATGTTCACCGTACATCAACATTATGACCAAGGAAATGAAGAATTGTTTCAAGACGATTTCATAGTCTAAAGATAAATATAGTTATTACTCATACTGTTTTCCCGCGTTCAGATTCATTAACGTGTTTCATTTGCTATCTAGTCGTGATTTTCTGTGATGTATTTCTTTCTTGCTTTAGCTTTGAGATCAAATAAAATTCGCATGACCTGCATGTTTCAACTTCTTCACTTATGGTACTCTCTCTTTCCACATCTATTATTTTCTCAAATTTGCTAGCCTTCAAAATCACAAACATTCATGCTACGCAATATTTCCAGATACGTATTGTATTGAGTTTCGGCTGTATCCAATGGAGCTATGTTGGATTAATATGGGGCTGAGAGAGCACATTACCCTATCCCCATTAGTCATGATGGCACTCCGACCCCCAACTACAGTAGTCTATAAAACTGCATCTGTTAAATAACACATAAATAGGTCTAAACAATATAATATTTAACCAAATATAGCTATATTAATTAGAAATTTATAAAGGGCAGCATCATCCATAATCAATCTTGTACACGCTCATTTATGGTCATGTGATCCTCCTTACCAATTATTTTTCTGCCGAGATCTTTTGCAAATTTCTCATCGTGTTTAGCATCAAATACATCCGGTTCTTGCAACCAAACTTGCTTTTGAACGCGATATGATATAATAGCTTCAGTTACTTTCAACGATACTAGAATTTTAGCATGAAGCATATATCTTAACAGAACTATTGGACCTCAACGTCGCTCTGAAAAATGTTTTTTAAACCACGCATAAACAATCGGATGGTGATTCAAGTATAGCTCAAACAACCCTATGCGGGTGAATCCGGTTAGGTAAAAATCTGGTAAGGGTCTGTTTATTGCAACCCTGGTCATGTCATGTGTAGGATGTCCAAATTTCTTAAAGTATTTAGAACTCTCTCCATATCCAAGAAAACCTCCCAGAATAACACGCTTTAATATCAACAGAAATGAGAGACGTTGTAATTATATTTAGTATTCCACAATCTACCGTGCCCGTATTCGATACAACTTTTCACGAAATCTTCAAGAAATTCTAATCATGTCGGTTTCCATGAGGTTTTTTTTCTGAGCGAAATGATCATCAGCCGATGGTAAGGTAAAACAATTACTTAGTGATTGTCTAACTTTGACATCGTCAGAAGTATATTTTAGTGCAAGGTTTTCCATTTCCTCATGGAAAAATTTTGTACGATATTTATCACCGATAGACCTGTACAAATTGATCATAATGATCACATTCCGAACTTTGAAACAGCCACATAGAAATAGGTTCACGTTTGATAATATCACTGATAGCATCGAATACATCACCATGGTAAAATTTAACCATCCTTTCTCGTGGAAATACAGTTACAGCATTAGTCCATGCATGTGCGTTATGATCAATGATTATTATAGGGTTTACATTTTTATATAGTTTGGTTTGTACAAAATCCCTCCGCTTAATGTCTTCACTGCTTCTGGAAATCTTAATAACTTTTCTAGCTCAGCAATGTCGCTAATAGACGCTCCATTGTCTTTAACTTTTTCTGCCCACATATTTAGTTGTTTACGTCTTAAATCTGTCAAACCGTTTCCCCGTATCCCGTTTGTGAAGTGTTTTTTTTTAACTCGCTCAGCTACACAATTTATTCTCAACGAAGTCAAGGATAAAATTTTCATTTTCTTGAGATCCCCAACGTCAGGTTTATCATTTAATGGATACAGCGCGTACACATCCGCAGTTACCGGATATGATCGTTCATGATACGGCTTGTCTATTTCAGTCAGTATTCCTGGTTTGGAATTTTCACCAAGGATAATATTATTCCCTGACTTCTGGACGGATTTGCTTGTCTCCGATGATCCAAATATCATCCTCGGTCTTTACAATAAATTTTGCTAAAATAATATATTTCCGAACGTCGAGGTAGTCAATGATATCTCTTCCTCGTTTGTCATTCATTACATATGTGGTATTTCCAATCCTGAATGTGGACCATACATGAGCTGCACCATCATGGCGAAACTTATTGACTTCACGGATGCGTTTAGTAATATCCGCATTCGTTAAAGCTAGATCTTGCATTGAGAAACTACATTTATGTAGTCTGTCAAGATCAAATCTAGCAGTGGCAGGATCAATTGCGGATAATTCCTGCATATTATAATTAAGGCAAATATGTATCTAAATTGAAGTATTTATCATTTATATATGATTCAACCAAATCACAATTTTCGCTGGCTTAAGATTGGTTACACGTCTCCGTGTAACAAAAATTGCGTTGTCACATGAAATGCGTTTTAAATGGTAGTCTAGGACCTAAACCGTATATAGGGTGTGGTGTTGGAGTGCGAGGAAAGACGCACCTGTGTGAGCAATGTGATGGTTAATGGTACAGGTAGTTGAAAAGATATTACGATAAAAAAATATAATGCTGAATCTATTATAAAGCGCGAAGAAGATTATCTAGCTAGACTTTCAAAACAATGATTTAAACAAATAGTATATAGTATATAAATGAAGCAAAATGAGTTTGTGTCACATCCAATCATAACCAATTATGAAGCGAATCGTAATGGCATCATTAGAAATTGCAGACTGAAAAAAACAGTAGATAATGTTACCAATGTTGGTTATCTTGCGTTTAATACTAAAGGAAATAAAAATTATTTATCACAGAGATTTGTGATCGAGTGTTTTTTGGGAACGATCAAAGACGGGTATGTGGTAGATCACATCAACCACAATAAACTTGACAACTCACTTACAAATCTACGTATTATCACGCAAAGTGAAAACTGCTGATCTGGAAAAATTGGAGGCGTACGATTTTCAAGTCCTATTAAATCTGTGAATGTACATTCTGGAGAAGAAATTATGTTCAATTCAATTTATTCCGTTAGCAAATACTTTAACATAACACGTTCTTCAGTGAGATGTGTTGCAGAAGGGGTTACAAAGTCTGCTTTATCATTTAAATTTAAACAGAATATTACTTTCTAGTACTTAGATGATCAAGCGAGACAACCAAAGAAAGCATAAAACTTAGTCAATATTGTAGTTATCCGCACTTATGTTATAATTTGTTTTCGAAATCACGAAACATTCTTTACTTAATCAGAATTAATTTTTTTATAAAGTTTTTATTTTGTTTGATTTTTGGTATCAAATTTGTCGTTTTTTGCGCTATATTGTTGATTTTTTTCAGGCATTTCAGTATATTTTATCATTGTTTTTTTGTTCACGCTGCAGATAAAGTCACGGCAATATCATATATGTTTACAGATAAATCACCATGTTTGTATACAAATGTATATACATATTGCAACAAAGTAATCTTTTACAAACCTGATATCACAATAACCTTGCCAGTGGTCTTATTCAATGATAATCGGCAACTCTCCATAGGCACAAGCAGTAAATGAAAAACTGGTAATACGGTATTCTTTGTTTACGTACAATCTGCGTACTAGATGTCTCAGTGCATACAGGCAGAGTCGATATATGTTGTCTGATTAGCTAGCTATTATTAGGTCTGTTATTGATTATGTCATGGTAAGCGGCTCTATCGTAGTGCGAACAGAGAATTTCTTTGCTTAAGAATCGGCTATACATTTCCACATTCTGAACCAAAATAAATATGTTTTGTATAATAAATACACTTAATGCGTATGTGGTTTAAGTGTGACATTTTATAATAAAAAGTACACCACAAAAGAATTTACAAAACATATGTGTGCCCGTATCTATCTGTGATCCAATTCATAATGCGTAAAGTTATTTTAACAATCGCATTGGTAACAGCTTACGCAGAGACTTAGCAGTATCATTCGTGTTATGCAGAATTATATATATATATTTCTATAATTTTTGGAAACTGGAAAAAAATACCAGGAAGTCGTGGTTTCTGTTAAGAAAATCAAACACTATATTTTTTGTTACTGTTATTTGGGTAAGTATATATTAGCTAATTCAATATATTTATATAATGCGTCCGTAGCTCATTTGGTAGCGTGTTGTAACTCTGATACTGGTGACCGAGGTTCGAATCCCGAGAAAGGCAAATATGTATTGGGGGCGATTTTAAGCCAAGAAATATTATTTATTTAGTGGGGGGGGGACCCGAAAAATTTCCTCGAAATTCAACAAACATAACTTTCTACTATGTAAATACATAGAGCTATATTGCACTCCTAGATGTCGCCATAGTGGGGAGTTATGTGCATTTGTTGGATGTAGACAAGGTTCCCAAGCCTTAGGTGTTGACTTGTGTATATGTATATGTTATGTGTTGTGCCGTCATGTGCCGTCCTAATAGACAACGGGAGGTGATATGAGATCGTGACCCTGTGACTTCACTAATGGGTACCCACACAGGGCCATTCCAAAGACACAATAACAAAGCTAAAAATAAACCCAATGAGGTTCCAGGTCACAAAGACCATTAAGAGTTCTGAATTTCTATACTTTCGGATACGGATAATATAGGAATTCTTGCAAGGGCAACAAATTGTCGCAAAATAAGACCTACACCGCAGACAACACTCTGAGGTACTAATATTTCGACTTGTATAGTTAGAAACGTCGCCTTGGAGGTAAATGTCTAAACAAAAATTCGAAACCTCATTAGATTTATTTGATCAACTATGGTAGATCGATTGTCACCGCGCCATGTCAATTTTGTTTTTTTTTATTTTAAATATATACATTTATTATTTAATGAATTTTTAAAATATCACTGTTATTGTTTCTGCGATTCAAAAATTACAACATAATGGTACCAATGTATCTGACAATCTTAATTCTGAAACATTTATGTGATTTTAACTTATTACAACAACGTAAAAATGAAAACAGATTTTCGCTATTTGCCAATTATAAATTCATAAAAATAATCCAATATGGAATGTAAAAGTCTCTGGCAACAGTGACTGAGGATGAGGTAAGTTGTTTGTGCCTCTCTCAAACGCTATTGATAAAATTAAGTTAGAATTATCTCATGAATACGAACATAAGATGATTATGAACTTTTGTATAAGACAGTTAAGGGAACATTGTGAGAATACGAGTGAAAATGACAGTGATAATGAAATTGTGGGACCATTGACTGTTGTAATTGCTAAAGAAACTTCTTTGAAAACTAATATATATTCTGTATATTAAAATCTATATATTCTGTAACTACTAACACGCATATGCATTACTGTATTGTATCAAAGAATACGGACCAACCATTATGTATCAGGTACTGGTATCATGGACAAGTACCACGCATCAAAATATTTTTTTGTTTCGTATTGTGACATAAAACGCATTACGATTTCACAGATTTATACTAAGAGTTTCCCACTGTAAGTTAAGAGTTCTGTTGCTTTAGTCTGTAGGTTTGAAGCGTATTATTGATAATAACGGATTATGTACACGCAAGTACACGGGGTTTATTGGCTCTGATACAATCATCCACCCTGGGGGTGGGGGATAAAAGGACTAAAACTATATAATATATACCCTTGCTGGACCTGACTAGATTTTGAAAGATCTGTCTGAAAACTGCCTTCAACTGCGTCGCAGACGAGATTGACTGCAATTGCTGTTGTTATATTTACAATACACATCTATACAGCAAGTACAAAAAAAAAGAGGGATATACAGCAAGTTACACAAATCGTTGGACAAAAAAGAGGGAGATAAAGTTAGGTTGACTTAGACATTGGGGACTTTGGTAGGAGGGAGTTGAGGAGGAAAGCCGGTACGCTCTGTTACAATACGCTTCATAAGGTCTTTTTTGGGGTCTCTGACCTCTAGTGGTCAAGCAAAGGCCTAGCACCAAGGCCAAGTGCCCTCTTAAAGGGACTGCCGTCTATGCCCGGGACAGCAAGCAGTCGTATAAGCATTACGGCAGTAAGCGACTTAAAACCCGCTACCTACCTACCTACCTACAATGCCTGATGATATATGACCGTCGGTACCAAAAGGGTTGGTGGGGCTATTTTTCTCCACGATTCAATTACTCCTGGATAATATTCTTCAATAAGATCACTTAATGATTTCTTCATTGTGGTGTTATTTAAATCTGGTATAATAAATGTTTGTAA
The DNA here is from genome assembly GCA_016746295.1 of Potamilus streckersoni. Classification (NCBI taxonomy): domain Eukaryota; kingdom Metazoa; phylum Mollusca; class Bivalvia; order Unionida; family Unionidae; genus Potamilus; species Potamilus streckersoni. Next base: position 294,975 of record JAEAOA010000962.1, on the reverse strand, counting down.
TTGTTCTCCTGTTATTTTGCAATGATTAATACATACATACATACATACATACATACATACATACATACATACATACATACATACATACATACATACATACATACATACATACATACATACATACATACATACATACATACTTACATACATACATACATACATGCATTCATGCATACATACATACGCACGCACGCACCCCCCACATACATACATACATACATACATACATACATACATACATACATACATACATACATACATACATACATACATACATACATACATACATACATACATACATACATACATACATACATACATATATACGCACGCACGCACGCACGCACGCACGCACACACACACATACATACATACATACATACATACATACATACATACATACATACATACATACATACATACATACATACATACATACATACATACATACATACATACATACATACATACATACATGCATACATACATACGCACGCACGCACCCCCCACATACATGCATACATACATACATACATACATACATACATACATACATACATACATACATACATACATACATACATACATACATACATACATACATACATACATACATACATACATACATACATACATACATACATACATACACACACACACACACACACACACACACACACATACATACATACATACATACATACATACATACATACATACATACATACATACATACATACATACATACATACATACATACATACATACATACATACATACATACATACATACATACATAGATGAATATCACGCCACCTAACTTCGCAACTCACGACCCTCCTAAGATTAGTATGTATTTTCAGCACAGGTACCATGTGAATGTAGCTGCTAATATAAGCAATTTTCCATTCTTCAAAATATTGCTTACATAGCTTTTCGTATAGGAGGAATGGCTATTTCTCTACAATGTCAAGAATTATAGAATTAAAACACTGCTTATTCTGTTGTTTTTTTTTTTTGAGAATAATAATAACTTACGTCATAACATAAATGATTGCATTTTATAAATTAATTTAGAAACTCTCGAGCATTTTGGTTTTAAAATGTTTGAGTCGTCTAGCTTATAAATATTACTGTCGTCTAGGAAAAATATCGCAACATTTAAAGTAAAATATGTTTAAAGGCTTCAGGACTAATAATTCATAAATACACATAAGCATGTAAAATAAATTGCCATTTGCGTGAGAAGAAATTGGTTCTTATAATTCCCCCTTTTATATTTCCCATCAAGTTAAAATTGTACTATCTTGGGACCTTTTGCCTAAGGTAGACAAAGCAGAAAAGATTGAAAATCAACTGGAATGTTCAAAATGTTAAACATTGGAATCTTTTGATCCTTAAAAATGGAAAGTTGTGGAATTCCTTAAATTTTCTAAAATCCTTTAGGATACATACATACACACATACATACATACATACATACATACATACATACATACATACATACATACATACATACATACATACATACATACATACATACATACATACATACATACATACATACATACATACATACATACATACATACATACATACATACATACATACATACATACATACATACACATCTTTCTTAGAAGTAAATTGTGGTTCCTCTTGGCGATCTCAAACATTATTCCCTAACGTCTACTAAATGGTCAATGAATATACTACTTTTACTAACCCGTCTATAAGAAATATGTTTTAATCGCAGTTTGAGGAAGACGTTTTGATATGTTTACTGGTATCTGATCCAAAACTAAGATACAAACATTGCGCAACCTCGTAATCATGTGCATGAGCTTTCATATTTAAGGGAATTAATTCTCGTATTACAGAACTGAGCTCACACGCAATTCCCGCATATTACATCCACAGAAGAGATATTTTTGGGAGACAGTCGAATAGCATCATTTATAATAGAAGAAACAGTATCTTACAGATATTTAATTAGTTTCCAAAAGATGTACATTTGCGCAAGAATCGCGCTACATGTCATTTTCTGCAGGCGTTCTAGTCATTCTTAGTTGAAACAACATTGGTATTTTCGTCATTTTTAACTGAAGCAACGTTAGTGTTCTAGTCATCCTTAGTTGAACCATCGTTGTTATTCTGATCATTCGTAGTTCAAGCAATGTTAGTAATCTTGCCATGCTTTGTCGAAGCAATGTTAGTGTTTTATTAATTCTTAGTTGAATCAACGTTGGTGTTCTGATCACTTTTAGTTGAAGTAACGTTGGTGTTCTAGTTATTCTTAGCTAAGCAACGTTGGTATTCTAGTTATTCTTAGCTCAAGCAACGTTGGTTCTCTGATCATTCTTTGATTAAGCAATGTTGGTAGTTCTATTACTTTTTTGTTGCAGCAAAAATAAATGGGCAACATTAGTCAGAATAATAAAGACGGGATTATTAATATTTGTATTGTTTTGTTTTTTTTATTAAAAAGCTAATTTTTAATCAGTGGAATTTTATCACAGATTTAGAAAACATAGAAGCATTAGCCTACCGTTGCAATATAACCTAATGTTGAAGCAATATTTATATATGCAGATTAATGCAACAAAAATGCGAAATGAAAGAAATTCATGCATATTTCCAGCACAGACCCAGTAGAAGATTTGCTCTTGGGCCTTTGTTTTCAAACTGTTGAGATCCTCAGCTTATAACTATTAGGGGTTACCTGGCTAATTACCTTCTCTTTATTGCACAAGTTATCGTTGGTCTACACCCTTGCACAACAACATACATTATCAATGTCGACATATATTAACACTCTATCTGAACGTATCTATCAGGTCAGGTATTATTGTGAATCTATACACAAGTTACAGGCCGGCACCCTTACACACTGAAATGGCTAATTTCAATTTCGATGATCCGCTATTTTCACAATTTGCTTTTTACTCAGGAGTGGTTCTGATGAAGACGGTTGTTATGAGTGTATGGACAGCAAGACACAGGTTTGGTTCGAACGTAAGTATGACGCAATTACATTGTTACTACATCGAAATCAGGAGAAGTGATAAAGCAAATGCATTTATACTGAATAATGTATTAGACTACCAGTGCAGGTGTACTCATTATTACATGCCTTATTATAAGACAATTATTTACATTTTAATACGAACAAGGAAAAATGTTTATCGTACCAATTCACATTTTTGTGCTCAGTCTATATTAACTTCAACAAATACAGTTTTGAAGCTACAAATTTTACCAGTAAATTTTATCACATAGTTGGGATTCATGTTAACTGTTTAATGCATTATACCGTTTGCCTTTTTTGCCATTGTGTAATAGCGAGCTTTGTTTATATATTTAAAAGAGATAACGATATCCAGTTATAAAAATATTACAGATATCTTTATGCAGCAAGTTAAGTGTTTGTATTACAGAGTTCCATCTATATGCATGCGATTTGACATAAAAAAAAAAACACTTTGATATAAACACATTGATACATGCCCGTCTTATATATGGGTTTATATACGTGTTTTTTTTTTTGTAACGAAAACCAATATCATCTATGCCTGACACATTTCATTGGTAACAATTCAGGACACCGATAAGGTGCAGGTATAGGATGGTATTTCGGGTCAAGGCAATACTACTAGATATACAAAGCCGTGACGTATTATCTCAAAGTGTAATAAGAAGATGAATCAAACCTTGCGGGTGGGTGTACAATAACAACGTTGTATTCCTTTCTCCTGACGGGTTCTGGTTCAAACCATGTTATCGACATGTTAATGTTGCTTTAGTAGGTCACATCCAGGTGGTGTAGGGTAGGGGTTGGAAGAACAATTGCTCAGTTAGACAACTCATGCAACCTGCTACAAATGAGAGAGAGAGAGAGAGAGAGAGAGAGAGAGAGAGAGAGAGAGAGAGAGAGAGAGAGAGAGAGAGAGAGAGAGAGAGAGAGAGAGAGAGAGCACTGTGGCTAACAAATTTGTTGTCAAGATCACCATAGTACAAACATATTAACTGCTTGATAATTGTTTTTCTGTTGTTACTGGAAACAACCAGAAGCTTCGCAGACGTTAGCTATATAACCAGTGATTACAATCTGGACATAAACATTTTATTTTCTTTCCCTGAATTGAGAGTGGTATGCATTCACATCCACCCTTATCTATCTCATACGCTGTATAATTTTCAAGAATTTGTACTGGTTAGAGAGGTTTTTAAGTCGGCATTTCGAACCGAAAGATCTGAGTGTAAACTCCCATGGTTGTATGCTATTCCCTTTGTATTACTATTATTGCAGTTGGTTTTACCTCACTTTAACACATTGTTGGTTACAGCGGTTCTCTGCTTAGAATTAGCAACTTATTATTGCACTTTTGTTGTTGTTGTTGTTGTTGTGTGGCTTAACGCTATTTTTCAGCACACGATAGGCTATATATGGCGGCCAGTATTAATGGTGGAGGAAGAAACCGGGAAATCACCGGAAAGAACCACCGACCCACAAGAAGCTACTGGCAAGCTTTCTCACATATCTACATGCGCCGAATCTTAGACTCGAACCCACGCAGACAGAGGTGAGATGGCAGTGATCCGTAACGGACAGCGCTTTAGACCACTCGGCCACTCGGGGCCCCTGCACGTTTTGTGTTATATTTGCAATTTGCATTGTAATGCATAAGAAAATATACATTCAGAAGGTACAAGTATATTGGAGACAATAGATGTAGATCAGTTGTTTTTTCAGTAGAAAGTGTGCAGAATCGCTAGCAAAAGGATGCATGTTCGAATCCTGCTCAAACCGCCTTAATGTCTCTCAGGACATGGCAATTAACTTCCATTGCCTTTGCACGACATAACCTGTCATGTAATGATGTGCCGTTAAATACATTATATGGAAATAAGCATACAGTCAGAAAGGCCAACTGACAAACAGTCAAACAGGGTAATAAGGCAAACAGACAAACAACGAAGCTAATAAGGTAAGAGCCAAATAGTCAAACAAGGTAAACAGTCCAACACGCAAAGAATTAAAGTAATGGGTGTAATGCTTTGATCTAACATATTTCTTTTTTTCACAGACGTTTGCTAATCCAGAGGATTGTAAGGTCGTCGGTGACAAAACCCTGAAGCCGAGATTTGATAATCAAGATGTTGAGAGAGTCCGAAGGTATAAAGGTGTCTAGAAAAAGCTAATGAACGCATTAGTTATAATAATAATAATAATAATAATAATAATAATAATAATAATAATAATAATAATAATAATAATTGACAGCAACATCTTTTTTTGACAATGTGTTTCATTTTAATTTTAAACACAGAAAAAAAGTAAGTTGCACTCATTATATCATCATTTAGAATAATATCAACGCCAATAATAATAATAATAATAATAATAATAATAATAATAATAATAATAATAATAATAATTATCAGCACCAATATCCTATTTTAACATTGTTTTTCATTTTAATTTTTAACACAGAAAATAAGTAAGTTGCATTCATTTAGAGTAATATCAACGCCAATAATAATAATAATAATAATAATAATAATAATAATAATAATAATAATAATGATGATGATGATGATGATGATGATGATGATGATGATGATGATGATGATGATGATGATGATGATGATGATGATAATAACGTTTGCGATAAATATGCACGTGGCAACAATTAAATAAAGGAAGGATCTCTTTCCATAGGAAAACTTAAAATCGTTAGCAATAATAAATTTTGATCATGTGAAAAAGGTAACCACATAATTTTAAAAATTGATATTTTAATGTAGTAGCTGTTATGATGGTTTCATACAGTTAGCCTCATTAACTTTTTGATTTGGTCCTATATGAACTGCTATGACAGCTACCTTTAAAATTTAAGACTTCTAGTTGTGTTCTCAGTAACACTCATTAACAGTAGTACATACACTTCTTTCATACTCGTAAAACCTTTTAAGTCTGTAAATTTGGCGTATATTATTGGCCTGTATATAGGTGTATGTGTGTTTGTGTGTGTGGGGTGGTGGTGGTGGTGGTAGGATATTTAATTTGCAAGATCTTTTCTTGGAGGATCAGTTTTTTTTTACTCAATGGAAAACAAATGCATGTAACTCGCCGCATTTTGCTATTAAACAATCTTGCATATGTATGCTACCATTAAAAACTCTTATCAGTGCATATGACCTATTGATACATAAGTTTATACTTTACTGGTTCACCTTTTCCAACAGCCGTTTTGTCGAAATATTTAAAAAAACAAACTCTGCAGAAAAAAAGAACGAAAATGTAATCTATATCATAAATCAATTTTACTACAAACACACGCTGATCGTAAATAAATTTAATTTCAGGTGTCATCTAAATGACCTGGAGAATGTTGTACCATTCGTTCTGATTGGTATGTTCTATATCTTGAGCCGTCCGCACCCAGCTTATGCCCTACTTCATTTCCGGATTTTCGCAGGGGCCCGACTGTTCCATACCGTTGCTTACCTCACTCCACTTCCACAACCGTCACGTGCCCTTGCGTTTGGCGTCGGTTTTCTCGTCAACGTCTCAATGGCAGCCAGTGTCATCATGGCGGGAAAATTCTAATAGGGTAGCTATGGGACATTTCCAAATAAGGAAAGAAAAAAAACCCTTTCTAATGCTAGCAATTAAATAATTTTATATTTGGAACTTTTTGAGTTATTGAGAAAAATCTTTCACCATTTTCTGTAACCGCTGTGTTGTACCTAGAGATACGGGTCATTGTGTGAAAGGTGTTCCACATGCTAATAATGTTAACCATGGGTGGGCTTTGGAAGTCTAAGTAAAGTATCTCCCACTACTGATATGCTGTACTGTATGAGTGTGTCACATGACCTTAACACACCTAATATCTAATGTTAGAGAGGGATGATTTTAAAGAAAAGGAGCATCATGTTAACTCCGTAGTAAATTTCGCTTTGATTTTGGGTTTAAGAATTTTTTGTCGTCTTATATTTCAGAAATCCATTCATAGATTTAACTAAAATTTGAAACTATTTTTTATAAATCTTCAGCAATTCATTCGGTGATATGCAATCTTGATGCTTAGGCTTTCGGATTAAGGTCACAACTAGAAAACATTTGCTTTAATGTTTTAGTTACATGTCTTTTCTTCCTTTTTATTGCCACAACACTTTAATTGATTTTCTTTATGTAAGGAATGGCTCATTAAAAACCTAGGACAGTATATTTTGTAACACGAAATCTTGCTCCTATGATCTTTGTGTCAAAGACACAGTTTTATAGAATTTGGGTTAGATTTTAGTTAAAGATTCTTCATTTTCCTCAAATTCTGGATCCCCTTCCCCACCCGTGGTACTGTTCATTAATGGATAATCATTGTGAAGTTACGACAGTTCTTTCCGCGACATGTTTTCTCAGCGTTTTGACCTTGGCTAATGTCACAGCTGCTGATATTACGGCAATGCTTTCATTTTAGTGATCGTGTCATTAACACGGAAACATAACAAATAAGAGAAGACTTCATTCCTGAAAACGATGCTTATCCAAGAATACTGATCTGTAGTCTAACAACTGAAATTGAGATTAACTCGGTTCAATGTATCATTAATTGATTACAAATCGATGCCATCTGAGGACATTACATCTTTAGTCAGATCAAAAATCGTTTAAGCAATATTTATGCTCGCGGTATTCATTTATAACGTAGAGAATCCAGCAGTATAACCCTCCATAGAATTGGAGATTATCGTGCCTATAGCGCATTAATGCCGACCCAGAGAAATTTCAATCAAACGATATTTAAACGAGAATGAGTATTTAAAGCTGGCTCCATGCATGTTCCAAGAATTAGGTCATAGTGTAAAGAAAGATTTACACTGCTCCTTTCGAAAAGTACCAATAAATGACGTGAATGAACTAGCATGAAATTGAATTGCTAATGTGTTTCTCATCCATGAAATACATTAATATTAGAGTTGTTTTCTTGTGATACAGTTATAATTGCCAGCAATATCAAGTTTAGTGCTATGAATAAATAAACATGGATATTATGCTAAGTGCTACATTTCCCCTCCTTTGCAGTATGTAGTCCGACAACTTAACATAACCTGTTTAGAGAAAGATACACACGCCATGGCAACCACAGTTTACTCTTCATACGTGATAACATACCTTATACCTTCGCATATATAAGACTAATCCAATTGAAAACAACATAGACCTTGACCGCAGACACAGATACATCAGGCAGGTCAGGATCTATATTGCTTGTTATATTTATTGCTCCTAATAAACTGCTTATATATATATATAAATATATATATATATATATATATTTTATATATATATATATATATATATATATATATATATATATATATATATATATATATATATATATATATATATATATATATTTACACACACACACCCCAGTTCATTTTGTAAAGTCGTAGCGATATCACTGATCAGAACTTATTTTTCATTATCGCGTAATAAAAGATGTAATTCGGTCTATCTAGCCCAAGGTTTTTACAACGTTGATAGATTTATTTGACGAAACACTGGTTGTTTTATATTATTTGCCCGACTGGACATTTTTGATGTAAGAAATATTGCAAACGAGAAATGCGGTGATGTAACGAAAAATAAATGTATTGAATGATATCAAGCAACTAAAGACAAACACAATTTATTTTTATTTGATAAACTAGCGCGTGATCCAGATAAAATGTTTCGTTGTTGTATTGACATGTTTCTATAGGCAAATCTTATAAAGCGTATAAACAAATAATGGACAATAATCAACAGAGAATCGAACTGGTAAAGAAATTGATTGAAACTCGAGCAGCTTTTAAGACAGAAACGGAAGAAACTCGGCGTGTAAAAAATGATACAATAAAGTTTGATAAAAATATTACCTTGTTGGAAAATCTGTAAAATTTAACAGCAAACAAGCTAGAGTAAAATATATAGTGTTTAATTTGATGAATTTATTGAAAAATATTTAACAAAAGAAAATATAAGAATCTTAAGAACATTAGAAATTGGTCGGATGATGATTGAAAACAAACTGATAGATATTTTACAAACAGTATATAATGATGTTTGAAAGCTAATGAAGAAATAAAATATGTTAGAGAAGAACAAGAAGAATTACATCTGTCAGTTATACTAAAAGCAGGAATTATTACTGGAAATTTACTTAAAACAGCAAATCAAGGTCGAAATAAATCAGGAGGTTATAGAAAAGGCTGGTATTTTAAAAGTTTATTTAATAAGTATGAAAGCTAATGAAACGTAGCATTACCAGAGGAAACCACTGGATCTGGAGTTAAAGTTTTTAAATCAAACGCAAAAATAATTGACCGACCTAAGTTGTTGATATCATTTACTATAGCTGGCAATAAAAGCGCATAGATCGATAACGAAATTATTGATATACTAGATCATCTTAGATCGAGCGGATTACTGATATCGGACGAGTATGACATTTTACATATAGATCTTATCTAACAATATTAATATAATGTCACTAACATCAACAATATCATTACTTGATTCGTCACAGACGAACAAGAAACAGAGCAAACTTTTTTGTTTGTTACAGTCAGCCAATAAAATTAGATCCTGATAAAAAGCATGCTATTGGATTAATTTCCTGTACAGCATGGAATTATATGGCTAATGTGAAAACTAGACCAAATGATGAGTTTGCATTGATCAAACATGTGATAACATACATGCAATGGAAAACATTTAAAATTCCACAAATTCGTTATAACATAACTGATTTCATTAGGACAATACGCGAATTAATAACGAAAACTGGAGGAGCTGCAGACAAGTTCGAATTGATACCGAATTATAACATCTTACGAGCTGGTATAACAATGAAAAATAATATGTTAGTCGATTTTTCACCAGGATGAAGTATCGCATCGCAGATCGGATTTGATCATCATAGATATGTATATTTAGTGTCAGGAAAAACTTTAACATTTGACGGTGAACTGCCAGTAAATATAACAGATATAAACACAAATATTGATAAATTCCTGTATTGCATCTGGGTAGTAAGGGGACAAACGATATATTGTTTCACCAGACGTTACGCCAGGATCAATTATGCAAACTTGTCCACGTCAAGTTATTTATTATCCGATTAATCTTGAAAATCAAATGACAGGTATAACAATGCAATTAACAGATCAATTAGGTAGACAAACCAATCTTAACAACGATAATGTTATGTTACGTATTATGTACACATACGCACTGTAGCTAATCAATTCTGTCAACCTATATTTTATAGACAAACAAACGTTTATAGAAAAATATCGTAGATGGAATTTCGTGGAAAATTATTTACTAAAATTGTAGACAATGTCCCAGGAATCGAGCGTAAAGTGGTACCAATCACACTTGACTGAGATAAAGCTTTTGTGACATGGGTAGCCAGTTCAGTTGGCACCTCAGTAGGACAAAAGTTTGCTGATATAATTATAGGACCTTCAACATTGGAAATAAAACGATTAGTATCAGACATTGCGCCAACAAAAGAAACGAAACGATCTATAATAGCTACAACTAAAAATATTATCACTAAATGGTGAAGAAATAGTACATAAACTTGTAAATAAAACAAAACCGACGACTCCTGTTTTTTAATTTTGTGTGGCGATTATAAACTCTCAGCTTAAAATTATCTCAATCTTGCTAAAAATGCAATACTGAAGGCGTTGTAACACAATTCGAATATGTCGAGTATCTCGATGAAAACTAAAAAAAAACTAACCAAAGCTAATTTTAGAACTATTAACACAAGAAATAAGGACGTGTTTCTACTGCCGCATGACACTGTTAGAAGTGCGTGGTCAAATATTAATTGCGATAGGTAGTGATATTGCAGCTGGTGTGGCGAATAAATTGCGCTTGTCAAAAACTGTTGGAGCTTTTTTAGAAGTGGACGATACCAACTGGCCAATCAAACTGCAGAAGATATATCAATTCACTTGCCTATAGCAAGTACAGTTCTTAACATTGATTCGTTTAGCGATGATTATTCTAGATTAGTTGCCACAGACATGATGTGGTTTAAAGATACCTCACTCGGGAGAGCTGTATCGAGTGAGTTTTATACTGGTGCTGATATTCCTTCTGCAGGAAACAATAATATAATCGCCAATCCTGCTAATAATGCAGCTGGTGAAATTTGAGACGCTATAAGATTAGCGGTCACAAGAATACGACGACAACAATATAACGATGGATTTGCCAAACGAAAAGCATTTACAGCATAACATCGCCAAATGATGACGATGCTTACATTAAGTACAATGTTGTGATTTTGCCGCGAATGAAACAAAGTTTTTCAAGGAATAAATCATACACTTATTTTAGATCAAGCTGATAAAAACAATTGCATAATGCACGCTGATGGAGTGGATGAAGGACAGTTTTCTATTACAATAATAGTACTGTGGTTGCCGCTGGTTGTCCTTTATGTAGCATAAACAATGGAACTCGAATCATTATTGACTGCTGGTACAAAAAAGATATACTTCCAGCAAAACTGGAACTATCAAACAGCAAACTTTGTCATCAAGAAAGATTTGTGAGCTATAAGCAATTTGACACAAATATAATAGCGACTTTGATCTCGATGTTGAATTTATCACAACACTGAAAAAGCAACAGGTTAATCATTGTTCGAGGTGTAACACAGTAACGTTGTGGCAGCATTCAAATAATAAACTAAAACAATTCACCGTGGATAAAATTATTGGTAGTATTGGTCACACACGCATAAATGTGACGCTGTTCTGCCTTGAATGTAATCGAAGTGGTGCCAGATTATAAAAGTGAATGCGGTGGTAATTGTTTGTCTTCAGGAATCACTTGTAATTGTTCACGTACAAATCCACGTTGAGGAGCAGTTGAATCTAGGGTGTAGATTGCAGGTCTATCCGTGGATCATACTGTATGTGTCGTCCCATTCTTAATTAGGATCAGTTGCTCTTTTATCCCCTTCATGTTCACCTGGCTCTAATAAATATCTTACAGTCACATTATCTAGTATTTTCTAAGAGAAAGTTTCTTGTCGTTGTATTGGTATATTTAGTTTTGTGATTGCGTTGGAAGGCTTATTAGACGCTGCACAAGTAACTTCATTATTCAGCGCAGATAAATCACACTTGGCAGTCTTCGAACCCATTCACGAGATATTTTATCTTCGGACTTAAGGACCGTGGATATTTCCTTTGCATAGTGATATAAAATAATCGCTCAGCAAGTGTTCGATTAAATCGTTCAACGACTGTCTGATCATGATGAATTTCAGCGTTTCCTCATCTGATTTTGACATTATTTTTTTCATCAACAATGAAACTGCACCAAGAAATTCTTTACCAGGATCAACCTGTAATAGTTGATGACATCGCAAGGGTCCGCGTTGATAAATTCGTTCCAGCAGAGATGCAACTTCAGCTACTGTTTTAGTTGATAGTAATTATGCTTCTTTATATCTAATTACAACGTTAACAACAGCTAAAGCGTATTTTTATGTGCGTGCTTGACGTCTATCAATTTTAACGTATCATGTGGTAAAAACAAACTATCAGCTTGATGAAATGTTTTGGGAGTAATGACATCAAAATGTGCGTACTGAATTTGTTTATGTGGTGGTAGACACATTTGCCATATTGTCTGTCGTGCTAAGCAATTTGCAGCAGCAGAACGTGATACACATGCTGCATCAGCACGTTTCCCAATCACTGCTCTACGATTACAGAATTAATCATGTACAATAATAAATCAATTCTATTTGTTTTAATATTAATCAGCCGATTAATTACCGGCCCCTAGCACTAGTTTATCTTTAATAGCAGATTTTACTTGGAAACTAGTATTTGTTTTGTTCTGAATGATTTATTTTTTATGGAATTTAACGAGTTTATCAACTTTACATCCGCAATATGTCTTTGTTGCAAACTTGGATATTTCTAGGCAACATAATGAATCTTTTCCTGGCATTCTCTATCCTCATGTTCTAGACAAGAGTCTATAAACTTGATAACACTGAGCTGTTGTCGCAGTGAGCTATTTTCCTTTTGCAATCTTGCAATGTCATCCATTTTAATTTTGACCCTTAAATCTACAATTATTCGTATGTCATGATGGTCACCTGTACAACAACAAATTTAATACCTTAGCGTAAAGACGAAAGCGTTTTGTTAGCTTTCTCTATTTTTGTGCATGTAATTGAAAAGTTAAATACATTGTCAAATAACAATTAATTTATGCCCATGAAGGTTGCTTAGATATAGAATACAGCAATTGTGGTCTAAACAATCGTTACCTTTGAATAAGCATAAGATTATAATCAAGCTTTGACAGTTTTAATAAAATATTACTCGTTTGGTTTAAAGGCAAAGTAAAATGAATATGGCAAACATGAGTGTTATACTGAAGGCCAGGTATGTATTTTATGTTACAGTAACTTGTATTTTCAGTATGTAATCCTGAAACATTACCTGCATGATTGTCACATCTTTGTAACTTATTCTCACCAGGTGGAATCAAGTTCTCATCGTTGTTATTGCTCAAGTCATGAATGGCTTCTGCAGCAAACAAATTGCGTCTTCTATTTGTCTCCAATTCCTCTTGACCTTGTTTCTTGCCTGACCGCTGCTGGTGTTAGCTCAAATCTGGTCTTGGAGGACATTTGGATCGCTAGTGCTAATTACATATCCCATGTTGAAATTAGGTACATAATCTGGGTAGGTGAAACTGTTACTGATCCTGACATGTAAATATTGGTAGTCATATTCGATACACGTGTTAATTTACTTAAAACATATTCAAATGCAATGGAAGTTGCATCATCATCATCATCGTAAACCCATTATGCAAATTATAGGACAGTGATGCAAATTATTTCCAAGTTTAATCTTTGAATGTTACAAATAAAACATTATATGCATAAACAGCATGAGGCATCATCCTTTAATTCTTGTTCACACATTTTTAACGACAAAACGATATAACCTCTCGTGGTTCGGTGAGTGTTTTGCTTTTGAAGAACTTTATTTGTGCGTTTTTTGTATCATATTTAATCTTAACAGATTCAGAAAACAATGATTTATTGCAGTTAATTTCACTGTTAAAACAGTTTTATTTTTTGTCTATAGCTTCATATTTATTACATATCTGATATAACTTGACTTCTGCACACTCGTTCGTGCTCATTTGGAATCCATTCTTTGCTGTTGATCGCTGCCAAGCATTTCCGCCTTTAAGATGGATCTTTAGGAACACAGTAAAACGATACCTCATTTGGCTTAACACATCTAGCCCAATTGGCAACAATGCATGAACCGCCATTGTTTGGGAGTAATACAAATTTGGGTAAAACAAACATATTCAAACAAATAAAATCCCCATGGTCTTTCTGCCTACCAGACTAGAAGCCCCCCACGCAATCACGACTTATGACGTCACGGCACTATTTTCTATACCAAACCGGCACACGTCCACTAACATCGCTAACTTCAGTTTCGATGATCCAGTTTGCATTTTACCCGGAAGTGGTTCTGATGAAAACGGTTCTTATGAGTGCATAGACAACAAGACAAAGGATTTGTTCGAAGTTAGCAAGGCGTAGTGGCGTCACTAGTGTTAATGTCACCCAGTGCGGTAACTCACAGTGTCACTTCCATGGACCTCCTTCCTGCACAAAAATCAAACATTTAACCCTATGCGGTTAGCATCTCTAGTACCCAACAATCCCAGTGACACCACTGGTATGGAGTAATAAAATATTTTACTATATCGAAATCATGGACATGTGATAAAGCAAGTGCATTGATATTGAATAATTTATTTCGCTACTAGTGCTCGAGTACATTCTTATTACATTTATTTTTATAAGTAAATCATTTGATAGCGAGATTCGAATAAAGAAAAATTTTATTCCCAACAATCCACATCTCTGTGCCCCGTTTATATCAACTTAAATAAATACAGTGTCAAAGCTATAAATATTACCAGTAAATTTTATCCCATTGCTAAAATGGATCAAATGAACCGTTTTGCTGTGTGCATTACTAAAATTTAGTCAACTTAGTACTTCTCAATTTATGCGTTGCACCTTTTGCCTAATATTTCCTTGTATCAACAAGCTCTGTTTACCAAATTGCAGATTAGTTTCTCCAATTTTAAAACAGATCCCATCTGTCTGATGACGACATGACAGGTGAGTGTATGGACCATAAACTGTGACATAAACGTTTGGAGGTGTTTCGGGGTTCTTCCTCCACAATACACTAATATACAGGCCTCCACATACAGACATTAGCGTGCTGAACTATGGGGATAAACCCATAAAAAAACAAACACCAGGAAAAAGCGCTGATTGATATACTACTACTATTACTACTTCTCAATATAATGCCACAACCCAAGACAATAGTATTACCCAATAAAATTATACTCCCCAATATAACGCCACTTTCCAGCATAATATTAAGAGTTCAATATTATCCAGTATAACGCTACTTGACACATAATCTACCCAGAACAACACTATGCAATATAAATCTACTAACCATTATAACACTTCTACCCAGTTTAGCACTACTACCAAATAATAATAATAATAATAATAATAATAATAATAATAATAATAATAATAATAATAATAATCATGATGATGATGATGATGACGATGATGATGATGATGATGATGATGATGATAATAATAATAATAATAATAATAATAATAATAATAATAATAATAATAATAATAATAATAATAATAATAATTATAATGAAAATAATAATCACTGTGTGTCAATCAAAGCCAAAAAAAAATGGAATAAAAGGGGACTACACAAAGTTTTAAGACTGAATAGGTCTCTCCAATTTTGTTTAAGTTCCTACTAAATAGATACATTTACAAAAGTTCTGACTTAAATTGTAATAACACAAAACAAGTTAAATGAACAGTCGGCACAAATGTTATTCTGCAATCAACGAAATGTATCATAGTGAACAATTTTTGTGTTTGATTTTGAATCGATCGGGTAGAAGGAAAAGGTTACAAAGCTTGGTGGTGGTATGTTCAGTTATTCTCAGTTCTTCTTACCCTAAGGTTGATCCAAGCAGCCATGTTCTGAACATTATAAAGTTTCTGTTGAAGTTACTGAGACGAAGGACATAGAATATAATTAGAATATAATATAATTAGAATATAATTACAATAGTCAGGCGAAAGAGTACATAAGTGTTTAAGTGACATTAGCTGAAAGAATATCGTGAATAGAGCATGCATATATTTATCATATGGTCGTGTAATGAGAGAGTATTAAAAAGAGTGACACCTAGGTCTCGTACTTACTGTGCAAGTTTAATATTAGCATCGCTGATACCTATAGTTTGACGTAAAGGATATGAATTTGAAAGTATTTATGTTCTGATCAGAATGGATTCAGTTTTAGCATCAATTATCTGCAGCTCATTACATGTTGTCCATGACTTCACATCGGCGAAACACCTTTCTAAGCGGTTAAAGGCAGCCTTAACTTACCCTGGGTAACTATGTTTGGACATTTGAATATCATAAGCGAATAATTGGCAAGACACTGGATGTCTATTTATAACACGTGAGAGCGGATGAGTATACATAATGAAGAGATTATCACGGAGAACAGGTCTATGTGGAACATCAAAACATACCCAAACTGGGTTATAATGTTTTGCTTTTTACATACACAATTTATATCTTGTTGACTAAGTAGGACTAGAACCATAATAAGGCTGTATTCTGATTACCTAGTACATGCTTGGGACGGAGAAATAGTATATCATGATTTATTGTGTCAAATGCTGTACATAAATCAAGGACATTGAGGGCTGTAACCATTCCACTATCCTAAACAGGGAAAATCCTTAATTATTCTCAGAAGGAGAGTTTCAGTACTATAGACTATGCTTGCTAAAATGACTATTTGAATTCATACAAGCTGAGATTATACAACTTTTTCTAATATCTTAACGTGAATGAGAGGGTAGAAACAAGTCGGTAGGTCTTTAAATCAGAGCAATTGTTGGTTTCTTCAACAGAGGATTGTCAATGACAGTTTTGAATTATGGTTTGGTGTGTATGTATAATTTAGATTTTGAACGAAGCTTTTAACAATTTTCTAGTAATAGTGTTGATATGTATGCTGCGAGGCAGTTTATAGTGATGTCCACCAATGTGGTATCATGCCACTTGCATGCAGCATCATGTCCCATCCAGACACATAATCATGGCACCAGGCCGCTCGGTCCTAACCCTAACCTCTTAATTCTGAGCGCATAGCGAATCAGCTGTAGTACCATTTTATATGTCTTTGGTATGACTCGGTCTGGGCTCGAAATCGAGACCTCCCGCATCCGAGGCGGACGCTTTAAAAACTAGGCCAACAGAGCGGTTTATAATATTTTGAAAAATGATGTTAATTTTCCGCATGAGAGAGATGTACTAAAGCACAGGTTAGTGAAGTCAATGCAACACTCAAGTAACAATGATGTTGGAATTGCATCGAGGTCACGCGACTTTTGGGCGCTCAACAGCACAAGTACATGTACCAAATCCATATAGACAGGTTCAAATGCATTAAACGGTTACTGTGCATATTAGTTACTGTAGTAGGTTGATTTTACTGCAAGAACTATACTTGTAACATTCTGTTTAGAAGCTTCTTGGATCTGCTTATGATTAGGGAGGCTGGTTGAAAGCCAAATCCCCTAAGATTTACAGCGTTTCCATTTAGCTTGTTCCCGGCACACCCACACCATTGTGTAACGGGGGGTGGGGGTGGGGGTGGAGGAAGAGAAGTTTAAACCATTACATTAAACACATCCTTAATTAATTCGGCGTCGTTATCTAGGGAATGATTTCCACGGTGTTATTGCACAGTGTGGACGGATAGATGGAATGTTACAGAATGCTGAGCAAATTATCGAAAGAAATAAATAACGAGCCAGAAATTTTAATCAATCAAAATATAATGAAAAGAAAATCTCTTTCATGCAACAGATTTACTAAATTAAATGTACTCAATTAATACATACCCAAAAATTATTTTCCAATAATTAATGTTTTAGCCAAATTTCAATTCCTAGCCAACTGATTTACAGTGACAAAATTCAGTCACGGTCCACATTTCATCATTTACGAATGTTGAGTTTAGAGTGCGATTCCTTATAATTTACAGCATCACCTGGCCTGTCTCCTTTTCGTCTTGTCTCCATGTCTAGAATGAATAATTTGGTTTCCTTCGACTCTTTGACTATTCCGACTTCGTAGATGTGGTCTTTCCCTTGTCTCATCGTTTTTTATACTTATTTTCTGCTCCCTTCTCTCTTTCTCTCTCCGAGTTTTGAAGCTGCTTCCTTAAAATTTTATAGCATGATCCACGCTAGGCAAATTCATATACACATCTATATATAGATAACTATATTGGTTGGCAGCAGATAATGTAATCACTCTGCATAAATTCTGACAATGTTTTTCTAGCGAATATCGTGTACAAATGTTGTTTCGGGATAATATTGTTACTTTAGTACAAATGACCTTAGTTCGAAGTTCATTTCACTCCCCGGCCATTTTATAATGAAGTGACATGCGCGTTCTCTTGTGAAAGAGGCTGTATATACCAGTATATATTACTACACATCTTATTTACCTTTCGCTAGACAATGCGGTTCGATAAAATGAATGCTCCTTTACTTATGGCATAATATCCACTAAATCTGTCTACAATAAAGTAACTTGCGTTATCATTTAAATATTGCGAAATCATATATATATATATATATATATATATATATATATATATATATATATATATATATATATATATATATATATATATATACACACTTGTCTTTAACTCGCAAGAGCAAATATCGTCCTACACAGAGAATCAAGTCATATATCCTAAGAAATATGACACATGTATATATTATGGTGAATTCATAAAATTCCTATGAAATTCTACACATTGAATATTTTATTACATGCAGTCCTTCAATTCCCTCAATGAATTAATAATTGAAAATTCAAGAAATTAAATGGCATAGAACTGATATATCAAAAGTCCTAAGAAATGAATACACGAGACATGCGTGAACCGTAAGAATATCAACACATTTGCAAACAACCAAACAAAAGAAATAGAATATTTAATTGGAAACTAAAATTGCGTACCTTAATACTATTTCTTTCCAAACAAAGTATCCTAGCCTAAAGCTTGTCCTTTTTTTAAAGACAGCTATCTGGCCCTTCTCTGTGAGTTCCCTTTTTAGGAAGAAACAATACTCATTAGGCTTCTCCAGAGTCTTTCAGTGAAAATCGGACTGAAGAAATTTTGCAAGTGGTAGCCCTAAATTGTTTCGCAAAGTGTACGCCATTAATTTCCCTAACCAATCAGAAATAAATGTTCATAAAAGTTCACTCCAAAATTTCATGTTTATTATCAGACTTCACAAGCCTAAAGTATGCTGCAATTAGCTTCCTTTGAAGAATCAATCGTTTGATGTGCACCCTTTTTTGAAACAGTTACGGTCGAGTTTTATCGCGCTCTCGTCAATATATCAGCAAATTTTACCTGGTCAGATGCTACTGAAGCTTAACGTGACCCTTTTAAAGTAATCAGAGATGAAATAAAGAAATAATCAATGAACCTTCTCAAGAATTTTCTGGATTGACTATTTTATCTTCAAACCTAAAGTTTCACTAAATCTTCACAATTCGACACACGACACATGGAGAACACTTTCAAATGATACTCTAAGCTGGTTGCTGGGGTTTGTTTGCCAAGTAATAAACCCAAGCACATGTTAAGTATTGTAGAAGGTAAAGACGTTTTTAGGGCTACATGGATGGTATGCATTAGTTGTGGTATATTTATCATACAGAGATTTCTATTAGGAGCAAATAAGAATGGAGGTTTATGGACAGGTACGTTGAGATGGTATATAACGCATGGCAGTTTTGATGCAAGTTCGTGGGACTCCAATAAAGAGAGCCTAACATAATATCAGCATGTCTATAAATAATCCATTCTAAAATGTGACCATGCTAATGGAATAATGGAACAGTGTTGATAATAGTGAAAATTAAACATATATAATTATGTAATATGTGATGTTGTTTAAATTAGGACACGTTCAAATAGTAACATTTATATGTAACAAATTTATTACATGTATGATTTTAATCATATTATTTCATATCACAAAAAGAATTTGATTGGTATAAGACTCCACAGATTGTTAGAATGTCACATCAAACATTTGCTTCCGCTGCTAAAATAGAATATATAATAGTAATGTGAGAAAAAAGTCACAAGGGAACGACAAATTTCGTTCAAAAGAAAATGTTCACATTTGTTTCTTTCTCGACTTTTGCAGTCTAGTGGAACGTTATAAAATGTACACCTAGCGAAAGCTATAATAATAAAAAAAAATAATTGTACCAATAGAAAAATTGCTAAAGTACAAGAGTAACATGCACATAAAGTGTCTAAAACTTTAAGAATAAATTACATATGATCTTTGTGGTTTGTGTATCAAATGATTCGATGCATTTCACAGAGACATTCTATAAATATTACTTACATATTTACTTATTCATGCTTTAACGATCCGTTATCAAGAATCGAGATGATTATTGAAAATAATTTTATCATGTATTCTGATATATTGTCTGCCTCTAGACATTATGGCAATCTCGTTTATAACGTTCTTTGGGGAGTTGGGGTGGGTAATGGAGTCTATGCAAGCGACTTCTTTTTATTTTATTTTTCATTACGTTTTAAAAATAATATAGGCTAGTCTAAAAATGCTTTATGTGAAAACATTTGGTTGTCCAGTTATATCTTCTTGTCCTAAAGTCTTCGTATTTTACTTTAATATCACTAGTTTGAAAGTAGACCATTCAGTTGTACTATATGTGATAAATCTTTGGGTGTTATATTTGATTTGGCTTATGTGCAAGCTTAATAGTTTGACTTAATGGGACCATGAGGGCCGATATATATTGAGCTGTAACTAGTATGTGCAGAAATATGTCCCATTCTTCGTTAACGTCTCGCTGTTGATGACTAAACCCATCTACGACAAGAAAGACGTCTGGGCATTCATTAACCATGGTTATTGAAACGTGTTAGGGCTGCAGATGGGGATGGTATTAAGTCGTTTAGAAATCTTACATAAATATGAATGAATAAAATGAAAATAATTGTTTTAAGAAAAATAAAAATAGAACAAAACAAAACCAAGGAATGAAATCAATATTTTCTTATATCAGAAGCTGCTAGCATTCAAGAATAGTAACCTGTCGCCGACAAAAACAGCTACGTCACAGCATATAAATTTTAAATTCGTTAGCTTAAAATAAGTTCCAAATGGCTCAGAAAGTACCAATTTAAAACTGTTTTATTATTTATATTTTACTGTGCTTTTTCATTGGGTTTTTTCTTTCTTTGTTCGGAAATCTCCCATATCTGTCTGATTAGTATTTTCCGGCCATGATAACACTGGCTGCCATGGAGACGTTGACAAGAAAACCAACGCCAAATGCCAGGGCGCGTGAGGGTTGAGGAAGAGGGGTAAGGTAAGCGAACGTATGGAACAGTCGGGCTCCTGCGAAAATCCGGAAGTGGAGCAGAGCATAGGCTGGGTTCGGACTACTCATTACATAGAACATGCCGATCAGAACGAATGGTACAACATTCTCCAGGTCATTTAGGTGACATCTGAAACGAAAATTATTTTTGTTTAACGTACTGAGGTAGTGAGCATTTCTTTTTTTTCATCTTTTGTTTCCAAATATTTATACATATCGATTGAGTTAGAAAGGGTGACTCTAATAAAGCAGAAATTTCGGCGTCTATAGGTTACATAGGCCGATAAATCAGCCCTTCACCCGTGATGATAGTGATTGTTGGGGATGCAGGCTGATTTAACCTATTCATTAAAAGATGCAACTATCGGCAGACACTTCGGCTGCACACATTGGTGTACATTTTACACGCTTACCGGTATATTTCGAGGCTTTTGAGCACCCGTCTGCTGAAGAGTTCTTTTTGCGATATGTACAGCATACTTCCGAATCAAATCGTATGTTTGATATGTTGTAAATCCAAGTAGAATAATTCAACCTTAAATAGCGTTGACATTTCATTATTTCGTGGTCACCATACTGCAAAGATAAATCAGTCCGATGCGACTTTCACTCGTTAGCTCATTCGAAACTTTCTGTACGCTTAGTCATGTGACTCGGTTGTTATGCTGGAAAGCGCCAAACTATGATGGACGAATGGAAAGAGGGCGTTCTCGTCGATTTGAGCCATAACAAGAGATTAAAGGTGGAACAACAATTGTTAAAATTAAATAAGGGAAAGCGTGTTATTGCTTTTTTACCGACCGGCTTCTGAAAAAGCCATATATTCTTTTCACCATCATCAAGAGCAACGTAACGTGAATTTAAGAAAAGTTGATAAATTGATATTGCTTTTTATTGATGTAGGAATTATTTGAATGTGAGAATAGTTGTAATAAAACATAACTGTTTGGGAGAGTTGTGTTGGTAATAATAATAATAATAATAATAATAATAATAATAATAATAATAATAATAATAATAATAACAATAACAGCAACAATAATAATAATAATAATAATAATAATAATAATATTATTATTATTTATAATTATTATTATCATTGTTTTTATTATTATTATTATTATTATTATTATTATTATTATTATTATTATTATTATTATTATTATTATTATTTGTAATATAGGCCACTGGCCAATGATACATATCCATACATCATGCGGTACAAGATATCATAGTGCGTAGCAGATGAACATCGTATTTATAAGAAGTAATATACATGAAAGAAATAATTATTGCTTTTTACATATAAGTGAGATACAGTTATATACTGCACAGTATTAAGAAAAAAAATTATTAAAGGGCACCACGGAAACTTGTGTAAAGAAAGATGTATGATATTTATCTAAAGTCTTATGTAGTGTGATTCGTTGATAAAATTATTATTATTATTATTATTATTATTATTATTATTATTATTATTATTATTATTATTATTATTATTATTATTATTCAGTCTTCATAGCAAGGTAAACTGAAACTGTTCTTTTTTACTCTTTATAATGCTGGACATATCATAATATGCTAAATTGTTCAAGTATGTTTGCATAGAAAACTTAAATAATGAAACACGCATTCAGTAAGAACACATTGACAACAAATAAAGATGATAACATAACAGTTTCACTATAATTTCATTGTGACGAGGATATCACTGGCGCATGGATGACAAAATTATTAAATGTTACATTGTATAAAAAAATGCATTTCAACAAATAAATTTTAATAAATAATGAAATATTACAGCTTTTTCTGTTCGTTTGCTCTTCGGCTGACCGGTAAGCGCTAAACTGTGCTGGTTCTATCACCACTGCGGGCCTTGTTATTAGACCAGCAGACCACAATGAAGATACACAATATCAAAACCCAATACGTTTTAAAAGACATGCCAAAGCAATCCATTCAAGATACGTTTCCATTGACAGTTATGCATATATAATACAATATGTGCAAAAAAATGGTTTATTAAACGTTATGACAAAAATGTATGCAAACCAATGAAAAACTTCCTGCAAAATATCTAATCTACAATGAGATTTATGGTGATGTTGATTTATGTTCTTGTCCTTATTGCATACCAATCAAGGTATACAAATAATTATTGAAAGAAATAAATCAACTGCTATATTTAGTATGAGAGATTGTAATCATATAATAATAGACTATCTTAATACAAGAAACCTTACGGTATTTTTGGTGCAAGAAGTAGTTTCTTCATTCAGATCTTTATTTATCTTAAACATCAATTTCTTTAATTTTTTGTTATTCTTTTACGAAGACGAGATGTAGAATAAATCTGTAACACAAAAATAAGGAAAAACATTTAATGTAGAAAAAGGATAGTTATAAAAATTTCCCACTTTTACAGATATAAAAGATGGAAATGTAGATGTTATTCTGGCCAGTCCAGAGGCTATCATGAAGACGGAAATGGTTACAGATAATAAATCAAGGTCTTTTGTACTCACAGCTCTGTCTCCTTGCTTTTGATGAGGCTCACTAGATTTCGCAATGGTGGTTATTATATTTCTTTTACTACAGTTTATTTAAAAACATAAAGGAATAATGTGTAACATCTGGCACAGAGTCTGTCTTTTTTTTTTAGGAATTAAATACAATATTATCCCTGTTTCCATGCAACAAAATTATATTATTTAAAGACTATCATGTTTATATTTCAAAGACGATAATATCGTTCTCAATTTAAATGAGACAAATATGAAAATGATACCTGTTTCCATGCAACAAAATTATATTATTTAAAGACTATCATGTTTATATTTCAAAGACGATAATATCGTTCTCAATTTAAATGAGACAAATATGAAAATGATACCTGTTTCCATGCAACAAAATTATATTATTTAAAGACTATCATGTTTATATTTCAAAGACGATAATATCGTTCTCAATTTAAATGAGACAAATATGAAAATGATACCTGTTTCCATGCAACAAAATTATATTATTTAAAGACTATCATGTTTATATTTCAAAGACGATAATATCGTTCTCAATTTAAATGAGACAAATATGAAAATGATACCTGTTTCCATGCAACAAAATTATATTATTTAAAGACTATCATGTTTATATTTCAAAGACGCTAATATCGTTCTCAATTTAAATGAGACAAATATGAAAATGATACCTGTTTCCATGCAACAAAATTATATTATTTAAAGACTATCATGTTTATATTTCAAAGACGATAATATCGTTCTCAATTTAAATGAGACAAATATGAAAATGATACCTGTTTCCATGCAACAAAATTATATTATTTAAAGACTATCATGTTTATATTTCAAAGACGATAATATCGTTCTCAATTTAAATGAGACAAATATGAAAATGATACCTGTTTCCATGCAACAAAATTATATTATTTAAAGACTATCATGTTTATATTTCAAAGACGCTAATATCGTTCTCAATTTAAATGAGACAAATATGAAAATGATACCTGTTTCCATGCAACAAAATTATATTATTTAAAGACTATCATGTTTATATTTCAAAGACGCTAATATCGTTCTCAATTTAAATGAGACAAATATGAAAATGATAATGCAGGAAATAAATATAAATCATACAAATATGCATGTACTCATTTAGCTCTTAATGTCTTGGGTCATTTTCTTCAAGTTAAGTACAATGATTCTTATAGCAAGTTTAATATTACTTAACAGGGGACTTGACTTTAGACCAGAGTATAGAAAAGTGGCTGAGATGGTGAGTTGGTTTAGGATTAACATTGTTTAATGAGATAGTTTCTAATTTTTGGTGAAGTTTAATACTGATTATTAATTAATTAATTATATTTACAGTTTATATTATAATTAACTGAATATTTATTTACGTATCTATTAAATTAACTAATTAATTAATGAACTAATTAATTCCATTTCTTCAGAATAAATAAGCACCACTTTTTTGTACAAGTGCTCTAAAAAAATTGTTTTGAACCTCTGAACTTGGATATGTATGCACAATTATTGGGAACCTTATTGCTTGGAAGTGTGCCATTTCACCGAGCTAATCGCAATAGAATAAGCATAACACATATATGAACTTCTGTTTGTGGCAAATGTTAGCCCCAAATGATCATGTAACACATATTAAGCTGTTTCTGTCTGTCTCTTCAGTTTTCCATGTAAATTAACTTCGTTGAATCAATTTGCACCCAGGCGAACACCACAAAACAAACACATATTTTCCGCCATTGTATAATTTTTTGCAGTCCTTTCTTTTCTAATCACGCGTTAACTTAACTGAACTAGAATGATACTGCAGACGGTATTTCTAACCAGTATTGTTAGAAGTCTCTTTGCATCACGCGATATATTCACGCAGCTACAGCCGAGTCAAATGACCAAAACGAACTGACAGATTCGAATGAGCCAACGAGCGGATGTCACATCGGACTGGTTGCTCTGCGCAGTATAGTGACCACGAAACAATTAAATGTCAACGCTATTTAAGTTTGTGTTATCCTACTTAGATTTACAAGTTATCAAACATACAATTTGATTCGGCAATATGCCGTATATATTGCAAAAAGAACCATTTAGCAGACGGGAGATCAACAGCCGCGAAAAATACCGGTAAGTGTGTAAAGTGTATACCGATGTGTGCAGCCAAGAATGTCTTCTGATAATTGCAACTTTTAACGAGTAGGTGAAATTTGCCCCTACTCCAATACAACTATCATCACGGGTGAAGGGCTGATATATCGTCCTATAGGTTACAGTGTATGTACGTGCAAGAGAGCTTTGTAACATAAACAGGCGATTTGCATACAAATCTGTTTTCATGGAGTAAGCAAATTTCGATTAACCTAATTATAGATCTCGCAAAACAAGTACAGTACAAAGACAATTTCACAAAAATTGAAATAATATACACCCTTTTTAAGGGCTCATACGGTTTTTCAAGATTATTTGAAATGCGAATAAACAAACTAATTTGTGTGGTCTTCACAATTCAAAGACTTAATACAAATAAAGTAAATGTCACAGTAATTAATGAAATGAAACGACAGTGGCACTGACTGAACAGAACCCTAACCATGGTTGCTACTCTTGTCTAGTTCTAATGATATTATAGGCCGACGTATTAAAAAACAAAACTACTTATGTGTGTTTAGTTTTTGCCGTATGCAAATATATTTATTATTACTATCATTATTATTATTATTTATTATTATTATTTATTATTATTATTATTATTATTATTATTATTATTATTATTATTATTATTATTATTATTATTATTATTATTATTATTATTATTATCTTGATTTAGAAAATTAGTGGTATAACGTGTATATGCTCCATATGGGAAATGAAAAAGCCACGTTAAATTACCATGCGCTGCTGCTGGTAATAATAATAATAATAATAATAATAATAATAATAATAATAATAATAATAATAATAGCCATAGTAGTAGTAGTAGTAGTAGTAGTAGTAGTAGTAGTAGTAGTAGTAGTAGTAGTAGTAGTAGTAGTAGTAGTAGTATTGCGCTACGTACTCTCTTGAAGAGACATTACCTTCTGACTCTCTCAACGTTTTGATTATCAAATTTTGGCTTCAGGTCCTTGTCACCAAAGAACTTACAATCCTCAGGAGAGGAGTACGTCTGTGAATAAAGTAAACGATTGTCTGTAATCATTGCTCTAACCATCTAGTTTAATTGTGTGCGTGTTCGTGTATTTAAATCGTTTCGGGGTACAGAGCGTTGTCAAGAGAGACAACAAGGCGGTTGAAGCGACTTGTTTGTGCAGGACTCGAACTTGCAATCATTTGGTACTGAGCCTGCAAGTAAGACAGTGAAACATCACTGCATTTCTTCCATAAGCTATGATCGGCATTTCTTCCATTAGCTATGATCGGCATTTCTCCCATTATCTACTCGTTCCTTTGACCTACATATTTGCACAGTTTAAGATCGCTATTGAAGAAAAGAAACCCCACAATGTTGTGAAATAAATGTTCTAATGCAAAAGAAAAAATATGCATCAAAAATTACAACAACAATTGTGATTCAAATTATGACCTTTCGCAATAAGGGTATAAATCTCTCTCTCTCTCTCTCTCTCTCTCTCTCTCTCTCTCTCTCTCTCTCTCTCTCTCTCAGTATATAAAAATGATTAACTCAGAACCCCATCACCCACATAAATAAATATATTGACATTTTTTACCACATCATAAACATCCTCTCTCTCTCTCTCTCTCTCTCTCTCTCTCTCTCTCTCTCTCTCTCTCTCTCTCTCTCTCTCTCTCTCTCTGCCACGCCGCGTTAAAATGGTACAGGTAACTGTTTAGCTACAAACGGGTATCTACTGTAGTTATTACATACTGAGTGAAAAGTTGTCTCGAATAGCAAGTTCCTTGTTCGTATTTCACAGTTAGATTTATTCATTTACAAACTGACCTACATTAAGTAAGTACGCGAGCACGAATAACCTAATCAGTATTTACTTCTCAGTGCACATGTATTAACATGCTTCCCCTATTTCCATTGTGTCACTGGAAATTTATGCAGTACTTACGTTAGAACCAATCCTGTATCTTGCTGTCCATACACTCATAACAACCGTTTTCATCAGAACCACTCCTGAGTAAAATGCAAATTGTGCGAACAGTGGATCATCAAAACTGAACTTGGCCATGTCAGCGTGAGTGTGACGTCTTGTTATATCCCGTGTATCTATTTACAAGAACACTTCACCGTATAAATAACTAAGCTAGGCGTATTAATATACGTACTAATGTAGTAGGGCATAGTTTCGTAAGTTGTCCCCTGTCAGATTTCAAAACTTTAGCTTTCACGTTGCTATTTTACCTAAGTGTTGGTCCAGTGGCTTTTTATTTTTTAAATTGATGTACGGCATGTATAACGCTCATATTTTTTCACATTACTTACTTAGACTTGGATAAACTAATCCGGTAGAAAGTAATGCTAGTCACATATAGCAGAAGACACATTGCGTTCACGGTAAGTACAAAAGGCGTCCCGGATGGCAGCTCTTTTGAATCATACTATTTAGTTAAAATGGTTTTATAAAAATAAATTCAAACGGAGCTTCGATTTACATGTGCAATGTGAGCTTTGCTTTGTTTCAAACATTACCTTGCCAAGAAAGACATGTGTGACGGTGCTATGGAAGAGTAGCTACGGTACAATCTGACGTCGGAGTTTTATAAATTATTTTGAAATGCTATACCATAATAGCTCTTGTTGCCTTAAATATCAATAAAATTTATTACTTAAAATTGCATATTTTCATGTTTTCGATACGTCTAAATTAAACATTTTGTGCATTGTTTGATTACTATGTTTCTTCTGCTCATCCAAACAACCAATCATATTTGATCATCTGATAGGACTGCCATCGCTATAGTCCTTCTACTCTACACATTTATTTATTCATTTAATCGTTATTTTTTTCCAAGACACTTCCATAATTATCTTTCTGTCACATTCCGTCTACCAAGCTTTGGGATAATGACCTTTACTGCTCTTTTATTAATGGTAGAGTTTAATCCCATCTTAAACGAGTCACTGTGCTTCTTTAATTAATGTTTAATGAGCCAATGTGCTTTTTTAACTGATGTTAAATGAGTCAATAAGCTTCCTTAGTTGTTATTATATGAAACACGTTGCTTCTTCAAGTGTTGTTAAATGAGTTACTTTCCTTCTTTGTAATTGATGTTCAATGATTCACCGTTGAGAGTGTGCTTCTTTAGTTGTTACGAAATGTGACACCGTGCTTTTTTAATTTTTGTTCAATGATTCACTATATATTTTAATTGTTCTTTAACGAGTCAGTGCACGTTATTTCTTTAACAGATGTAAAATGCGACACTTTGCTTCTTTAATTATTGCTGCGATACTGCCCATCTTCATAAGTATATTATTTGGTTAAGAAAATACACCATATCGGTTAAGTTACATAATGCTATGTTGTTTTTGATTTTGTTATACATATATAATGTTTGAATATTCTCCTAATATTTTCATCCGAAAGAGTCTTTTTCTCCTGAAATTAAACTTCCCAGCTAACGTGTTAGATTACTCATATTCAGTGGAGCTAGAGTCTGCTAAGCAAGTTATAAGATTATTATTATTTTTTGTATTTAGACCTGCTATTCCTTCTTCAGCGATCCCGCTGGTATCCAATAAAAGAAAAATGTTTCTTACATCATCGTACATCTTCCGTACTATTTCACCAAATGTCTCATTGCCAAATCGAATCTGTATCCATTGGTACATTTCGTAAACCATTGGTACATTTCGTAATCCATTGGTACATTTCGTAATCCATTGGTACTTTTTGTAATCCATTGGTACATTTCCTAATCTTTTATCTCAACAATATCTGACTGATACTGATCATTCAACAAACTAGCATAATATAATTTGTAGGGATGTTTCCCTTTCTTGATTGTGACATATATGTACCATTAATTTTTAGTACCTCTTCTATTCACTATAATTTCTCTTATTTCCGTCTTCTTTTATATGTCGCCACAACTGATTGTTATGATCACTGTCTTGGCTAGTACTGAAGTCTTACATCTGGATTTTTTGTCAGTTGTTTAAAAGGGACGCAAAACATCAAAATATTGCGTTACGCTTTATAACATGTTTTTAGGAGTAATCAGCAACCGATATCACATCCATCTACAGTATGAATGTCTCTTTTCAGCAATTCGGAACGGTTGTTTCGACAACTTCACACGTTCGAATTATTTCAGACTTGTGTAAAACTGAGATATTCATGTAGATTATACAGCTACAACTGTTGCATAGACTGAGTGCCCTGTACTCTTTTAAATCGAACACTCTTTTCTATCAGTTATGTATATGCTTTTTCGCAACCATTGGAAACATTTGATAAGGTATACGCGGTCTTGAAGAAGAGATTCAGTTTCAGATGAAGACAAATTTTATATTTACGTACTTCAAGTACGTAGGAAATTCCTTCATACTATTTCGCTGTTTCAGCCATCATCCTCACAATCATAATGTTGCTGACTTTGGTGCGCTCAACACAAAGTGTACTATGAAAATCTACCTTTGTTTCTAAAATTTTCAGTATATCTTTATTATGTTTTAAGTTCAAACAATATTATTATTCTTCTATCACTTTTCTTGCTGTAATTCGGCACGAGATTTATGAACAAATACTTATCTGATCCAAACTTGTAAACAATTATGTACTGATTTAGAGTATATATAACTGTGAAATACTTATGACTTTCCGCAAAACACCTGAAGTTATCTAAATGTATCTTGATGTACCGAACCCTATGTATGGTTCGTCAATATCATTATTTAAGATCACGGACAAATTTAAAGTTGCTACCATATGCTTGCTTTGAAAGTTTGGCAACAATGCTTGTACGCTCCGCTGAACGTTCAACAGCTGCGTAAACCGCGTTTATTAATGACCTATAGCAGTTAAATATGGATGGTTCTGTTAATGGAGTTTTAAAGTGAGACATTAAAAAATGGAATAAGACCTTTATATTCCGACTACATTTAATTCATAGTGTTAATTAGTTAATATACTGATTTTACGGTTCAATGCCTCACATATGTTGTGAACTATTCACGTCAAATAAAATATGCTTTTATTTTGCCTATAGAGTTATATCAATAGTACGGGTAAACAAGGATTCTGCCTAAAGACCCCTATCCCAGATAACAACCACATCCAAACAAATTCAAGTTCCCACCTCAGGGACCCACTCACCCCGACGAACACTTTGTTTTCAAAATGATTTCATTGATTATTGTATTATTGATGGATAAAATGTCATACAAATGTGCTAGAGAAAATTTCATACCAGCATTGGTTGGAAGCTTAGAATTCATCACATCACCAATTATCTGTGTTTCAGCTGTGGATATTTAAAATATTTCATCATCATGATGATAGAGATTAAACTTTATTCTACCACTCACACAACAACATGACTAAAATCAATTTTTTTATTTGTTGTTTATTAAGAGGCAATTTTTTCTGTAAAAGATACATTTGACTGATCAAGGTCGATGGTAATTTTAGTATATTTTTGTTGACTGATCATGAAAATAATTAAATACCTTTGATAACTCACGGCTTCATTTTTCAAAATAATCTAAACATTCTCTGTTAGCAGACCTGATAAGCGAACGTTTCTGCTGGTCATGAGCAAAGCCGCTACAACTAAAACATATTCCTGATATTTCATTGTCAATTTTGACAGTCAACTGTTTACTGTTTATCGTTAGATATTTGATCTTGCTATTATAGCTATTTGTCACTGTCAAGTTTTCAAACATTTTTTCTAAAGTTCAACATTTTCATACTCTAGCCGTCAATTATAAATTTATCTGATGAAAATATAATATGAAGTATGGATCTGTCTTCGCGACAATACCCAAGAGCAAACGTATATACTCCATTATAGCATAAACGTTTGTCTTCAAAATTATTTAATCTGCGTTTTAAAATACCATCCGTTTCAAGATTATGATGATTTGTTTACATAGCCATTGCTCTTATAAATATAAAGCCGCTGTCAAGTGCGCACTTGTATTCATCAAATCAAAAAAAATATTTTAACAAACTCGCGAGGCCAATTCTTTTCTTTTTGGTTATTATATTGTTGTCAAGCAACACGGTATACATTTTCTTGCGCAATCCGATAAAATATATAATGATGTCCTAGTTCATTTCTTCCTTAAACTTACCAATAACCTGTATATTTGCATCATCAAAAAATGTACTATTGCGATGGTGATCGGAGCGATCCAACAGATGTCGATTATTTTAATTCTCCTGATAACCGTCTTCACTTTCGATTTCATAAACAAGCGAGTCAGTTTAGGTAAACAATAATCTACTTGACGGGCACTGCATTTTAACAAAATTGTAATGAAAATCTTATACGAGCCACTTTGGCAAATCAAGTACATTCTGTACTTGAACTTGCTTCAACGTACATCGGCTTGTTTAGTTTTAAATTGGTTTAGCGTCGCTCTATTGCGACAACATTTTTATTAACAATTTTCATAATGAGAAAATTATCTGATAAAAGTTTGTTACTGCGATTGACATCAAGATCGATATTTACTCGCTTTCTAATAATTTCCAATTTCTTACCAAAAACGGAGTTGTTCATAAGCTTAAAGTTTTTTTTTTCAAAATCGGTTTTGCTACGGGTCTTTTCGAAGTGTTTAAATTAATATCACCTATAATCCACGCCGATTGATTGAACTTTAATACTCTTTGTACCTTCCTTAATGCGAGACCAGCGTCTATTGCTTGTCTTAGAAACTTTGTAATGTTAAACATAAGTTTTCATCAAGTAAATTTCGTGCCAACTTTTTAGCGTAGAATTTTGTGTTGGTGATGATTTTACTTGTTGTTCTTCATATAATAAACTATAATCTAAAATTATTGATTCCGCACAAGAAAATGATGATAATCATTGTGTCAATTGTGTAACGAAATAAGATAGTCGATATCAACTTCGGCGAAATACGAAAAATCGTAAGATATCTTTTTTTCTTTTTCCGCTAGAAATTGATGAATCATAATCCAATGCAATCAACCAAATGGCATTGGTTCTGTCATTGAACCATCGTACAAATTATTAAAATCGAGATAAATGATATGCTGATAAGGAAGCTCAGGTATGTTCTTTTGCAAACACTTATTGTTTTCATCCGCATACTTTTTGATATCACGCTAATACCACTTAGCACACCTTTCTCAATAAAGTTAAACATATCAAAATTCAGCCAGTAATTCTAACTTAACTTTGCTAAAGTTTAGCAGAACATCCCAAGATAGCCATGGAGAAAATTAATACCAGCAAGGATCGAGTCCATAATTATTATAACTCACTTTTTGAAAGCTTTCAGAAACGTTCACCAGCAATAACACATAAGGTTTCAAATACAAATTATGATAATCATCAAATGTCTTGCAGTCGAAGTATTTCCAATTATCTTATGCCTATTTGAACTTGTCATCGGTTATATTTCTTTCATTTTAATTGTGACGAACATTTTATCATTTTCAGCTAGAGATGTTTCATCAAATTTACTTAATTAGTCGAGATACTAGCACGGGAATACTTTTTATGAATAGATTACATGTATCTCAACAAAACAATCTTGTAATTTATCAAACCCGCTACAACCTTTAGCCAGCTCATCTAACGATGCTAACATAAACTGAAGGCTGTCGATGAAACGCAAGTTACTTAAAGTAACTGACATATTTTTCAAAATTATTTGGGATACACTTGATTGTATTATCGAGTTTTAAACGAGACTTTGGTTTACCATCACCAAAAGTTTATACGATAACGTGTCTATGATATCCTCGGAAGCTTTGAGGAACAACTGGAATAAAATCTGGAGTATGAAACCTTACATTGCACTTGTCATGAGCCGTCCATGATAGTGCACGGTCAAATGACAATGATCATGTACTTTTTCATTGCTAGGAGAGTCGAAGGCTTTTTCACAAATATGACAAAATTTTGCTTCTTGGTGGTCAGATACTTGTTGAGCTGTTAATTTTATCATTAGCGTTATTTTTCTTATGGGATTAAATATATCATCAACTTCGTTATTCAATTGCTTTAGAAGCCAAACTGCTGGATCCTTACCACGATATAATTTCATTGACTTGGACAAACTCGAATTAGTACAACATACTACGTTATGTACTACTCTGCATGAAATGACTTTGACTTTTGCTTTGACTAGATTGGGTAAAACTATATTCTACGCCCTGATTGATCCTTAAGCGCATATGTTATGTGTGAGCTCGTTCAGTGTGCGATTAACTTTTTCAACGATAATGCCGTTACCCTTATTTCATGTAATATATTTTTATGTTACTTTGTTCTGAAAACTGTTCTAATTTTTATTTTAGAGACGCTCCGTTTTGTGATCAGTCCAAATTTTATTTGGTTTTCTGTCTAAAGTTTTTATTATCTGTTTAAACGCATCAGCTTTAGATGCACCTGTTTTATCCGAAACCGGTACACTAAACGCCTATTTACTAACAATCAGTAACGTTAGAAAAGTATTTATTATTGTCATTGAAATGAGCATGACACAAGATATCTGCTAAATTTGTTGACCTGATATCGTCAATGGCATTTGATACAAAATTGCGTCAAGGAAACTATCTTTGTTTTTTTTAGCGTTGCTGCCAGATCATCATGCATTTATTATCCAAGACTTAACTAATATTTTGTTCCGATTAATCCCTGCGTTAACCTTCTGTCATATCGTTCTTTTATATTTATAGGTTTAATATAAAGTAGACCATCTAATATTTCCTTTTCACACTCTGACTGTGTTATCAGTACGCTCTTCATCACAGTAACATATATCATGACGCATTGTTACTGCATCAACTTGATTATAAGGCTCTTGTCATGGTAATGGATTTTGTCTAACTTTTTGTCTAGTGGAATGTACAGCCCAATGTATTTGTGGCCAGGCATTGGTCAACCTCCTTTTGGTTTTGGTAATTTCCCAATAAATTTGTGGATGTCAATACCGCCGCCATTTACCTCATGGCGATTGGATTATTAACAGTAAGTAAAAATTTTTTATCTTGTTCGATACAAAGATCTTTAGTACAATTACAATTACATTTTATTTTATTTTTATTGTCGATAAAATATTTCTTAACAAAAATGTTATTACAACATCAGAAAAATTCTGGGAAACATGCTGCTTTTGTTCAATTTTTTGTGTTTTGGGACATATTTTACCTGGGTATTTCTTAAAATAAAAGATAGTTAAAAGTCAAGAAAAATCATTTCTATTTTAAATTTACCGAGAGCCAAACTTCGAAGGGTTAACAGGAATATAACATTATACAATTTTTAAAATAATCTATATTTTTCTGCTCTTCGTCTAATTCTTTCCACAATTTTTTAAGAGTTTCTACTATATTTCAGAGATTGTAGGAAAAATCAACACAATAATTGGACGGAGTCAAGGAAATTTTTTTAAAATTATTTTATCCAATGTTAAATTTCTGTTAACCCCCTCGAAGTTTGACCCTCAAAATATAAGAAATTGGACAAAAACACCCTGTAGCTATTTACTTCCTGAATTAGTTATCTATTAAAATGACTCCAGCTTCAGTTGTCTATTTCAGAAACATACTTTGTTTTACCACAAACAGCACAAATACTTTCTTGATATGATTGTATTATTTTTTTATTTCCGTTGTCTCATCTTGATTAGCTGTTTAGTTTACATTTGAGAGAGCATGGTGACATTTTCATATTTGTATGTTTGGATAAACATATCTGCAATCTCATCGTTTGAGTGAGAACGTCGCTTGTCAGTTTTAGAACATTAACTTAAAAAATCAGGATCTCTGAAATTTTCAGTGCTGGATATCTTTCGGATACACATATTGGAATAATAATCACAGGCGGATGTTCCAACCGGCTGTATTTGATCAAGCGATGAATTATTTTATAAAACAATAATATATATATATATATATATATATATATATATATATATATATATATATATATATATATATATATATATATATATATATATATATATATTTTTTTTTTTAATAAGGTCAATCAGAAGAAGTCCGAACGAATCAAAATAATTATTATCGTACAATACACGAACTGCCTTCTGTTATAATATCCCATTCGTGTTTAGAATACATTCAAGGAAATCCATCAATGTCATTCAAGTTTTCAATTATGTCAAAATTTCTCTAAGGCGTCTGGTGCCTGTTAGGTCATTCTAAGACCTATTCCTACCAGATTTGGTATTAGACTGCCTGCTAATCCTGCTAAAAGTCGAGAGAAGGAAATAATTAATCTATTCTTTGCTTTTATTGGCACTCTTGTACGTTTTGTTGTTGTTTTCATTTTAGATTTTGTAGCTTTGCTTTTTTAGCTGGCATTATATTTTTTATTACATAAAAAACTGAGTAACTGAGGATATGTTTGTTTGATTCCGTCTCCAAATATCACTTTTTATTTGCTCCAGATAATGACCAAGTCGCTGCCGCTACTCCAAAATGTAAAATGTTTGGTATTGTGCTGGATATTATAGAAAATGCTGGTTGAAGAAAACCACCGTTTTTTACATCGCTGTTATTTGTGCAACAGACAGTTTGAGAATTAAAGATTTTGCTCTAAAAATGTATTTTATTTGCTGTTGCTCCAACATTACTTTCATTGGCGACATTGTCAGTCCCTAGAAACAAAATTCTCTAGGGATATCATTAGAGAAACAGAATTACGTTTGGCAACCGGTGCTAATAATTGTTTTTTTTTTTAATTTGGCAGGGCGTTAGGTATATTTCTCTGTTGGTGGATTCAATTTTCGTTTATACTTGTTTATCGCATAATACTTGTAGACGAATCACACTTGTACAGTCATTCTTCCCTTGGTTGCGTCAATTGTAAAGACTGTATGACTCGCAACTAGCGTATATACATTATACTGTTCGGCTAGCAGTACGCCAGCCTTCAAGTGGCTTCATTTTCAACAGTCGATCCAGTAATTCGTTTGGAATGATTTAATAAATAAAAGATAAGATACAGTGATCAAAATTACTCTATTGATACCTGAGACCCATAGGTCCTGATATAGTTGCATAGCTTCTATAAGGTAAACGTACGGTTGAGATGTGTTTCTTGTGGTGTCCTCGGGAAAAATTTCATTCGATTCCGAATTGGGTATATGGTCGGGAATTTACTCTAACAAAGAGTTGTTCATTTCTTGATCATTACGACGTACCTGTCGTTGAAATATAACAAACAAATGCTGAAGTAGTTATTCACCTGACGTTGTTGTAACAAGCCAGATGTAATCAGTTGCGTTAGGAATTGCTGTTTGATAAATAATAATTCGAGTTCATCTTTTTATCTTTAGTTGAGACAACATGTGGCATCAAAAGCCTAATTTTGTAATAGCAGATTGCCATTCTGCTACTCCATCAGAGTCCATTATGCATTTGTTTTGGTCAGGTCCATCTAAAATAAGCATATGTTTTATTCCGCGAAAAACTGCTATATTCGCGGCACGGCAAAATCCAAATATTGTACTTAACGGAAATATCATTATTATTTGGCGTGATTCAGCGGCAAACATTTTTTCATCTGGCAAATCCTTCGCTTTATTGCTGTCGTCATATATTTGTAACGTCTAATCTTACTACATCACCAATAATACCAGCTGCATTAACAACGGCATTGGCGTTTGGATTATTATTATCTGAAGCAGAAGCGTGAGCACCAATTCAATTGCGCTTGAAACAGTTGTCCCAAGTCCACTATCTTTAAACCATATCATATTTGTGGCCACTGATTAGAATAATCATCGCTGAAAGAGACAATGTTAAGTATTGTACTCGCTATAGGAAAATGCATTAAAATATATTCCATATTGGCCAGTTGCTACCGTGCACTTTTAAATAAACTCTAACAGTTATTGACAAGTACAATTTCTGTACCAGCTGCAATATTACCGCCTATCGCAGTTAGTAATTGACCACGCACTTCTAACACTACCTTTTGCGGGAATAGAAATACGTCATTTATTGTACTCAAAATTATAACGCCTTTATTTGATTCCTTTGAGTTTTGGTCGAGATACCCAAAGTACTCTAAAACTGTTACAAGTTCTTCGGCAAGATCGATACAATTTTTAACTGATATTATTTCTTTTATAATCCAGACAGGTACAGCTACAATTATTGAATTAAAAATTTGGTGGGTTCTTCTTCTATGCCACGCTGTCCTCTACGAGCTTCTTCCACTTTTTGCTTAAAAGCAGCTCGAGCTGTAATACTGTCTGGTAGTAAGTCAATATTATCTTGATGTTTGTGTATTGTTTATTTTTGAAAGCTCTACAAAATTCGTCTATAGAAATGTGTCGATAAAACAATGAAACATCTTAGCTGGATCACAATATGGCATACGAATTATGTCTAAACTTTAGAAAGAAAAATTTCAAGCAAAGCCTTAAATCCTGTCTAATCAAAATTTGTAACAAAATTACAATAATCAACGAAATAAATTTGATCCAGAAACTTTGTCATGGTTTTTAATAAAATAAAATTGTTAACCAGACTGAGTGGGTCCCTGGGGAGGGAATTGATATTTGTTTGGATGTGGTTGGGACCTGGGATAGGGGTATCGAACCAGAAGCCTTGCTTTTTAACCTTCTTCTTCACCAGATCCCAAGAAAAAATATGCTGGCGGAATTGTGCTATGTCGCTTTGTGGCCACGTCAAAGAAGCTAATACAACAAATTGACGACGTCTCAGCATAGAGTGACAATGCAGCAAAGGGTCAAAACTTCAAAGCAACACAATTTGGTCGACAAAACGCATAATCAGTTTTAACGCTGTGTAATCGTATTTTGTTACTTGGGCAGTTGGCGCTTTAGTGCTTTCTAGTTGTGGGTTCTTGGAGTTA
Source organism: Potamilus streckersoni (assembly GCA_016746295.1). Taxonomy (NCBI): domain Eukaryota; kingdom Metazoa; phylum Mollusca; class Bivalvia; order Unionida; family Unionidae; genus Potamilus; species Potamilus streckersoni. The sequence continues at coordinate 255,728 of JAEAOA010000962.1, read as the reverse complement.
TTTGAGAGGTTTTTTTTTAATTCTTGTTGCAACTTAACGTTGTCACTTTGGCGATTGCTAGCCATGTTGCATTCTCTAAATAGCTTTGGTTTATTTTAATAGTTTGGTTGAGACATACAATGTACATAATGTCTGGTCGCCATTTACAATTTTCTAATAATCAGATCTGTGTATTCTTCTTTGGCTGTAACGTTGGTGGAGGTAGGTTATATTAATCTTTTAAAGAATGCTTCCATTTTGCTTATTTATTATTAATATTTTAAATCTTTATTACTCCTTAAATAAGATCACAAATGTTATATATCATATCCACCTATGAAATAAACTGAGAAAAACAAACAACTGCAGATGGTACTGGACATTAACCACTGCATATGTCAACCCAAATGCGTGAACATACTTCCAGATAGTCAAAGATCTAGCGAGATAATTTTAGTTTAGAAAGAACCGAAATAAGACGACAAAGCGACAACCTATCTAAGACTCCTCAACTTTATCTCATTAAAGGGTCATTTTGTTACTTAGGAGACTGTCGTCTTGCTGAGTGCTTTGTCATTTTCTCGCGTGGACTCTTTGTCACTGTCGCAGAGAATACTCGACAATGTTTATATCATGGCACAAAAGAATCAAAGAAAAATAGTTAGCATTGTTAATGAACTGGATACATATCAGTGCTCGTTGATGCAAATTCCTCTTACAGATTATTTGATGAAGACAGAAATTAACGATTCAGCTCAATCCATCTCTGAATTTATTCGTTTCAGTATATACATCAGTGTCTCCATTTAGCGGAATTGTTACATTATTCAACACCTCTTTATCACTGTCTAAATTTAACGGCATTTAAATGATATTCCACATCATTTGTTCATATTCATCAGTGTCTCCATTTAGCGGAATTGTTACATTATTCAACACCTCTTTATCACTGTCTAAATTTAACGGCATTTAAATGATATTCCACATCATTTGTTCAGTGTATCAATTTAACAACATTGATATATAATTCCACGCTAGAGCTCATAAACATGTGTTTGTATTCACTTGTGTTTTTTCTTACGTTAAAATGGTCTTTTAAGAAAACAGGCACCGCTGTGATTATTTCGGGCAAACATGTGTACAAAGCAAGTGTACAAAGAAACAATATATCACAGGGCTCCTGCCATGATTACAGAAATCCCCATAGCAAGGGTAACTATGTACCCCAAGAACCAGCCCAGGGCCCTTGAAGGCTGTGGGAGTCGATGCAAATAAGCAACGGAATGAAACAGCAGGGTGACAGTAAAAATCCTGAAGTGCATCTTGGCATACCAGGGATTTGGGTCTGTCATGATGTACAACAGTCCGAGAAGAACAAACGGGATCACATTTTCTAGGTCATTTTGATGACAGCTGTAATTGAATATAAGGAAGAATTATTTATAAATATATAATCATTCTCTCTCTCTCTCTCTCTCTCACACACACACACACACACACACACACACACACACACTTACACACACACACACGTATTATAAATGTATATATCATGATGCAACTTTACATGTAAACTAATATAATCAAACTTTTTCTGAAACTCAGTCTCTCGCCTGTTATTTACTGCTTATTCCTGTGAGACTGGAATATCATATACAACCGTAAACTATATAGTAGATGTGGTGATACTGGACCAGAAGACGAATTTGCCAATATCGAATAGGTATATAAATGAAAAAAAAATATTCTATCTAAAACTTGGACCTTCCTGAAGAAAGGTCCGAACGCGCCGAACTAGTTATACTTATGTCCCGTCTTTCGTATGTAAGATCATATGGACTCGTACCGTTGCTTACAATTTACCGACAAATCATACATGTACTGTATAATCCTACCAGGTACCAATTACATTATGCGAACTGTAGCCTTGCAATATCAGAATAGATTCTTTAATAAGTAGCGCCAGAAGGGAGAGAAGTTTCCTCTCTTGTAGGATTGTAAAATATACGCATAGATTGTGGGTAAACTATAAGCAACGATATGAGCCCCTGTGAGTGAAACGGTAAAAGCTTCCATATATATATCGGTGTCACAGTGTCAACAGCTCGTTTCCTGGGCATGTTATATCCAATGAAAAATTTATGATTCGTTAAATCTTATCCAGTCATCTTCTTCCCTGACTGCCTGCTGTGTATCCCATTCTCCACTCCGCATATTTAAAGGTCTTCTAGAGTGTAATACAAAAAATATATCAGAATGTTCCTTTTTCACTAAATAACTCAGAAATATGCATTACAAATGCATAATTGAACTCACAGAGAATAAAATGAAGATAATATGTGCATTTATCGATGCTTTATGGAAAACTCTCCAGCAACATTTGTATACTTCCGGTGATAATATGATAGACAGAAGTGATATACTGTCGGGAAGTCCCTCAAGTTTAGCGTATGTGATGATGGCTGAATTTAGTGGTGATTCCAGCGAATTTACAGCAAATTTGTCATGCTTATTCTCGTCATGTGAGGAAATTGAACTTCTAGAAGATGGCGAACGTAATGAATCTTGAGAAAATTCTGTTCGCTGATATTAGAAAGTGCTAATTTAAGCCCAAACGAGATGACAACGTGGACGAGAATACTAAATAGGACATGGGGCATAATATGGCTGGGGACCGCGCGAGCTATTCATTCTGGTAATTACCATTCATTCTGGTAATTGCTATTCAATCTGGTAATTACTTTTCATTCTGGTAATTGCTGTTCAATCTGGTAATTACTATTAATTCTAGCAATTACTATTCATTCTGGTAAGACTCGGTCTCTGAGAGGTGCAAAAATAAATAATTTTATTACTTTAAGACAAATTTGTTCTTTTAAACCGTGATGAAATGCAGACCCCGAATGTACTATGGGTGTGACTATTTACTACCCTCAACCGATAGTAAAACTGAAGAATTTTAATAAAAATAAAAAGTAATCACAGACGTAGTCTTTCCTGATTTTCTCTGTGGGGCTAGGTGTATAATACAAGTATCAAAGGAAGTATACATATATATATGGGGAAACAATAACAATAATAATAATAATAATAATAATAATAATAATAATAATAATAATAATAATAATAATAATGCATAGCTGATTATTGTTATGGTATTGTGGTACAAAAGAAAGAGCAAAAGTCTAACCTTGCATCACACATAAATATATATCATACTTTAACATGCAAGACCATCCTATAAAGTTTACCCGCAAGTTTGCTATCTAACACATTAATTAATGATGTATTTACCATCTATATTGGTGTATATTTGAAAATTGCAGCAGAAACGAAATAGTCGAAAAGTGTCGATGTTATAAAGATATTTTGAATAGGTCAAGGTGGACTGTATCATTGATCAACTAAGATTTCATACAGTTTGCTTGGATGAATATGTCTTGGAAGCAGCGTACGGTGCCTACATTCAGCAATATGGAAATTGAAAGGAAATCCTGTTCAAGTACATGAACACTTATATGTAAAATATTCTTACAGCAGTTATGGTGCAACTATCAAGGTCAATTTTGGGACAGGCACTTGTTCATACGCATGTGAAAATTATGCTATAAATTTCTTTTCATAAAATTCTTCAGTATTATCACTTGATTAAGGAATTTGCAACCAAAACTTTTCCCTTTGATACTAACTCGTGCTAAAATCATTCGTCCACTATCTTGGAAATGCTCATGAAAAATTCTTTAAACCTCTGTAAATTCAATTTCTTGAACAGATTCTACACTATAACATTAAAAACATATTGCTCTCTGTTCATATTCACATTTCATTCATTTAGATTCCAAAGACCGGTTGTAGCAAAATCTAATTTTAAGCTAAAGGCATTTTCTCTGAAACCATGAATTGAGTAACAGAATACCGGGATATTTGAAATAATATAACTTTATTCAGGTTTAAAACTTTGCTGTAGATACTTTTTTCAGTGATAAAAGATAAATGGTTGCATATAGGTAGCAATAACTATCAAATGACTACGGCTTTCTGACCATTTCCTCCAGCACTGGCAATAATTCTTCAACATAATCTCGAACAAAATTGTTACCACAGTGGGATTATTATGGTTTACAAATACCCTCCCACTAAAATCGCCCTCGCCCTTTGATCGCTCTTGGACTGATATATTTGTGGCGAGGTGTAGGGGCTATTAACCCATAATACAGCAAGATAAAAAAGTATAAACATTTTACCCTCGTAAGCTCTCGATTTTGTACCAATTTCTCTCGGTCTACATGCAGTTAGCCCTGCCGTGGTCCTTGGTTTGTATTGATTAGGTTTTTATGAACTCAGTTATCTCAAAAAGACACGCTTGGTACTGTATTTTGCTGGAGTCGTCTGATGGTCGTAACACCAGATGACTCTTTAATTTTATAGATGGACGTCTCTCAAATGGTCACTGCAGGCTATCTCGCCAGTCCCTGGTAAGATAACGCCCGCTACCGTCTACTGAATGTAAAGAACAACGAAAGTAGAAATGCTCAGTTCCCTACATCACGCCACTTCCACTTTTTCTTGTGGAAATTGCCAAGCGCGAAATGGGCTAGGAGCGATTTACCTTCTGCGATATAAAAATCGATGTGTGTGGTCATTATTTTCATTAATAATGATTTTTTTGACATAAGACCTTTAAATCACATCTTGAATATTAAATTTTTCATATAAATGAAAGCTGTGTGAGCACACTAGCAGATCTTTAAAGAAAGTGATGTATAAAATCCATAATACAAGCTATTGAAATTTACGACCATTTTACCCTCGCACTCTTTATACGTGCGGGTCCTTTTTTGTTGGTTTAACATCCACCACTGTCCTTTGTTTGAGAGCTTGGCAATTCTCCTCCATCAGAAAAACCTTCAAAAGGAAGCGAAAGATTAGTGTAAATGGCGGTAATTACCGTACTAAATATTAAATAATTGATTTCGTGCTTGTTTGATTATGTTGCTTCCTTTCTTTATTGAACAGAGAGCTGGTTGGATCAGGTCAAATGTCGGGGTGAGGATTGCAAAATTTCTAAAGGACCCTGACATTCCTCGAAAGGGCACCAAGTCTATCCGCATATTTACTCAGTATGTGCATAATACCTAGGAAACGAACGCAAGAATAAAACGATGGTCTAATTGCAAGTAACTCTGTGTGTGTGTCTGCGTGTGTGTGTTCTTTTGTTAAGCTGAGGCGTTTGGAAATCTACCTACACCACTACCGATTCGTCCCTGGAAAGAGTGTATTTTAGTGTCCCCTCGCTCCCATTCTTCTAAGGCTATTGATAACCTAACAAAAAAGATCCGTTGGCAAACATGTAAAGATTGAATGATTGTTACATTCACCAACACATACAGTATTTACATTACTGCAACTAAAAGAAGTAAGCATTTCCATTAGTAAGGGCATATCTGAAATCAGCATAATATCTATGCAAATATTTTGGCGTGACACAGTTCCTTGTAATCTAAATATTGATGTGTTATGTACTCACACAATCTGTACTATAACCTTTACGAATTAGCTGCAATGACACCGAATGTTAGACTGCACCTCTTAATAACTTTAATAGACGTAATTTCTAAGATGCATAAGCAATTGTTTACCAAGACAAGTAGAAACAATTATAAGGGATATATATATATATATATATATATATATATATATATATATATATATATATATATATATATATATATATATATATATATATATACATATAACAGCCCTTATAATTGTTTCTACTTGTCTTGGTGAGCAGCTGTGAGTGCGTGTGTGTGTATGTACAAACTTTAGAAAACGGTGCTGGAGCGATGACACTTTCCCAACTTTTCAATCTAAATCAGGTCAATGTCTTCTTCACTGGACTGTAAAAAACGCAAGCAAAGTTACAACCTGATTATTTCGAGGGTACAATTTACAAATTGGGAAAGGCTTAAACATCAGGGAGGGTGAACAGACCATTTTGCCTGAGACCTTATTTATGAAAACTAAAGCTTGGTACGACGTTGAAATCTGACGTCAACAACGTTAAACCAGCACCTAACCCGCCGGGTCGACTTTGTCACGTGGGCGACCCTTGCTTGGGTTGTTATTTCGACGAAGTCATTTTGTTTTTCATCGCTACGTGTTTTCGTTTATGTGCCGGTCCCGTTTGTTGGTCGCACCCTCCCCTTAGCTGTAATTAAACCATTGCAATTCACCCCATCCTCTGTTATACACTTTGCAAGTATCAAACAAAAAATATATTGGGGGTTTCAGCAACAGATTTCGCACAATCCCCCCCATAATCAATCCCGGCTGAGTGACAAAAAATAGCACCCACTACGTGCTGACATGGTTGGAAACTGTTTTCTTTTCTTGAAGTTCAAGCTAAGTAAGAAAATTTGGTATCGAACGCCACAACCCACATATGTCCGATACAGGGAATCGAACCAAGGATCTCGAATACGAGAGCCAGACACGTTAGCAATGCTCCATGTTTGCACATAACAAATATACACTTCAAAAATACATATAACATACATTATGTGATAAATAAATTATGCAATGCTGTTTATTCGCACTTATCTACAGTGTTAGTACATGCATGGCGCGGATACGATTACTGATTATACATGTTTCCGTTTTTTCTTGCGCAGTTACGCTATATCGCCGTGGAAATAACTGCTTCATTATTCCTTCAAAATCAACGACGAAATATTCTATCAACACCTACACGATACCTCGACCTTGGATCATGCAAGTTTATTGTTATAAAACCAAACGGAGTAGCTTGTGCTTTTGAAAAAAGTGTTTGAACTTAATCATATCCATGTCCCTAGAACATCAAATATAATAAATATTTTGCAGCGTATGATGTTGATCACAACTAAAATGTTACAGTTATCCCTGATCACTTTTGGAATTTCTGTATAACGCTGTGTAACATAAATACGTTTGTATTTGCATTTCTGCCTCTGGAAAACATCCTAGTTGGATTTAATTGTTTGTACAGCATGACATCATAGTATACTATTAAATTATGAATACTTCCATCCAGACCATCTACAGATGGCGTTTCATCAATATCAGTAATAGAGTCGATGACGTCACTGTCTTCATTTAACACTTTTGCATTTTCATTAAATTCTTTAAGTACTTCATAGGATCGCTGATTGTCCACGGATGGCGCTATCAGATAGAATTTATCCCCCTTAAGCCATCTCATTTTCAGATTAAGCAATAATTGCGCCTTCCCACTTCCGGATAGATCTATTATTGTCATTCTAATGGATTATGGTAGCGCTGGGTGATGTTTTCGTGTTGTAGAAAAAGACAAGGATATCCATATATGATAAATAATATGAATTTATATTGTTTTCGATGCAGGGCAGCTACGCCCACCACCGGATTAAAAACAATAGCAAAAAATAAAAGCTTGCACTGACAGGTGTGAAAAGTGTGTCACAAAAATATAATTTATTTCAAGTATAAAGACTGCAGGTGATAATACTACGTCGTTGGGAAAATTACCAAAACATCCATGGGCAAAATATCCCGGAGAAAAAATATTTACCAGGATACAATTATTGTGGGTCATGAACTCGTTTAGATATTCGTCTAGACAATTAAATTCAACCTCAGCCAGGTGAATATCCCGTAAATGGAATTGACCATATGTTACGTTCATGATATTGCTTATCGAAATAAAGATTTGCATCAGCGACATCTCGCTTATATAAAATTAGTTTATGCCGTAAATAATACAAAACGATAAGTCACTTCTTGAACAATTAGCTGCTATTCTGGTAAAAACTGGTGTAAGGGGAAAATTAAGTTAGTGGCGGGCGTTAACGTCTGGTAATTAATTATATAACTATTATAATGGAGTCAATATATCATTTTCTAACAGGATATTGGAAGGGCAAAGCAGCTATTGGTAAACTTGCTGAAGCTGCAAAAGTCTCACGTGCTGTTGCTGCAGCGTGGTTAGCACGACAAGCAATATGGCAAATCTTCCTGCCGCCACATCCTTCCTTCCATCATTTATTTTTTTCAGATTTTTATTTGTGCAATTATTTATATTCTTTGCGTTTATGTTAAATATTCCAACGATCGACCTTAACGAAGAATAAATAATTGTTACAACGATCAGCGCCATCATCAGAGCTATCCATGCTAATATTAAGCCGGTTCCAACGACGACCGTGGAAACCGAATAAATGACAGCATCAGCGACTGCTGCGTGTCTACAATATTGTTTATTTTTGCTGTATAATTATTGATGATAGTTTTTAATTTATTCTGCCATGACGTTACTTGATCTTGTCTGTGTCGCAGAACGTCTATCATTATGCTTTAGTTCTTATCTAAAATATTGTCTACGACAAAGGAGGTGTTTCAGCTACAAAGTCCATACACCACCAGTAAGACGCTGTAGTTAATATTTTTTTTTTAACGGATGGTTCCAGTATAAATTATTCTTCAGCGTCTTTGTTTAACACTGAAGACACGGTTCCCGAAAAGTCATCGGTCGAATGACACCACGGAAATGTAATAAAGATCAAAATTTTGTAGAGCTGAACGCTGATAGCCTAAACACGCCAGTGTCCTCCGCAGTATGTCCACGTTAATGATTTTGATGATATTGTGTACACAATAATTTAGCTCGTCCGTAAGGAATATTAATCAGATTGGTTTTCTGAACGATATTAGGAACTCCACTGATAATATCGATGAAATTTGCATTTACGTCGATAAGAATTATATTATCGGTTGGTGGACTTCAAAAAAATTAATGGTTCTGTTCACTTTTCCGAGAAAATTCAAAAACAGTTGTACTTGATTAGCAAAATCAGTTTTGAGTGTGATCATTCCATCATTGATGATATCTAACGAAGTTGTAACAGGAAGTTCCTGATCATCGACATATTTAATCGTTGCAGCGTCGTTTTTTTTCGGTCGGTTCTCTTATGTTGGTAACTTTATTATTATTCATGTTGAGAAGACTGCGCATGGTACCTTCGGTATTTAACACTCGTTAACTTATTTTATCATTGATTGACACCGCAGTAATGATACCAGGAACTGTCATACACAGCAATAAGAACTCGTGATAATCGATTTGGAATAATAATATCGTTGATGGAAATATTACTCGTCTTCGTTTTAAATCCTTTTCCTGTTGTTTTCGTTAGAGCCATTCCATCATTTGTACCAACTAACCTAACTCAGCAGCTTTTGCAACAGCTATCAATGCTGGGATAGCTGCGATAAGCGGAAAAATTCCTCAGGTTTTAATAGTATCATTGATCGTACCCAAGGAACGATTTAATATATTCCTTTATTGGCTTGTTTAGCTTCGTTGAATCTCTTTAACAGACGCTTGGTCTTCGATAATTTATTTCCAACGGACATTTGGTGGTGTTTTAATAATATTTTTGTTCCGCATCGTGATGCTAACTATGATTGTAATCGTTTAATCTGACCCTGGGTCAGTCTGAAATTGATATGATGACATGACATATTTCTGACTTCTAAATACTGACTTAAATCAGAACTTGCTTATTCTCAACGGAAACATCAACGACTCTCATGTGACCACCAACAACTTCAAGGATCATTGTTTTATCAGATAATATGACGGCGATTGCTCTATACTCATCATAATCCCCTCGCGTAACACGAACTCGAAAATATATGCCAACGACTGACTATCTAAAAAATCAAAATGCTCCAGCAAAAAATAATACATTGGGTACAGCATTGTAAAATCCAAGAATGATATTTGTAAACCATGCAATATTTTGATCACGTTCTATAAACAACATCAGACGATGATAAGCACGTGCTACATGTTTTGTTCAAAATTTTCCAAACTATCCTCCGATGGTTCTTAATGTCCATTTATTCTCAGTGAAAATTATGAAACACCAAGTCGGTCAAATACCATTGCTGAACGTGTTTGATCATTACATCGTGCAGTATTTTTATATATATCGCGGTGCAGAAATGCTTTATTGTGATGCTTTTTGCCACGTAATCATCCCATTAATTGTACTTTGAACAGCATCTGTGATTGTTGTTACCCATGACAACGTCGACTTATCGTCGCTGCCCATGAAAGCGAATAACTGATCTTCTTCAAAATATCGATGGGGTCATCGTTGGCATACACAATTAAAGTTTTATCAAAACTATTTTATCAACATCACAGGCGGGTCGCTATATTGCATCATCGTCGTTTCCCTTTCGTACTAACACAACTGTGATTTGGCTCCAAAAATGACCTTTTGTACCTGTCTGCAGAATCAAAAGATATGAGACAACGGAATGGCGCATGAAAATCTTCTGTTTCCACCTCGCGACATTGCTCGACATGAACTAAATCCAAGGTTGAAGTTGAAGTCGACGTCGACGTTGATAATAATACTTTGTAAGTTTGCTTCGGCGTTCCTAGAAAAGATTCTTAGTCCTATTTCATACTGGCTGTATTCAGGATGATCAGAAGTATCCTTTGAAAACCACATTGATGGACCTGCTGATCTTGAATAATCATCGCTGTATCTTGCAATACCAAGTATCGCCGTAGCGACATCAACATCTTACTGAATCGATTCAATATTTCTTCCGTCGATCATATATATAGCACTGTCAAACACGCCATAATACCATTCTTAACAAAACCAACGCTGGCGGCAGCATCGTATTCGGTATTATTTTCAATTAAACTTTCGCCTTCTACTTCAAGAAATGCTTCCGAAGGTAGCAAATATTTACTTGTATTTTGAACTTGTAATTCAATCCGCCAACGCTGATTTGGTTGTCGTGCGTCGTAAGAATAATACTGACAATTTACGCACAGTCTCGTGTTTGAGAACTGGCTCATCCATGTCGAATCCGGGATTGCATATCCGTTTAAAGATCGCTTATGATATTGATCATCGTCTAATACGAAGGCAACTTGGAGGAGGTTTACTTCTTCGAGGCAACCCACTTTCTCTCCTCTTCCGCCAATGACGAAGTCATTGCTGCTAGGCTTTTATTTGCAGCTTGATTCATTATTTTACTAACACTTACAGGCATAACCTTAGTGCTGGGTAATTTTACTGGCTGAGGTTGTACCGCTCTGTGCCTGTGTATTATTCGTGCTAGTCTATCCTTGATTGCAGAGAATGCTTTACTAGTAACGTCACCAACAGTACTAATAAGTTGCTCGTGAAATAGCGTCAAAAGCTTTCATTCCTAATTGTTTTGCGATCGGTATTGCTTTTGGGCCAATCCTCGAAAAAAAAACCACCATAACAAATATCACCGAGTCCATATCCGTAGAATTTCTTGTATACAGGAAATCTTGAATTTATCACCCTGACCAAAGCTGGTCCACGTTAAGCAGTGTGTATGATCATATATTTAATTATTTATTTGTTTAATCTGGCGACCTTTCAGTTTCTGTAATAATCATCAGTAATTTCTTTGATGAGAGACCGAAACACGTCAACGTTCATGATGCCACCAGTAAATAATCGCTGACTTGTTGATGAGATTTCGTTGATAATTTCTGGAAAATTATTATCAGCTTGTTTTTTACCAACCAGAATTTCTAATCTATCTACGTCAACTAAGACACTGTTAGGACAAGTAACAAAACCACTTCATCGAGCTTTAATACCACTTCTAGTTGCGCCTTTATCATATGGAGATCACTCTGGGAAAAATGATTTCTTTAGAGCCATTCCATCATTTGTACCAACTGACCTAACTCAGCAGCTTTTGCAACAGCTATCTATGCTGGGATAGCTGCGATAAGCGGAAAAATTCCTCAGGTTTTAATAGTATCATTGATCGTACCCACGGAACGATTTAATATATTCCTTTATTGGCTTGTTTAGCTTCGTTGAATCTCTTTAATTGACGCTTGGTCTTCGATAATTTATTTCCAACGGACATTTGGTGGTGTTTTAATAATATTTTTGGGCCGCGTCGTGATGCTAACTGTGATTGTAATCGTTTAATCTGACCCTGGGTCAGGTTGAAATTGATATGATGACATGACATATTTCTGACTTCTAAATACTGACTTAAATCAGAACTTGCTTATTCTCAACGGAAACATCAACGACTCTCATGTGACCACCAACACCTTCAAGGATCATTGTTTTATCAGATAATATAACGGCGATTGCTCTATACTCATCATAATCCCCTCGCGTAACACGAATTCGAAAATGTATGCCAACGACTGACTATCTAAAAAATCAAAATTCTCCCGTAAAAAAAATAAATTCGGTACAGCGTTGTAAAATCCAATAATGATATTTGTAAACCATGCAATATTTTGATCACGTCCCATAAACAAGATTAGACGACGATAAGAGCCTGCTACATGTTTTGATCAAAATTTTCCAAGGTATCCTCCGATGGTTCTTAGTGTCCATTTATTCTCAGTGAAAATTATGAAACACCAAGTCGGTCAAATACCATTGCTGAACGTGTTTGATCATTACATCGTGCAGTATTTTTATATAAATCGCGGTGCAGAAATGCCTTATTGTGATGCTTTTTGCCACGTAATCATCCCATTAATTGTACTTTGAACAGCATCTGTGGTTGTGGTTACCCATGACAACGTCGACTTATCGTCGCTGCCCATGAAAGCATGATCTTCGTCGAATATCTATGGGGTCATCGTTGGCATCCACAACGAAAGTTTTATCAAAACAACTTTACCAACATCACAGGCGGGTCGCTATATTGCATCATCGTCGTTTCCCTTTCGTACTAACACAACTGTGTTTTTGGCTCCAAAAATGACCTTTTGTACCTGTCTGCAGAATCAAAAGATATGACACAACGGAATGGCGCATGAAAATCTTCTGTTTTCACCTTGCGACATTGCTCGACATGAACTAAATCCGAGCTTGAAGTTAAAGTCGACGTTGATAATCATACTTTGTAAGTTTGCTTCGGCGTTTCTAGAAAACATTCATAGTCCTATTTCATACTGGCTGTATTCAGGATGATCAGAAGTATCTTTGGAAAACAACATTGATGGACCAGCTGATCTTGAATAATAATCGCTGTATCTTGCAATACCAAGTATCGCCGTAGCGACATCAACATCTTTCTGAATCGATTCAATATTTCTTCCGTCGATCATGTATATAGCACTGTCAAATACGCCATAATACCCTTATTAACAAAACCAACGCTGGCGGCAGCATCGTATTCGGTATTATTTTCCCTTAAAAATTTCACCTTCTACTTAAAGAAATGCTTCCGAAGGTAGCAAATATTTACTTGTATTTTGAACTTGTAATTCAATTCGCCAACGCTGATTTGGTTGTCGTGCGTCGTAAGAATAATACTGACAATTTACGCACAGTCTCGTGTTTGAGAACTGGCTCATCCATGTCAAGTCCGGGATTGCATATCCGTTTAAACATCGCTTATGATATTGATCATCGTCTAATACGAAGGCAACTTGTAGGAGTTTTACTTCTTCGAGGAAACCCACTTTCTCCCCTCTTCCGCCAATGACGAAGTCATTGCTGCTAGGTTTTTTTGGCAGCTTGATTCATTATTTTACTAACACATACAGGCATAACCTTAGTGCTGGGCAATTTTACTGGCTGAGGTTGTACCGCTCTGTGTCTGTGTATTAATCGTGCTAGTCTATCCTTGATTGCAGAGAATGCTTTACTCGTAACGTCACCAACAGTACTAATAGGTTTCTCGCGAAAGAGCGTCAAACGCTTTCATTCCTAATTGTTTTGCGATCGGTATTGCTTTTGGGGCTATCCTCGAAAAAAAAAACCATAACAAATATCACCGAGTCCATATCTGTAGAATTTATTGTATACAGGAAATCTTGAATTTATCACCCTGACCAAAGCTAGTCCACGTTGTGCAGTGTGTATGATCATATATTTAATTATTTATTTGTTTAATCTGGCGACCTTTCAGTTTCTGTAATAATCATCAGTAATTTCTTTGATGAGAGACCGAAACACGCCAACGTTCATGATGCCACCAGTAAATAATCGCTGACTAATTGATGAGATTTCGTTGATAATTTCTGGAAAATTATTATCAGCTCGTTTTTTACCAACCAGAATGTCTAATCTATCTACGTCAACTAAGATACTGTTAGGACAAGTAACAAAACCACTTCCTCGAGCTTTAATACCACTTCTAGTTGCGCCTGTATCATCTGGAGATCATTCTGGGAAAAATGATTTATCGCTAAATGATGTGAATAATTTTTTTGTGGTTATCGTTGTCTTATTGATGATAGTCGTTGTCGTTGCTGTGTTCATTGTTCTAGTTCTTGTTGTTGTTGTACTAGATGTTCTTATGATAATTATCTGATTTTCTTTTGTTTTTTTCTTCTGGTGATGATTTTGTAACCAAAGTATATATATTTATTACATGATTATATTACGTATATCTGGGATCGTTGGTTCTACCTTGACTAGCGTTATAGTATATGCGAAATATCCCTTTATTCCAAGTTTTGCGATTTTCGAAATCATCAGAGTATTCAGGTTTAAAAATTGTCTTTATCCACGGCAAAAGCAGCTAATTATTCAACACCCTCGGCTTCTTTGACACGTTTAACAAAAGCTCCAGTGAATTTATCAGGCAGATTAACCTTGACACGTGCTTGTTCTGGTTCTTGTTGAGTAACTTCTTCATCTTGGTTTTCAGGTATTTTCGGGGTTGGCATTACAGTAGCTACTTTCTCCGAAAGTTCTCGTAGAATTTGTTGGATTTTTTTTTAGTTCGCTCCTATATTTTTTAGTTTGTTTAGCTGTCTCAGCTAATACAGGAACAATACCTTTAGTCATTTCAGTGATAGGCTGAAATAATTGTTCTGCGGACTCTGCAAACTCTTCTTGTGTTTATTAACGCTCTTGTAATCTTTGTCTGACAGAATCACATACAGGTAGGTATTTCTTAATTGTTTCAAGTCGTTCTCGAGCTTGCCTCTCTGAGTGAGCTTCATCGATCATTATTGATATAAAGCAATTGTTTATTACAACAGCTGGGAGGGTGAGAAGCGTAACTTAGCAAAATACCGCAACATGTAGAATCTGTAATTGTGTCCGCGCCATGCAAGTACTTGCTCTATAGCAAAGTGTGATTAAACAGCAATTTAGAATCTTTTTATCACAGAATGTGTGTTATATTTATTTCTGAAACATATATTTGTCAAATGGAACCATTGCACATTGCTAGCGTGTTAGGCTCTCGTACTCCAGGGTCTTGGTTCGATTCCCTGTATCGGACATGTGTCAGGAGTGGCGATCGACCCATTTGCTTGAACTTCAACAAAAGAACACACTTTCCCACCATGTCAGAACGTGGTGGGTGCTATTTTTTGCACTCACCCGAGGATGATTATGAAGGAAAGTGTGCGAAATCTGTTGAACGTAGAAAAGGACCCCGTCAATTGTTTTTGTTGGACACGACACTTGCCAAATGCACAACTGTGGGTGAATTGCAATGGTTTAATTACAGCAGCGACCCATAAAAGTGACCGGCACGTAAACGAATCCACGTAGCGAAATACAAAATGACTTTGTCGAAGTAACAACCTATGCTAACCCTGCAAGGCAGCTCACTTGAAAAAGTCATTCTGGTAGGTTAGGTGCTGGTTTAACGTTGTTGACGTTCAGATTTCACCGTCGTACGAGGCTTTCGTCTTCATAAATACACAGGCAAACTGGTTTGTTCACCTTCTCTGCTGCTGCTTATATACGCGTTATATTTTATCCTTTCAGACTCATTGTTCGATCACATCTCATGTCGCACACGCTAATGAGTATCACCTTGCGTTTTTATATTAGTTTAGAATTTAATTTTGTTTACGGGAACGCACTGCAGACTAATATTAATAAATGGAACACATGACATGCATGCTAGTATCATGGTTATTATTTCATAAAAAAACATTCCATTGATATGAATTTACTTCATAATTTTGATTACGTCAAAATCTTCAAATTGTCTTTGAAGAAATGAGATAAACTACATTTATGTCAAGGAGGCCCACTAGTGGCCGAATGGTCGAAGAAGCTCGTCTTTAACGTTCACTCACATCTCACCTCCGTCCACGAGGACTCTAGTCAAGATTTATCCAACGACGTGGATGTTTTGCCAGTGACTTCCCATGAGCCAGAGGTTTTTTCTGCGTTCTTCCTTCAACCCATATACTGCCTGCCAAAAATAACTTATCATGTGCTGAAAAGTAGCATGAAACCCAAACAACTAAACAAACTTAAATCAACGCTCGTTTCATATTAGTGCACTGTAATTAATTGATTGATGTTTGAAAGATTTTTATTTCACAGCACATTAGCATACAACAGACTGTTTGCTAACGAAGCAACGGGAGTATGTTGTCTTCACCAGGGACACTCTTCTGCAGTTGACTACAGCTGAACGGGATTACGTCCCGCATGCACATGATATCGTTTCTCATATTCATTGGATCAGGAAGAAGCTTTTTGAAGGTTCAACACACTTATACAAAATGTTAAAATGTTGATATGGTCTTATCAGTTCTGTTATGTTTACTTTTGGACCTATTTAACTAGGGTGCAAACAAATGTAATACAATTTATGTGAATTTCTTGTCAACAATCAATCACACACAATAATTTGTTTCATTCGATGCAAATCTCACTTCATCATTTACTTCATCCTCTTCCTCGTCATCATCGTCACAGTTGTCATCGTCACGATCATCTTCTTCGATATCTTTGTCAAGTTCCATTTAATATCAAGTACTTCATCTTTCTCAATATACTTGATTATGCAAACCAAAAGGGGAAAGAAGGGAATACGCTGATGTGGTGGAGGAAGAGGGGGGACTTTATGGCCTAAATGAGATTATTATATTCTTGCTTTGAACTTGACCATAGCATTAGTGGCACCAAGAGTGATGTGGGAGGGACAAAGTGCCAATGGATGATAGGCGAAGCTTCGTGTTTAAATTTTCATAGTACCTCCCCTCACCTTAGAGAAACGGTGACAATTCATGACAGAACGTATATTTAGAAGTTGATTGGATGAAGATTGGCAACTGAAACAAGAACTATTCTTTGAGGAAAAGTAGGGGTGCCAATGAATATTTTTTTTTACCCGGAAGCAACATATGGGGTACCACTAAAGAATATTATCCTACGTGCCTCAAACTTTTGTTCCACTACTATATATCATACAGAACGGAACTCAGTTTAACAAATGTTATATGCAGATAATGAAATTCGTTGTATTTTCTTCAATAATATGTATGCCTATTTCGACCCCTACACACACACACACACACACACACACACACACACACACAAACACTTCTGATATGAATCATTCCGTCTATTTAGTAACGGAAAGAAATGAAAGAGCCATATTAACGTATGGGTCTCTAATAAGTACGGTCTCCTGACCTAAATACGTGACTTTGTAAGATAACACTTCCTTTTGACCGAGATGATTTAGAAATTCCATTGCTGAAAACAAACCGACTAGCTGACCTTGACTTTGCGAATGATATTGCACTCCATGGCGACACGCATAGAAAGACACAAAAAAATAGCCTGGAACGCGAAGCGGACCGAGTTGGACTTAGTATAAGCGAGAATAAAACAAAGATCATAATGATCGGATATTCCACAGCAACGGACACCGTGAAGATTGGTCAGCAACAGCTTGTAGAGGTAGAGAAATTCACCTACCTAGGCAGCACCTTACTAACGATTTTGACGCCTAGTACGATGTCGCTTGTAGAATATGGAAGGCAGGGGCAGTCTTTCAACGGCTTCGACCAATCTGGGCCAACACACAAATCAGTGTAGCAACAAAAATCCGGCTACTCAATACTATCGTCGTCCCAACTGCAATCTATACATGTGAAAAGTGGAAGATGTCGGCTTGGATTGCAAGGAGACTTAACCTTATCCAACAGCAATGATTGCGTAGAATAATGCAAATCTCAAACAAGGATCTCATCACACATGAAGAGATTCATCGGCGAACAGTCACCCGCTCTCTTAACGACACTGTGACAGAGCGCCGGCTACGTTTTGCAAGCCACATACTTCGGCAACCAATCTCACGGCATCCAAGAAATGCCACCGCGTGGACGCCACAGGGAAGACGGAAACAAGGCCGCCCACAAACTACATGACACAGCACCTTCATAGAAGCTCTGAGAGCGCTTTCATATAATTGGATGACGCGGAAAACATTGTGACAGATCGACCTCGATGGAGAGCACTCGCTGCCCAATGCGCCGAACGGCACAGGATGAACTAAGTATAATTATATATTGAGAGAGAGAGAGAGAGAGAGAGAGAGAGAGAGAGAGAGAGAGAGAGAGAGAGAGAGAGAGAGAGAGAGAGAGATGGTGTGTGTGTGTTGTTTATTTAACATCTTAAATAAATATAGCATATATCTACGATGTCTGCAGTGTGACAGTTTATGGTAATGTAAAGCACTGGGGCATCATGCCGCATATATTCTGAATTATGTCCCACTCAACCACATTATCCTGACACCAGGCCAGCCAGTCCTAACAGTGACCTCTTAATGCTGAATACCAAGATAGGCAACTGCTACTACTAGTTTCTTAAGTCTGTGGTGAAGTCGGACTGGTGACCTCCCACATCCGAGACGGACTCTAACCACTTAGGCCATCAGACGGTGAGATAGAGGGTGTGGCTGAGTGGAGTGCGGTGAGTATCAGTCTGGGAAAAGCACGGTGTAGCAAATCTGAGTTACTGCTTCAGTCTTTATAGATTCCATTTACTTTCAAGAAGAAAGAATCAAACAAATAGCAATTGCTAACAATGAAACGTAAGCAAAATGTACAGAATTTATTACTGCCAGAAAATAGGAAACTTCATAGTGTTTATATTTTGGTAGAACAGGTGTAGTATGCAATGGTTATCATGATCAAGCGAATCTAACCACAAAAACATGACTCTGAGATAACTATTGAGTTTACCATGTTTCTAAACTCAAGTAAACGTCTCTTTGGTTAAACTGTTATTACCCGTTAAAAATAGGTATATAACTCATTTATAATGGTATTTGAAAGGCGAGGATATTCTTGCAGGAGAGCTTACGATATGTTTCAAAACTTATGATCAAGATAAAAAAAACCCATGGTAATGACTGCTTAGGTGCTTGAATCCAGGTCTGAAATTTAGAAGTTCCTAATGGGAAAGGTTTCAAACTGAATTGAAATAATCAAAATATTTTCATCACAATTGTAAAGTTTATTTCAATGAAGATAAAACGATATGATATGGTTATATAAAACTAAAGATGATACTTAATAGTTAAAGCAAAACAAATAAACAAACAAACAAAATAAACTAGTATTGAAACAAAGGCGTAGTAAGAAAGTAACTTTGGACAAAGAGTTCATATTTACCTTGTTCTTATGTCTGTATCGGGCGGTAAGTAAGCTCATCAGACATGTTTTTATAAGAACAACTCCAGCATAAAACAAAAATTGGGCAAATATAGGGTTGTCCAACGAGAGAGTCGCACCAGCCATGCTGTAGAGTTCAGGTCGCTTAGTGAAATGAATACAAATGACTGGACTTACACAGTAACAATAGTCGTAAAATCAACTGAAAGAGTTCAAGGTAAGATTAGATACGATACACATTGCGTCATGTATAGACCTTGAACCCATCCCACAGTGAGGTGTCGAGGATGCGCCTTCTTCTGGTCTGAAAACAAACAAATAATTGGATTCCAAAACTAATAAACATGAATGACGATAGCAGACAAAAGTTTCAAGTGAGCATGATCTTATTGAGGCTATTTGTGTCATAAAAGTCTATTTACATGCTTACCCTATCGGGTCTCACTGTACTAAAAACAAAGAAAACAAATCCAAAATACTGCCCTGATATTCAATATTAATTGAATATAGCTGGTCTATAGTCAGGAGAGCGTGTTTTGAAAGGTTTTGTCAGTAAGCTAAATCCGAAATGTCTCCGGTTTTTACAAAATTCACATATTTAGGACCCTGTAGTTGAAGTGAGTGTGTGTGTGTGTGTGTGTGTTAAAGGATCAAGTTTGTATAAATCTTTTTATTTCATTAAATGTTATTATTAATAGGGTTATATTAATATCAATCTAATATGTTGTTAGAAAATCGTGTTTACTTGAGTCGTAAATGTAACTCAAGTGAGCACGTGCTGTGTATGATGGCAAATTTATTACAAGTAAACATTCAGGAATAGATATAAAAACGATTGGCTGATACTTAGTCAGGCTTTCATAATGTCCAGATGTATTACGAAATTGCATGCATCCTCCGTGTGCGTGTAATTCAAACAACGTATTAGCTTCGTTTCTATTCTGAGGTATTTTGCAAGACGTAAAGAGTCGCAGTCGTAAAATCAGAGTCGGAGTTTAGTGTGACATCTTAGGGTTAAAAAACTTCGATTACCTTTAAAAACGTATTTTTGTGATAGAAGTTATCTGATTATAGGTCTACGTAGAACATGTATTTTGTTAGTGGAGTTAATTGAACTTCGTTTTCCTAAATAATTGTTTTCTTGGAGAACAACATTACTGGTTTGGACAAAGACATTTTCCAAAAATATTCTAAATTGGAACGGAACAATACATGTTGTGCTTTACTGTGTAAATCTGGATTTTTTGTTGGCCTTCGTTTGACGTCGTCATCCGCCATTTTGGATCAGAACTAAACTTCAGACTGTGTTTTGAACATTTTACAGGACTTATCTTTATCTTTAGATCAAACAATTTGGATCATTTCCGTAAATCGTAAGTCTTGTTTTACATATTTACATTATTTCATGTTTTCTAGGAAAATAAATTATTTTTCTTAAAATTTACAAAGCTTGTTGTCTTCTCTCTTTCTTTGTTATTTTGAAGGAGCCGATGCGTAACACACCATTCTTCCAATCTAGCCAATGATTGAAAGGAAGGAAATGATTTTCTGAGGGATTCTTTTCTAAAGAAAGACTGACGTTAACAGTTATTTGAAATAATCAGGATGTTAAGTTTAAACAATTTTCAAATATTCATTTTAGAATTAAGATGTACCACTTATTTCCAAACCGGAGTGCACCAAAATAAAGTGACGTAATTCATTCGGCAAAATTTCGCTGGTAACTAGTCCAATAACAACAACATTCGCACATGACGGATAACCGATTCGAAAGGATTTGTTTTAAAGGTATTTTAATTGTCATGACTGTTTACAGATAGGTTCGGGGTAGAAATTTCCCGAACTTAGAATAAGCCCTTTTCCTACAAAAATATAAAATGTACATGGATAGCGGCAATAAATTGATTATTTTATACAATTGTAAGAAACGATACAAGATTCAGGCGAGAGAGAGAGAGAGAGAGAGAGAGAGAGAGAGAGAGAGAGAGAGAGAGAGAGAGAGAGAGAGAGAGAGAGAGAGAGAGAGAGAGAGAGAGAGAGAGAGAGAGAGAGAGAGAGGTTGTAAATCATTGAGTGGAGAAATCAAATTTTACATACTCCTTAATTATGTAAAGCGTTTCATTTCTTTAATATATGTCACGGAATAGCATAAATCAGTTTCTTTATTAAATACATGTACTCGGGAGGTGGATTCTTGTGTACAACGATACCCGATGGTGATTGATGTATATTCTGCACACGCGAAGTGCATTCGATGACAAAACACGAAAACATGAATTGCACAGACGATGTAAAGCTACATTGTATGAGTATAAATGACCCACATTAAGATCAGATCGACACATTATGGAACGTTTTGTCAGTCGGCGGTAAATTTATATAATAATAATTATTTTCTATGCGAATAAACTTAATTTATATATTGATGTACAATCAGTAATTCACTGATTCATAAAACGTGTATAGGGTGACCTTCATTTCACTCGTGAAATCCATCAATGTATCCATTCCTCACAATGGTTCCTTACTCCGTCGGCAGTTTAGCATGTGACCATGTTATAACCCCATTCGGTCAAAATATCAGCATGGGTATGACAATTGTCTAAACTGAACTTGGCCATGTACTACTACTAGCTGGGGTGTAGAACAGTAATACGTAATTTTAGCTGTAATAGCATAAATGGGGAACTGTACATTTTCATTTACCAGGCAGGATCACTTCTTATCAACACTGCGCAAAAATAGTCTATTGAGCCATAAACTACAATCGGAATGCCAGATTATTTTTTTATCACATGTTAGTTGTTGACATTTGGCATTAAAAAATAAATGTTTCGAATGTTTTGTGCTAGGACAATATCTCAGGTTATTATTCCTTAAGTAAATTTAAGAGCGTTTTTACCACCTGAGATGGTGTAAACAAATTTTAATAAGGTTGTATGAATTGTATACGTGTTCGCTTAATAAGGTATCTAAAATTTGTATATATGTTATATGATTTTTACATCATCACATTTTCTATTGCATCTTTCTGTACCTCAAGTTTACAATTATTTGAACGGTTTATTATTAGATATTTTACGGAACCCATCTGCAGACTAATTATGCTTTACATTAAATTGGTACTACATGTTGTGGTGTAGGAAATCACTACAACATAATTTTAGCTGTAAAAATATTAACCTTTATAGCATAAATGGTGCACTGTATATTTTCATTTACCAGATCAGTTCTTATCAACACTGCGCAAAATAAATTACAATCGGAATGTCGTCCGACTTTTTGTATCACATACTAGTTATTTGACTGGCATTGAAATAGAAATGTCTCGAATATTTTGTGTTATGAGACAATATCTCGGATTATTCCGTAGGTAAATTTAAGATCGGTTTACCGTTTAAGGTATGACGTTAGTAGTGGAGAATTACCACGGCAGTGTTACGATATTGTGATCGAATGGTTTTAAATAAAGGTCACTCATTTTGATACTTTGACCGAATGGGGTTAAACTATGGTCACTTGCTAAACTGCTGAAGGAGTAGGGAACCATTGTGTGAGATGAATTTCAAGAGTGAAACGCATGTCATCTGATACAGTTTTATGAATCAGTGAATCACAGTGATTGTACATTAATATATTAGGTTTATTAGCGTTAGCAAAACTGTGTTTACTTACTTGAAAATGATTGATTTTAGTGAATTGGAGAGCAAAGATACACCAGGTGTGAACGTCAAATATAGCACGCAACATGCGCCATAACAGCATCAGAATTGTTATAAAATCATCTTCAAATTTCGTTATGAAAATATCTCCAATTGTATTTAAGACTGGAAATCTTCGATGCCACTTTTATTGACAACACGAAGGCAGAATTTAACAGCATTTTAAATATGTATCTTCAGCGTGTTATAATGCCGAATTGTGATGGATGTAATCAACCACGAGATTAATCATTTGCAATGTGATGAACGAGTAACCGTAGCATCAACATAAATAAATATTTTGATTAAAGTTTTTTCGAAGCAGAAGCTGTAAAAAAGCACACACACCCCAACGTCTTTAAAGAATTGGAGTATATAGTCAAGCTCTATATTCCTCACAACCAATTTGAATGTTACCAAGAAAAACGTTTAGTTTTATGACAGGTTATAATATCACAGTATGAATTTCTGATAGGTACAAATTACCCCATGATTGACATATACTATACCCACTGATTTGCGCTTATTTATTTATTGTATTGGTCCGTTTATAAATGAATGAATCTGAATGTGAAATACGAAAAAGAAAATTGTTGTTCTAGAAAATCCATAGCTCTGCATTAATTACAGCAAGTACACATTTGCTGCTACATACTTGTGTGTGTGTGTGTGTCTGTGTGTGTGTGTGTGTGATTTGGACTTCTAACGTAGCTTTAATAATTTTTCAATCATATCGCTACGATGTCTGCAGTGTGGCAGTTTATTGCGATGTTTAGTATTGGTGCATTATGCCACACACACGTAGCATCACCTGGCTCAACACTCCTAACTTTAAGCTGGTAATACTGAGCGTAAAGCGAGGCAGCTCTTAGCACAACTTTTGTAAGTTTTAGGTATGGCGCAGCCGGGAATCGAACCCACTATCTCTCGCATCCGAGTCGGACGCAGTAACCACTACGCCACCGGAGCCAACTCCATTGACTTGTCAGGTCGTACTAATGATACGCTCAGGTATTGATTTTCAACACCTGACAGTAAAATACAGTCTATTAGAGTGCGTAGAATATCACCTTGCGAGACAAAATTATTTATGACGCGAATCGCTTGCACATACAGTATGAGGATGTACAAACCGAGAACATCTTACACTATTTACGGAAATTAGGTTTATTAAACAAAGTTTTAACAATCTGTAAGTATTTTACATGTGTTACCTTATATGTTATATATTTTATAGAACTTTAACTTCTTAACGAGGTGTAGTAAAAAAGTACCACCTACATACATACATACATACATACATACATACATACATACATACATACATACATACATACATACATACATACATACATACATACATACATACATACATACATACATACATACATACATACATACATACATACATACATACATACATACATACATACATACATACATACATACATACATACATACATACATACATACATACATACATACATACATACATATATGCATGCAAGCATACATACATACGTACATACGTACGTACATACATACATACATACATACATACATACATACATACATACATACATACATACATACATACATACATACATACATACATACATACATACATACATACATACATACATACATACATACATACATACATGCATGCAAGCATACATACATACGTACATACGTACATACATACATACATACATACATACATACATACATACATACATACATACATACGTACATACATACATACATACATACATACATACATACATACATACATACATACATACATACATACATACATACATACATACATACATACATATATACATGATGCATGCATGCATACATACATACATACATACATACATACATACATACATACATACATACATACATACATACATACATACATACATACATACATACATACATACATACATACATACATACATACATACATACATACATACATACATACATACATACATACATACATACATACATACATACATACGCACACACATCCATCCATCCATCAATCCATCCATCCATCCATACATACTTAGAGACATACATACATACATACATACATACATACATACATACATACATACATACATACGCACGCACGCACGCACGCACACACATCCATCCATCCATCCATCCATCCATCCATCCATCCATCCATCCATCCATCCATCCATCCATCCATCCATACATACATACATACTTAGAGACATACGTACATACATACATACATACATACATACATACATACATACATACATACATACATACATACATACATACATACATACATACATACATACATACGTACATACGTACATACATACATTCGTACATACGTACATACATACATACATACACACATACATACATACATACATACATACATACATACATACATACATACATACATACATACATACATACATACATACATACATACATACATACATACATACATACATACATACATACATACATACATACATACATACATACATACATACCTGAATGCATGCATGTATACATAGATACATACATACATACATACATACATACATACATACATACATACATACATACATACATACATACATACATACATACATACATACATACATACATACATACATACATACATACATACATACATACATACCTGAATACATGCATGCATGCTTGTATACATACATACATACATACATACATACATACATACATACATACATACATACATACATACATACATACATACATACATACATACATACATACATACATACATACATACATACATACATGCATGCATGCATGCATGCATGCATGCATGCATGCATCCACACATGCATGCAAACATACATGCATACATACATACATACATACATACATACATACATACATACATACATACATACATACATACATACATACATACATACATACATACATACATACATACATACATACATACATACATACATACATACATACATACATACATACATACATACATACATACATACATACATACATACATACATACATACATACATACATACATACATACATACATACATACATACATACATACATACATACATACATACATACATACATACATACATACATACATACATACATACATACATACATACATACATACATACATACATACATACATACGTACATACGTACATACATACGTACATACATACATACATACATACATACATACATACATACATACATACATACATACATACATACATACATACATACATACATACATACATACATACATACATACATACATACATACATACATACATACATACATACATACATACATACATACATACCTGAATGCATGCATGTATACATAGATACATACATACATACATACATACATACATACATACATACATACATACATACATACATACATACATACATACATACATACATACATACATACATACATACATACATACATACATACATACATACATACATACATACATACATACATACATACATACATACCTGAATACATGCATGCATGCTTGTATACATACATACATACATACATACATACATACATACATACATACATACATACATACATACATACATACATACATACATACATACATACATACATACATACATACATACATACATACATACATACATACATACATACATACATACATACATACATACATACATACATACATACATGCATGCATGCATGCATGCATGCACATACATACATACATACATGCATACATACATACATACATACATACATACATACATACATACATACATACATACATACATACATACATACATACATACATACATACATACATACATACATACATACATACATACATACATACATACATACATACATACATACGTACATACAGACATACATACGTACATACATACATACATACATACATACATACATACATACATACATACATACATACATACATACATACATACATACATACATACATACATACATACATACATACATACATACATACATACATACATACATACATGCATACATACATACATTCGTTCATACATACGTACGTACGTACGTACATACATACATACATACATACATACATACATACATACATACATACATACATACATACATACATACATACATACATACATACATACATACATACATACATACATACATACATACGTACGTACATACATACATACGTACATACATACATACATACATACATACATACATACATACATACATACATACATACATACATACATACATACATACATACATACATACATACATACATACATACATACATACATACATACATACATACATACATACATACATACATACATACATACATACATACATACATACATACATACATACATATATACACACATACACACATATACGCTCACATACATACATGCATACATACATACATACATACATACATACATACATACATACATACATACATACATACATACATACATACATACATACATACATACACATACATACATACATACATACATACATACATACATACATACATACATACATACATACATACATACATACATACATACATACATACATACATACATACATACATACATACATACATACATACATACATATACGCTCACATACATACATACATACATACATACATACATACATACATACATACATACATACATACATACATACATACATATACGCTCACATACATACATACATGCATACATACATACATACATACATACATACATACATACATACATACATACATACATACATACATACATACATACATACATACATACATACATACATACCTGAATGCATGCATGTATACATACATACATACATACATACATACATACATACATACATACATACATACATACATGCATGCATACATACATACATACATACATACATACATACATGCATGCATGCATGCATGCATGCATGCATGCATACATACATACATACATACATACATACATACATACATACATACATACATACATACATACATACATACATACATACATACATACATACATACATACATACATACATACATACATACATACACACACATACACACATATACGCTCACATACATACATACATGCATACATACATACATACATACATACATACATACATACATACATACATACATACATACATACATACATACATACATACATACATACATACATACATACATACATACATACATACATACATACATACCTGAATGCATGCATGTATACATAGATACATACATACATACATACATACATACATACATACATACATACATACATACATACATACATACATACATACATACATACATACATACATACATACATACATACATACATACATACGTACGTACAAAGTGGAATATCTTTATGCATGTGCCAATCATTCTCAACAGCTCAGGGTGTTCGTTTAGGATTAAACCTAAACACACCTTCTCCCCGAAGATCCATTTAAAACCATGGAATTTTTATTAAAGCAGTTCTCTTTTGCATATGCTAAAATCAGGAAAGAATTTTACAGACCTTAGTTCATAGCACTATATGGAACTGATATTATAGTATGTGTCATGTTTTATGACTGTATTACGTATGATGGAGTCTGTATGTTTGGTCAGAAGGAAGGGAAATATTAACAGCAAGATGCTTCCAAATTCTCTTAACTTTACTTCATGGCAAGTTGTTGGAACCAATGTTTGAAATGCACATATTATATTTCAAAATGAAAAATTACTGTGGCAGAATTCTGCACTGTCAGTACTGTAAGTACCCGAAGACAGGACACTAATATCGAAAATATGGAATGGCCATCACATTCACCTGACCTCAACATGAAGGAAACTGTGTGGCATAAATGAAAATCTGACTTACACTCTCCCTAGGAAATCTCGCCATATCTCGTCAAGATCTACTGAATCTAATTAGATATATCGCCAAGACCTACTGAGGCTATTTAGACCTCTCGCCAAGATCAACTGAAGCTATTTAGACATCTAGCCAACATCTATTGAGGCTATTTAGATATCGATCACGAGAGAGTATGTCAGAACTCTCTACAGCACCATTCCCTCAAAGACTCAAGAAAAGTTATAAAAACGGAGGCCATAATACAAATTATTGAAATCAACTATGTAAATGCCACACTTACGTTTTGAGTTATTCTACTTCAATAGTGTTGATTAAGTGTTAATGACTTTTACGTCTTCATCTCTTGAGTTGCGTTGCTGTGTGGTACGACTTTACATGGTACGAATGTTTTCTTTAGTTTGGAATGATTTATCAAATATATATATATACATATATATAGTTTAATACATACATATATATATATATATATATATATATATATATATAGTTTTATATACACATATATATATATATATATATATATATATATATATATATATATATATATATATATATGTATTAAATAATACAAACAATACTTTTGATACAGGTAAGAGAAATTCAATTCGTACTCTACGGAGTTTCGAACCTAGGTCCGCGAGTAAATGGCACGCACCAGCCCATATACCGTTACGACTAAGCACGCATGACCCAAAAATGATGGCACTGAGTCGGTGTTATATGAACTCGTGAGTAGCAGACACACTCTCATGACGACCTAATATATATATATATATATATATATATATATATATATATATATATATATATATATATATATATATATATATATATATATATATATATATATATATATATATGCCCCCACAGTTCGTGTCCACAAAATTATTTTAAAAGGTTCAAGAAAACTTTTATCCTTTTGGAGACTTTTTATATATTTCCTGAAATGCATGTGCCTTCTGGGAATATTGAATCATTTGATGACAGATAAAATCTTTGGGAAACAAAGGTATACAAATATGGAGCCAAGCAGAAGATAAAACTTGTTGCGTCCCTTGGTGAAGATGTTCTTAGCTCGCGGAAACATTGACCGAGAAATTCGAACTGTGACGACCGATTAAGATAAGAAAAATAAAGTATCAAAAAGGTAAGATTTCAGTGTCGCATTGGTGAGATATATGTTGTCACACTTGGTCACTGAGTCCATAGTGGGCCCAACAAGCAAATCGTGGAATAAAAGTGAAAGAAAATTGCATGCAAATTTTCATCTTCTTCTGCTAAGAATGATTTTCAATTTTATTTTCATTTAGTTCTTGAATGACTTTAAAGATAACATACGTGTCGTGTTTGGATGTCCGCACAAAACGTAGGGTCTCATCAGGATATATCTCTTTGCCTATGACCTAAAAGCTCTTTGCGGGTACTGTAGAATGGAATGAGTTTTAATCTCTCACACATAAACATTAAACATGGGACCCCTAGGAGAGAAATAAATTAATTGTTAAATTTTACATTTTAAATTTTAAATTGTTGTATATCTCTCTTTTCTTTTACTTATTTTAAGAGCAAAGACTCGTAACAAAAGTTTCAGGATATTAGTGACTCTAGTGAAAGAAACATAAAAAATATCCACAAAAATGCCACCAATCAACATCATATCTAGGGGAGGTGGTGGTGGTGGTGGTGGTGGTGGGTGGTGATAAGATTATATAAGGTCATACAAGATTAATAGAAATGCGAAATAAAAACATGGATAAGTTTTTGTTTGGGCTAAAATTGAATGTCTTAAAAAATATTACGCCAGAGTACAATTTATATCAAAATACGGTTGGGCTGGCTCAATACGTGGCTGATAATTTATAAAGTTCGAACAATATTATTGGTATTCCTATATTATTATTTATATAGTATTTTCTATATGTATTATTATTATTATCATCATTAGTAGTAGTAGTGGTAGTAGTAGTAGCAGCAGCAGCAGTAGTAGTATTGGTTCCTGATTTTGTTTTATTGTGTCACTTAACTCGTCTACAAACTATTTCCTTCTGACTCTCAACGTCTGGATTTGGGGTTCAGAGTCTGGTCACCGAAGCTCTCACAATCCGTGGGACTATAAAATGTGAATAAAAGTAAATCATTATTCTCATCATCCTGTTTAATAGTTTGCGTGTTAATTTGGCAATATAAATTTAAGACAATGAAAGTAAAAGTTGTTGTTAAGAGAGATACTAAGGCTGTCTACATTTTTTGAATTGAAAAAGACTCATGTTAGTATATATTTTGTACCGAGTTGGCAAGCTAGTATTAAAACATCACCGACTTCCACCGACTTCGTCCACATATATATATATATATATATATATATATATATATATATATATATATATATATATATATATATATATATATATATATATATATACTCTTTAATTTGGACTGCATGCTTGCAGTTTCCAACGAAGATTGAAGAAACAACATATGACGTGAAAGATATGTTTTAATGCAACTGAAATAATATGCAAAGCAGCCGGTAATTTACAACGCAGTCTTTCGTAACAAGAACCCGAGGAATCTCTTGTACTTTATTACATAAATTCATAATAATTATGAATTACATAAATTCATAATAATTTATTACATAAATTCATAATAATTATGAATTACATAAATTCATAATAATTTATTACATAAATTCATAATAATTATGAATTACATAAATTCATAATAATTATGAATTACATAAATTCATAATAATTATGAATTACATAAATTCATAATAACTTATTTCATAAATTCATAATAATTATCATCGATATTGTTAGTGAATACTATGAGCATTCTATGAGCATTCTCTGAGCATTCTATGAGCAGTTTATCGTGCATCCATAAACCGCGCTTTTATTTGTTTTAAAGAGTCTTAATTAAGCAAACCAAATACATGTAATACTAACTTGATTTGCCGCCGAGGGGAGGTCAGTTATTTATTTTCGAAAAGATGCCCTTAGGAAAATATACCAGTCAATTGCTATTGTCTTTCTTTGTTGTCCTTGAGGCCTCATTCATAGATTACACTACACTTCTAAATAACAGGTTACGGTCAATTAAATCTAGTACATAAGAGTTTGAAACAAAATTCTATCTCGTACAAGCAACTCAAAGGATAACCGGGATATATTACCAAGCAACAGGCAGGGTGAACCCTACAAAAGTTTGCTCGAATCATTAACAAAACAAAAGTTCATGCAGAGGCTGAAAAAAAAATACGTCAACAACGCTAAACTAAAGTCTCTAACTTTTCTATTTCCATACGCCTGACAGATTCATGAGGTTAGCTAATTTTGTTGACGTATTTTTTATGATTTTGTCAGGTGATTTTGTTTACTCGTAAAGCGACCCAATTATTGTCCTTCACCCTGCCTGCTGCTATTGATAGTCAAGAAGAGTTTAACTAAAGATTTTATCTAGACCAATCTACGAGCGCATGTATAAATTAATACATAGAGTTTCGTTTCTCAAATCAATTATATTTCCACCCTGATTTGTGAGTTTGAAATTCATTCTTGACAATAATGGATTATGAACACGCAGGTAGATTTGATTTATTGGCTCAGATACAATAAGCCACCATGGAGGTGCTTGAATACTGGACAAATATAATATGTATCCCTGTTGAGACTGATTAGACTTAGAAAGGTCAACGTGGTAGCTACTGTCAATTACATCGCATACTAGATTTAGTGCGATGGTGGATGTTATATTAACAATATTAGGTGAAATATGACGTCCTGTTCCATATGGGTCATTATTATATCTGAGAACAGTTGGAAACGGGATTAATTTTTTTTCCACGATTGAATTGCTCCCGGATAATGTTCTTCAATAAGATCTCTTTATAATTTCTTCATTTTAGCGTTATTTAGAACTGAAATAATAAATGTTTGTGAAATCATTTTCTTTTATTTTATAATTATCAAGAAATAATTGCTTAAGTTCTGGATCTGTCTTAGTAGTAGATATACTACGATCAGTTGCAGCGTTTATACTACTTCGATTAGCGATATATAAATCGAATAATATACCATTTAAGTGTTTTATTAACTCGATTATTTGCTGCTTTACATTATGATCATAATGTTGTGATAATTAAGTAAGTAAATTTCTTAAATCATTAAACACTTTATCGTATTCAGTTTTAAGATCATCATTTAACAGTTCTTTAAAAAATTCTTCATCAACAATGTCTCTAGAAAGTTGCGTCTTGGGATCTTTAATAGCATTATATGTTGATCTAGATATCTTGGAGATCCTTTTACCATCAAAATCGGTAAAGTAATGATTATTATTGTTTGGATAATATCTAAAACTTACATAACTCCATTGATTTTTGTTTCTCGATATTCTGGATCTTCAATGATTTTTTTTTCACTCGTTTTAAAATCATTTTTAGTTGGTTCTGGTGGAACCTGATAAACAGGTGAGACTTCAGGCCATCCTATCACTGATCTAATCGAACTTTGATAAATATCCACAACATAGGAGAATGTGTTTCAATCACATACGATAATGTAGGTTCGTATACAGTAATTGCTATCTTCGATTCTTTCCCGGTTACAGATTTAATTCTGCGCTGGAATTCCTCATTAATTTATTCTATTTGATAACTGCCAGTTGGAATACTAACTAATTGCTAATCGGGAGTTCCATCAGATTAATTCTTATTTGCGAATACTAATGAATTATTCGCCTGTAGTCCACCAAATAATTTTGATCTAATATTAGGCCAGCTATAATAAACACATAACTGAGCTAATCCTATCTCTTTTACTGGAATTGTAGTTGGAACGTTAACACTGAATTTAGGATTGGTCGAACTTATTGATATCATAGTAGTTTTTGAAGGAGTTGTATTAGTGACGATCTGTTGCAATAGTTCTCTTGAATCAGACATTATTGTTATGTTTATTATTTAATTATCCATCCTTTCTTTATTGTCACTAGATGATGCGTTGTTTTCCATCACGAATGCTTCGTCGTAGGTTTTCATTTTCATAACGAACTCCTCATCAGATATTTTACCATCACTGAGGTACAAGGAAAGATGCGAGTATAATTTAGTATAGGCGGCTGTTGCTGTGTGTAATTTCATTATGTACTCGCCTAATTTATCGCTCGTGCATGTAGATATTTTCTTAGCGATAATACTGAGAATACCTGCACATGTTGTTGCAGAAACGACATTCGTTAAAACCGCAGGAGCAGTCATAGTTAACGTTGATAATAATAATCCGGTGCCAGCAACAACAGCAGAAACCGAGTAAACTACATCGATAACAACCATGTGTCTGCGATATTTTTTACTTTCAACGTGTATTCGTCGATGATTTTTTTAGTTCAGTCTGACACTTACACGCCTGATTATATCTGTGACGTTGAACGTCATTGATTGACTCTGTCATCAGATTCATTATACCTAATGACGTCATTTAATTAAGTAATTAAAATGGGAGATTTAGTTACAAATTCCAGACACCACCAGTAATTAGCGGCTGACAAACTTCTATCCAACGATTCCAACGTGAACGTTTCTTCAGAATCTTTATCTAACATTAGAAATACGGTTCTAGATAATTTATTAGCTAATGGAGATGTGGTAGGTATGTTAAGATATGCAGCGCTAAACACAGACAACTTATATATACCAGCGACCTCCGCGGAGTGTTTGATGGTTTTATTTCGTTGTGTCCATGTAGCTGCGCCTGATCCGACGACGTGCACGATGTTAATGATCTATTTGTGAGGAATTTCAATCAGGCTTGTTTTTGAACAATATCCGGAATTCCACTAATAATATCGATGAGTTTTGTGCTAATATCAGTAAGTTTTATATCAACATTTGGTGGACTTCCATAAAATTCGTTTTTAGTTTTGTTTAAATTTTTACGAAAATTTAGAAACGTTTGTATGTGATTAGAAATCTCAGTTCTAAATGCAGCAACTCCATCATTGATTGTCGTTAACAAAGTCGTTATTGGAATTTCCTTATCATCGACGTATTTTTTTTAGCAGCATCACTATCTGTAGTTGGATATCCAAGATCTGTAATTTTATTTTTGTTCATAATAACGTCTCCACTAAATACACCGCCAGTCGTTCTGACATAATCGTTAACTGACTTACCGGAATCCCGTATTTTACCCTGATCAGTAACAGTTACGACATTATCAGCAACTGCAGTAGGAATTCGTATAAGTACGTCTGGTAGTTGTATATTGCTTGTCTTTAATCGTCCTTGTTTGTTCTGAAAAACAACCACTTCATTTTGATCCACACTTGTACTATTTAATAAATCATCAATCTCATTTATGAGTTGATCGAGGGTTGCATACTTAGATAAATCACCTTGCTGCTGAGCTTTATCACAAGCAGATCTTCCATAAATATCTACCATTATATTTACTGATGTCTGTTCAAATGTGACAATGTGGTATATTCATGAACGACTTTATGAGGTGGCTTTCCGTGCCATGGATACAGCATCAAGTACATTAAGTACTTCACGACCACATATTGGTGGATCAGTTAATGTTTGTGTTGGTAGCGTTAAATAAGAGATTGGAGCAGTATTATTACTGACATAATGAAGAAATTCTTTTGGTGGCGCTAATCCATATGAATCAAAATAGATAATGCCACGTGGATCAATTGCATGCGCTACACAATGCGTGCCAGGTCCAGAGTTTTTATCGAGATTAATAATACCAGTTTCAATATTGTTAGGTTGTTTTCGTAATTGATCGCGCATAAACACACCTCTGAAATTTTTTATATTTAATTTTTTAGCAGCATCGATTAAACCACAATTAAACATAGACGAGATCAGTAAACTGTCCCTGGAAATCTTAGACCTTTTCCGTACCAAGAAGGAGGGGTTCCTGGTCATCTAAAACCTTTTCCCTTTTTTTATTCCACATCCGGTTGACTTCTTTAACGCCATTCCAGCAGCGGTCCCAACAGCGCCTAATGCAGGTGCTTTTGCAACAGCAGGGCCTGCAGCGGCTATTAATGCTGGTATAGTTGCGAAAATGGAAAATATACCACCCGTTTTAAAAGTATCTTTGATATCGCCTGCAGAAAGACTAAGTTTGACGCCTTTATTTGATTTTTTTGCTTCAATAAAGTTTTTGAATTGACGATCGGTCAACGATAATTTATTTGAACCGCTCATCTGTTCTTTTTTCAACAATATTTTTATTCCACAGTTATTGTTTGATGCTGATTGCAGTCTTTTAACCTGACCAGGAGTCAGGGTAACATTAACGTGATTGTATGACATTTATAATATTCATAATTGATCTAATTACGTGTTACATGTTCTCTACTGGCGCATCAATGACTCTAATTCGTCCACCAACACCTTCGAGTAATATTGATTTATCACTGAGTATAACAGCAATTGCTCTGTAATTAGGAATTAATGGAGCTGGTGCTACTGGCAGTGTTACACGAGCTCGAAAATATATATCAACTACTGACTGTCTGATTAAATTTAAATGTTCTAGTGAAAAGTAATAAATCTTATACAGAGTCGTAAAATCTAGTTGTGATATTTGTAATCCAGTATCAACATTTTGATCACGCCCCATGAATGTCATAAGACGATGATATGCACGTGCTACACGATTTTGATCGAAATCTAATAAAATATCCTCGGATGGTTCTTGATGTCCAATTATCCTAAATGAAAACTCAGAAACACTGAGATTATCAAATATCATAATACTATGCGTTTGCGAATTTACTCGTGCAGTATCTTGAAGCACAATAAATATATGTTTTGGTGCAGAAACACCTTGCAGAGATGCTATCTGCCATGTAAATAAACCGTTAATATTACTCTGGATAGCATCTGTGGTCATTGCTAACCATGATAACATTGATTTACCACCTTGACTCATAAAAGATAGTAACCGATCTTCTTCAGATATCGTTGAAGTCATCACTGACATCCACAAGGAAAGTTTTGTTAGTACTAGTTTAGCAGCATCAATACCAGGGGGTCGCCATATTGCATCATCGTCTGTGCTTTTTTGTACGAGTACAAATGTATGTTTAGCTCCGAAAATTACTTTTCTGACATTTCTACAGAATCCAAAGATATGTGATAGTGGAATTGACCATGAAAATACTCTTCTATTTCCTTTTAACATCGCTCTACGTGATCTAAATCCTAAGTTAAAATCTGGATCTACATCAATAATCATACTTTGTACATCCGCATCGGCGTTTCTGGAAAAATTTCTTGGTCGTCTAATTTCATTTTGTTGGTATTCTGTAGAATTAGATGTATCTTTTACAAACATCATTGATGGAACAGCTGATCTTGAGTAATCGTATCTGTATCTTGCAAGACCACGTATTGTTGTAGCAACGTCAACGTCTTTCTGAATAGATTCAATATTTTTTCCGTCAATCATGTACGTAGCGCTATCAAATAACGCCATAATACCATTATTAACAAAACCAACATTATCTTTAGCTGTATATTCAGTGTTATCTGCTTTTAATATTTCACCTTCGACCTCAATAAATGCTTTAGCGGGTAAGAAATATCTACTTGTATCCTGAACCTGTAATTCAATTCGTCCACGCTGATCTGGAATTCGGGCGTCATAAGAATAATACTGATAATCGCACACAGACTCATCTTTAAGAACAGATGCGTCAATGTCAAATGAAGGATCACTTAAACGTTTAAACATATTTATTATAATTATTATCGTCTAAAGCGAAGACCACTTCCTGCTATCAGACTAGCGGTTATATTTTTTTTCTTTTTCTGATAAGAGTATATCAATCAACTCTGCTAGTTTTTGATTAGCGACTTGATACTTGATTTATTTTTTTACTAATATTTGCGGGCATTAATTCAGTGCTAGATAATTTTACCGGCTGAGGTCGGACTGCTTGAGGTCTGCGTATTAATCGTGCTAGTCTATCTTTGATGGCCGAGAATGCTTTACTAGCAACATTACCAGCAACACCTATACCTTTTTCACGAACAACATCAATAGCTTTCATACCCAGCTGCTTTACAATTGGTATTGCTTTTGGAGATATTCTTCTAAATAGACCCTGTACAATATCACCTAACCCATCTCCGTAGGTTGCCCTGTAAATCGGTATTCGAGAGTTAATTGCCCTTACCATAGTTGTCCACGTTGAGTACTATGTACTATCATTTTATTAAATAGTCATTATATTTAATTACATACTTAGTCTGGTGACTTAGTCACCATAATAATCATCGGCAATTTCATTAATGAGTGATCGATACACATCAATATCCATAATACCGCCTGTAAAAAATCTTTTACAAATATCTGCTGCTTCAATAATAATTTCTGGGGAATTAGTTTTCCTCCAATGAGGATTTCTAGTCGCTCAACATCAGCAAGGACAATATTGGGACAAGTAATAAGACCACTTTCTAGACCACTTCCAGTTGCGCCGGAAGCGTCGTCAAATACTTCTTCGTCTTCACTTGGGTTCGGTGGTAATTTTGTAATTGGTTTTGATGGTATTTTTGGTGGTACTGGATAATCACGAAGTGATTGCTCAAATGGTTTTGGTTCTTTTTTTATTTACTTTGTTTTTTTTTCTCCTCTTTTCTTAATTGTTTTAATTCATTAATTACCCTAACATAATCCTGATATAATGAATCATCAGCTCTAGCTTGTTTAATATTCATGCGTATGCGATATAATATTTTCCACCATTGTTCGCGGTTTTTTAATATCTTTAGAGTGTTCAGGTTTCATTAATTTATTTCTTTGACTAAAACTATCAAAAGCAAATTCAGCTAATTGATCTAGATTTTTAATGCTCTTAATTACCTTAACAGTTTCTTCATTAAATTTATCTAATAATTCAACTTCTGGTTCAGTGGCTAGTACTTCAGCACCTTCTTCTGCCTGTTCAATATCCTCGGGTGTTTCCGGGATTGGCATCGCAGCAGCTATTTCTTCTGGAAGTTCCTCAAGAATCTTTTTTGTTTTCTTAGTTCTTTTTGTTATTTTCTCAGTTGTATCAGCTGTTTTTTTTTCTAACACAGGTTGAATACGTTTAGTGGTCTCTGTGATAGGCTTAAATAACTGTTTTGTATCCTCCTCAAATCCAACTTGAGATTCTTGACGCGATTTTAGTTGTTGCTTAACAGAATCACGAATAGGTAGATATTTTTTAATTGCCTCTAATCGCTCTCGAGCTAATTTAACTGAGTGTGGTTCTCCAATCCTCATTATTGATAATATTTATAATGGCTGTTTAATATATATGTATGTCTGTCTTTAATGTCAAGTAATGACGAAGTCGTACTATATGCAGAGCATAGCAGTCCAAGTATCATGAACACTGTAGCAAGAAAAATTGTTAAATCCAGAGTTCCATAGTATTGGAGGAAAATTCGGTGGACGGCGCATGCGAACTCTCTCTCTCTCTCTCTCTCTCTCTCTCTCTCTCTCTCTCTCTCTCTCTCTCTCTCTCTCTCTCTCTCTCTCATTCACTCATCCACTCACTCGCTCATCCACTCACTCACTCACTCACCCACCCACCGACTCGCTCACTCCCTCACTCGTTCGCTCGCCCGCCCGCACGCTCGCCCGCCCGCCCACTCGCTTGCCCGCCCGCCCGCTCGCTCGCTTTTTCGCTCGCTCGCTCGCTCACCCACCCACTCACTCTAGAGAGGAACATATCCCGAGTCAGACAATGATAACCCATCGGGTCAGAGTACACCTAAATATATATATATATATATATATATATATATATATATATATATATATATATATATATATATATATATATATATATATATATATATATATATATATATATATATATATGTGTGTGTGTGTGTGTGTGTGTGTATGTATGTATTAATGCGTGTGTATGTGTGTTTATTTACATTTAGTTAAAATTTGTTTATTTAAATTTTGAATTTTGAAAGCCATTTAAATTGCCGTTTTAAAAGGAGAAGATACACTTAGTAAATGAAAATAAAACCAATTGTTTTGTGTATACATTTGTTGTGACTCGTCTCACTTATATATATATATATATATATATATATATATATATATATATATATATATATATATATATATATATAAATAATTAGACCCATTAATGCCTATATGCATTATAACAACATTCACTAGGCAAAGTTTAAATTGATGAACAAATCAAAATAGAAATAATGACTATACTACATATACATTCCTCTCTCTTTACATGTTTAAAACATCAATCACATATAACAAGACTTCATTCTGACAATTTAATTAGAGAGAGTTCCCCTGGAATTTTAGTCTCAAAATATTCAGGGCATATGTATTGATGTTGAAATTCTATCAACTTGTGCATTATATTGTTCCCAAGAGTTTCATCAAATCTGATCCTAAGAATTATACAGTCTACATCTGACTAAGCCACAAAATCACACAAGGGAACAGTTATCGCAGCCCTATGCAACAACAACAATAATAACAACAATAACAACAATGATAATGATAATAATAATAATAATAATAATAATAATAATAATAATAATAATAATAATAATAATAATAATATTGATAATAATAATAATAATAATAATAATAATAATAATAATAATAATAATAATAATAAAATGATGATAATAGTATGAAGAAGAAGAAGAGCAAAAATAATAATCATCAGATATAATAGTAACTTTTATTTCTTACATTTGCATGCAATTATGACATAATTTCCGGGATTATTTGTGGCGATAATAACAACAACAACAGCAATAATAATAATAATAATAATAATAATAATAATAATAATAATAATAATAATAATAATAATAATAATAATAATAATAATAATAATATAAGCACTGGAACAATAACAGCAATAATAGAAATAATAAATTGCACTTGTATCTTTAATATCAGCATAATGGTGGGTGTTTTGTGGTGCCATGTTGTTTCAAACGGTACAAAATCATGAAAGAATGTACAGTTATAAATCAAACACATATCACAGTGACTTCTGGTTTGTATGATTAATGTATACATAAAACTTACAAAAGATAGGAAAAAATCTACATTTATGTTATTTTCAACACTTTGCATACAGTAGAGTACTGAAAATACAAGATACAAAATGCATGATTGAAGAAACGATCGTCGTCCAGAAAACATAAATCACAGGAGTTTGCAGTTTTATCAATAAAGCACGACGATATTTCTGACAACATGAAATCACCTTAACAATATTATAAATTTATAATACCGTTTTATAATACCTCAAAGGTAATTTCATGTTGTCAGAAGTTTCGTCGTATTTTATTGATAAAACTGAAGACTCCTGTGCATAAATACACTAGATCCCAACATGTATAGTATTTGTATTGACTCAACTTTTAAGTAGTATGCTTCGTTTTACAATTTAGGGACAGGCCTAACATTATAACCATCTCTTTAACTGAATATTGGAATTCTCATCTCTATTTAGATGAACAAATTTAGCGCCTGGTAATCATTTTAGTAAAAAGAACAATACAGAAAGTATCGCTGGTTGCCATTAGGCTGGTTCGCCTTGTCCGAAAATCTTTTTTTAGAAACTAATGTCGCTGAGTGTGACGTTTAAAACTTTAATTAAGTAAAAGCGCCATTGGGTTCCATCATGTAAGGAGCCACATTTTCTTTATTTTATGTATGTTACTCCTCACATTTAGAATGCATCCCACTTTCCATAGTATTATTCCATGGATTCTATGAGCGAAAAACATTTCAGAATTGGTCTAAGTTAGTTTCATAAATCTATCAAACCTACTGGCCAATCCGTTTTATATATATATATATATATATATATATATATATATATATATATATATATATATATATATATATATATATATATATATATATATATATATATATACTTGTTCAATGAAATCCTGTTTCCTATACTTATTAGCTGGAAAATATATATTCATAATGTGTAGATTATCATTTACTATGTGTAGAAGTCTCCCCCCAGCCAAGACTCCTCCTTTTCTTTCCCCTATCATTTTATAGCCTATCATGTGCTGAAAAATGGCGTTAAACCCTAGAGCAACAACAACTTTAACTGAAAAAATGTCCTCGCCATATACTGTATGCCGATGGTCATGTCACGTGGTTTGATAGGAAAGGCGATCTATCATTTGGCGTAAGGTCAATTGAGGACACGTCTATCTGAAAATAGCCAATTTACCCCCACAAGGTCTGATTATGTTATGTATAACCTATCATCCGCTGAAAAATGGCGTTGAACCCTAAATAAAATGAACAACAACAATAAAATTAAGGAAACTGGTCAGTTGAGAGGTAGGAGGTGTACCTGTGGCAAAATTCCATTTATAGTCAGTTGTGGATTGGATGTTAACAAATAAAATTAAAATCTGTTCAAATAAGAGTGTAGACATAAATTAAGAGGTCCCCCAGCTGATATAAATATTTTCAACCACAGCATTTTAACCCGGTCAAATATGTGATTCAATTCCGAATGAATACAACTAGAAAGTGAATATCTTAGTCTACAGTTCCAAATAAAAAAAGTTAAATATCTAATCACAAATACATTACTGTTAATCTGGAATTTCTGCATCCCGTTTCCATTTTTCCACATGAATTCAATCTACTGGAAATGTTAAGTGGTGAAACAGACATAATTTAGGTATGAACCCTAACACGATTTAAACTGTGACGTCACATTGAATTTCCATTAGACAATTTTACGTTGGATTTGATTTGTCTGCGTCTATTCTTTGATTTATAATTTATATAACAAATTTTATTTTTTGATGTTAATTTTTATAGAACAGCACATAGGATTAGTTTTTAAGCCCAACACATGAATGGTGCAGCCTTGTAGTATGGATGAACGAAAGTATTTGTTCATATTTCCATTAAAATATAAATTATGGGATGAGAAGAATTCAAAATTGGTAATTATTTATTATCAAATTTATTTATTAAGCTCGTTGAATAATGCTCAGCATGTGCTAGACAAATGCTGGACATTTTTCAACTAGTTTCATAAATTCTGTATTAAAACTTTACCCATTTGAGATTCTATATGTGTGTGTATGCAATACTTACATTCGTAGTATACTTGTGTCTTGATGTCCATACACCCATAAAAAGCGTTTTCATGAATAAAATGCAACTGTGCAAACAGTAGATCATCAAAACTGAAGTTAGCCTTCGTGTGAGAGTATGTTGCCTTGGTATAACTTGTGTGTAGATTCACAATAATAGCATAATTTATAAATACATTCAGCGAAGTGTGTTAATATACTTAGTATTGTAGTAAAGTATAGTTTCGTAAATTGGTCCCTTTCAACTTCTTAAATTAAGCCATCACGGGACTATATCAGGTAACATTCTTTAATAGCGAAAAACATGAACAATTTTGTGAATTAGGTGTTCTTCTTGAAACTGATGCGAAGCAAGCACAACTTTGACATACCGATTGGCTAGAAAGCAGAGCTAGCTACCCATATCAGTTTACACATTGGCTTCACCATAAGTGGAATATCTCAAAAGCGGCTAGGGTGGCAACTGTTTTGATTTAAATAATTCTGTTTAGTACAGACTTTTTTAATGGTGACCTTATAGGGAAAGGGGCGTGTGCACAATGGGCATAACTTTGCATTGAAATTGACCTTGATAAAAAAAAAACTTCATGTGCAAAATGGAGTTTGAGGTCAACAAACTTCCTTTGCTATAGTTGATACTCTTATTTACTGATTTTACTACAGCTGTTAGTAGAACCCATTCGTGTTGAGTTTGTCGACTTTTATCGCTTGGGATGAAATTATTCTGACGTGTACTACTTACCTGGACTGCATTAAGACATGCCACCTGAGAAAATCTTAGACTATTTAAGGGAATGTTGTGTGAACAAACAAATTTTGATTAGATTGTACGGATATTTTTAAAAAAAAATATTTAGTTAAAAACGTTATTTTAAAATTGTATATATTTTATAGAATTATTAAATCACATTTTACATTGTATATTTCTGTACTTTAAGTTTACGATTGTTTGAAAGGTTTATCATCCGACATTGTATTCTTTTATCTCATTTGCAGGCTTGTTGTACTTCTTTCAGTTGGTACTATATATATATATATATATATATATATATATATATATATATATATATATATATATATATATATATATATATATATATATATATATATATATATATAAAGAATACAAATCATATGGCGAATAACAACCCTCTCAAGCGTACTGGATCCACCAAGGGATCACGTTTGTCAGGGATTAATTAAAATAGATGCAATAAACTGACGACGAACAGTACGAAACTAGTAACTAACTAGCCTAAGCGCTTTCGACTCTTAATGAGTCTTTTTCAAAGGCAAATACAAAACATAGTTACGACAAACAAATAAACACAAAAACGTTGTGTTTGTAAACCTCTACATTTCTGTCTTCACATGTGCTAACACTATAAATACAACCAGCTTGTATAGACTAGTTGCGGAAACTGAAAACGTTGTATAATTCCCTAAAAGTCTACAAGCCAAAGCGACATCTATTTTTACTTTGTGTACATATGTAACGCAGATTATACGTTATTATACGTTGTCATCCAAAACACTGCACTAAGAACATTCCATATAGCCAGGCACTGAGGATACGCAGAATTTGCTCCGACGATGAAAGATTCCTAGAAAGGTCTGAAGAGCT
Organism: Potamilus streckersoni; assembly: GCA_016746295.1. Lineage (NCBI taxonomy): Eukaryota > Metazoa > Mollusca > Bivalvia > Unionida > Unionidae > Potamilus > Potamilus streckersoni. The sequence continues at coordinate 210,762 of JAEAOA010000962.1, read as the reverse complement.
GGCTAAACATTTAATTTACCGAGGCTACGACAAAGACCTGATTGCGGAGGCAATCCAAAGAGCCAAACAAACAAACCGTGATGACCTACTCAGATATGGACAGAAAGAAAAGGTTGATAGGATACCATTTATTCTGACCTATCACCCAGACAATCCCAAAGTAGGTAAAATCATCGCAAACCACTGGCCAACCGTGCAATCGTCAGACATACTAAACCTAATACTTCCGAACAAACCTGTAGTAGCTTACCGGAGACCAAAAAACCTAAAGGACATCCTAGTCAGGGCCAAGCTAACAACAATCGCTAGTCAAAACCAACCTAGTCAATCTGGACCCTGTGGCGATAAAAGATGCAAAACCTGTCAACATATGATAGAGACCAAGACATTCACTAGCACAGTGACTAAAGAAAAACTAAACATACATGGTCCAAACAAAACGTGCAAAACAGAAAATGTGATTTATCTCATCACATGTAAGATCTGTGGCCTTCAGTACGTGGGAGAAACTGAAAAGCTACACATAAGGATAAACCTTCATAGATCTGATTGGATGACAAAAAAGCTGTACAGAAGCCCGGTCGCATAACACTTCTCCTCCCCTGGCCACACTTTCAGTGATATAATACTTATCGCTATTGCTAACAACCACAGCTGGAGTTCCGAAACCAGGAAGGAAAAGGAATCATACTGGATACGCCGCCTTAGAACATTGAAACCAAGCGGTCTAAACCAAGAAGACTAGAAAATGAAAACTATGCACTAGTAGAATTTAACATTTTCTAAATCTTCTTATTATCCTTCAATTTTTACTATAAGAATAACCGGTATAGAATCAAATATCCGGGATATAATCTGCGTTACATATGTACACAAAGTAAAAATAGATGTCGCTTTGGCTTGTAGACTTTTAGGGAATTATACAACGTTTTCAGTTTCCGCAACTAGTCTATACAAGCTGGTTGTATTTATAGTGTTAGCACATGTGAAGACAGAAATGTAGAGGTTTACAAACACAACGTTTTTGTGTTTATTTGTTTGTCGTAACTATGTTTTGTATTTGCCTTTGAAAAAGACTCATTAAGAGTCGAAAGCGCTTAGGCTAGTTAGTTACTAGTTTCGTACTGTTCGTCATCAGTTTATTGCATCTATATATATATATATATATATATATATATATATATATATATATATATATATATATATATATATATATATTGAGACGTAGGAAAACATCATTATGTAATTCGGGTTGTAAACATATGGACCTTTTATAGCATAAATGGAGCACTGTATATTTTCATTTACCAGGCAGGATCAATTCTTGTCAACACTGCGCAAAAATTGTTCATTGTACCATAAACAACAATCGGACTCTTCATTTTTTTTTATCGCGTACTAGTTATTTGACTGGCATTGAAATATAACTGCTTCGAATGCTTTGGGCTATGACACAATGTCTCTGGTTATTATTCCTTACGTAAATTTAAGAACGTTTAACAATTTATGGCACGACTTAAGTAGTGGGGAATTGTTACGGCAGTGTTCCAATACTGGGACCGAATGGGGTTAAACAAAGGTCACATATTTTGATATTTTAACCAAACAGGGTTAAACTAAGGTCACACAGTAGGCTGCCGACGGAGTAATTAAGGAACCACTTTAAGAGATGAACACGTTGTTGGATATCACTAGTTAAAGGAAGGTCACCCTATACATTGCAATACCCTTTTATGAATCCCTGAATCATTTATATCAAAGAAGTTTATTCGCATAGAGAATCATTATGATAAATCTATCAATGCTCCATAAGCAATAGTTGTGTGTGTGTGTGTGTGTGTGTGTGTGCGTGTGTGTTTGAGTGCGTGTGTGTTGGATTTTTTAAAAAACTTTAACAATGTTCCAGTCATCTCCCTACAATATCTGAAGTGTGGCTGTTTGTAGTGCCGTTTAGCACTGGGAACCATCCGTAGACATTTGGCATCATGTCCCACCCATTCACATTATCCTGACACCAGTCAGACCAGACCTAACACTAACTTTTTAGTGCTCAGAGCCAAGTGTGGCAGCTGCTAGTAACATTTTATAAGCCTTTAGCATGACTCTGCCTGGGTTCGAACCCGCTACACTCCGCATCTGAAGCGGCTGGTCTAACCACTTAGGACACGAGAGTGGTCTCATAATAGCATTGATGTTAGAAAAAAAAATAATAAATAGACATGATTAGTTGTAACTTTGAAAGAGTCTTGGTATTATTAATTACATTGGATATCTGAACAGATCAACAGCTACTTTTTACTGAATATAAATAAGAAATATTCGAATGTTTTAAAATGATGGAAAAATTAAGTTGGTTTTATTATTCCAGAGGGGAGGAAGTCTTTCAAGCTACCAGGTGATTTTTTTTGAGATGGTATGTAATTCGAACTTCATTATACAGCTCCATGAGTAATTCTTTTTAAATACGGAAATGGAGATCCTTGGAGTGCCAGTCATCAGACATAGACAGAACATAGATACTGTAACGAGGAAACCCTATGGACTTCAAATTTTCATTTATAATATTTCGTTTCGTTAAAGCTTATATTGTAATGTTGAATGCTTGACGGGCTTCTTAGTGCAATCTATCGTCTTAATTTTGTTTCACGTGATTCCGCCTCTATGTGTTTGTGTGTGTGTATGTATGTATGTATATTTATATATATATATATATATATATATATATATATATATATATATATATATATATATATATATATATATATATATATATACGGACCAACTGTGGCTGTTATGGTGGTGTGTTAGGAAGTGGTGTAGAGTGAAGACGTCCCCTGCAGTGTAGCAGTAGAACCACCCCGCCAGAGCATGCACACTTAGGTAAGAGAGAGTAAGGCCAGGAATCTTAAAAGGTTATGGACAAGGTCTTTCGTCGATCAGCAGCCCGAGAAACTATACAGACAGCTCTCAAAGACAGAAAGCGAGCTGAGAACAAGATAACGGTTATGGAAGGAAGTGATGAGGCGACTAATCTTCCGCAGAAAATCTTGAAGATCTAGGCCGGTCGTTACTCCGATGTCGTACGACGGGACGACACCATTGTTGGATTTTATCACTCACTTTGAAATGTGCTCGACCCTAAATTCTTGGATAGAGGAAGAAAAGAAACTGTATTTATGTGTCGCACTGAGAGGAAAAGCACAGCAATTGTTGGCAGTGTCTGAAAAGAAGTCGTATGCTGAATTAGTTGAGGCAGAGATTCGCACCCCCGAACCAAACAGAGTTATACAGAGTTCAGCTAAGGAGTAGAATACGCACGAACGGAGAATCGTTACCAGAACTTGCACAGGCTGTACGGCGGCTTGCTACTTTAGCTTACCCTGATACGAGTTTCCTTTTGGTTGATAAGCTCGCTAAAGAACAATTTATTGATGCCCTGGACGATTCTGACATGCGTTTAAAGGTACAACAGGCGATAACCGCTACGATTAACGATGTTGTACAGATAGCTGTCGAGTTAGAGGCGTTCGCTAGAGCTGAGGTGCAACGACAGGGAGGAAAGAAGACATGTCCGTGGTGTGTCGTCGCAGGATGAGGAACAAGGGCCAGCAATCAGAGAACTGAGAGAGCAAATGAAGGAGCTGGCGTGATTGGTCGCTGTACTTAAGAATGAAGTTAGAAGTACCAAACAATCGAGGAAAGTCTCAGAGCGACACAGAAACATAAACTATAAAGACCTTGTTTAATACGGGTGCAGCAAGCAGGGACATTTCAAGAACGACTGCCCTGCTAAGAAGTCATGTGAAAGTAATTTGCGACCGTAAAAGCATTCGACGGGTCGCATGAGATGCATGATGGGACAGGTAGAGACGGAAAAGGGATAAAGTTTCTTATGGACTTGGAAACCGATCGTCGGATGCTGACGTCGGGTTGTATGTGTCAAGCACCATTCAAGGGACTGGTGTCGATCTCCTGATTGATACAGGTGCTACAATAACTATCCTATCTAGAGAAGTCTATATGAGGATTAAACCGGAGAAAAAGGCCAGACCTAATTCCAGTGAGAGGGAAAGTCACTCTCACAGACGGTAGACCTATGTCGGTCGACGGGAAGGGACATTTTGATGTAAGCCTACATGGTGTTCGTCGATATAATGCTGGTTGCTGACATCTGAGCAGAGGGAAAATTTGGATTAGACTTTCTTAAGTTTAACTCTTGTCGACTCGATGTTGACATGAGTCGCGTTTCCATCGGCAAGGATAATTGACCTTATACGTTTAAAGGGCAAGTAGGATGCGCCAGAATAATTGTCATAGAGACAGTAAACGTCCCAGCGATGCAGTAAATGATTGCTCCAGGTAAACTTGACAATGGACCGGAAACTGGAGTGATAGAACAGTATCAGAAGTGTGGAGAGCGCCACGTCTCTGCCTCTGGTTACTGTCGTCTGCGGAGTCGGTCGCGAATTACTGTTACATGACTTCTTAGCAGGGCAGACTTTTTTAACATGTCCCTGCTGGCCGCATCCGTAACAAACAAGTTCTTCATAGTTTATGTTTCTGTGTCGCTCTGGGACTTTCCACGATAGTTTGGTGCTCTTAACATTAGTCGTAATTTCAGCGAGCAGTCTTGTCTGCTCCATCATTTGCTCTCTCAGTACTCTGATTGCTGACCCTTGTTCCTCATCCTGCGACGACACACCACGGACATGCTTTTTTCCTCCCTGTCATTGCAGCTCAGCTCTTGTGAACGCCTCTAATTCGACAACTATCTGTACATCATCATTAATCGTAGCGAGTATCGCCTGTTGTACCTTTTTAATTATATTGTTTAGAACCACTAGATGATATATATCCTGTATTAACGTAGGAAAAGAAATATTTTATTCTTGCTCTATACCAGACTTTATCCAGAATTTGAAGTGCAAAAGTTTAAATTCACTCCTCTGCACAACACTCCCAATCCAATCAATTTTTTTTGTCAATTCACCTCACTTTCATCCCCTGAACATATAACATATAAGTAACCTAAGAAAGTGTACTGATTTGTGTGACCCAGACTTTTACACGTAATTACATTTTTGTCGTTTTGTAAAGTATTTGACTCTGTCTAAAAATACAGCCAGTCCTTTTCAGCACTGCATTGCAGCGAGTTTATCATTATCAAGGAAGTAAGGGGAGACAACTTTAGATAGACGCGCCTGATCAAATTTTGTAAAATTTCCATGTTTCTAACGGAAGGCAGTTTCCATTATATCTTCTAGCTTACAAAGCATTTTTTCTTGTTTTGCTACAGCTACAAATTTTGTTGGCACACACAATTAAGCGTCGTATGGCGCAAAGGTAGAATCTTATATATTCACATTTAAAATTATAAGGAGAATATTTTTATGTGTGAAAATACTGGAAATATAGGAATGAAAAATATATAAAAATTATTTCGATAATAAGTGTCCATATTTCACACTTTTATAAAAATGCTCAACAGATTCACATACATTAGTGGATTACCAAAGGATGATATGTGATATTTTGTTCCCGCCTTTGTTATTGTAGTTGTTGTTGCTGCTGATGTTGTTGTTTTGTTTTGTTTTCAGTCTGAAAGTTGGATTTGGCCCAGATTATGTTTCACCACATTCAGTTGACCTTCAAATTGACATGACACGTGTCAAGCTTGCGATTAAAAGATCATAAATATAATTATATTTGTAAAATTCTCCTTAGTTTCTGACGATACAACCATTTCGTAAAACAAACTACTTCATTATAAATAACGATTACCATTAAAGCCGTAAGAAGATTCCTAGAGAATTCCACGCATTCCTTTCTTTGAGAAACCATCGACTTACCTGTACAGTAAAAACAAAAACGTTCCTGCGTACTAACAGAAAAAATATCGCGGTGCGAAACCCCTATTTTTAACTACTTTCTCCACACAATATTTCTTTATATTGTTCCAAAGCATACATACATACATACATACATACATACATACATACATACATACATACATACATACACACGCATAAATAAATAAATATATATATATATATATATATATATATATATATATATATATATATATATATATATATATATATATATATATATATATATATATATATATAAATTGTGACAAATTGGCGGCGTGCAAAACACACCAACCTCTTTCACTACGGTTCGTTGTTAGGGAATGACCTCCGCGGTATAATTTACCCAGTGTGGATAGATAGAAAGAAGAATGCAGATCACTGAACAATTATATTGAAGAAATAACACAACGAACCCACTTTCAATGAACAAATGTAAAATTTAATCATTTTAACAACAGAATTTAAAATGGTTACAAAAATAAGTAAAATGGTACTAACATGTACTCAAATAAAAGACAATGCAAATTTCTTTAAATTTAAAATTACTTTCAACGTTAACATACTATCTTCATTGCCAATGAGATGTGACCTTTGAGTGCAGCGATGAGAGACTTCATCACCTATTTTATGCGGACAGCAAGACTTCCGTTCGTCCCTGCTCCGTCGATCTTTGTCTAGCTGTTTCGTCTTGGACTCTTGTCAGTCGAACTCTGACTTAACAGTCGTCTCTGGACTTAGATTTCTGCGTAGAATTTGCTCTGGTCCTGTGATTGTTCAGGGATTTCTCATGTGAATCCAAAAAAGCTGTTTCCTTCAATAAATAAGATGTCTCGCAATAGACAATAGGTCACATTCCCAGGTATATTTATATTTTTACGTTAATTCGGCTCAGAAAACAAAAGGCATAAATTCTGCCGCAGTAAACCATTGCTCCCTAACTCTTATGTTTACATAGATGGTCCAGGCTTATCCTGACCTTAATTCGGATCACGCTAGGGGTGGTCAATTAATTCAACTCAGCCGTATGAACCCGTATGTAAACCCCCCTTTACTTCTTACTCTACCAATCTAGCAGTGTTAAGTTACATATGGCGTAGACCCTCAGATCTAACTATTCTAAAATAGTTTACTCGACCAATTAAATATTACAAACTAGCATATAGATATACACTTAAGTGATCAATTAAATATTACAAACTAGTATATATATATATACATTTAATATTATATCATACTAGACAGAGTTAATCCATAAAAGTATGAAACATTACCCATCGTTCCTTAAGCTTAGTTCATTTAAATTCCTAATCACTCCTATGTATTCAAGATTCAATTACATGCAATCTTTTCAACTAATCTAATGAAATTTTAATTACGTCCAATCTTACCAATTCTCCAAATGAATTGATAATTAGAAAATCAAAGAATAAAATGTCGTGACTAGCATTTCACTAAAATCCTGCAAAATGAAATCATACATACATACATCATATCGAGAATACATTTGCAAATAGATCAACAAATGAAATAACATATTTAAATCGGGAAACGTATAGTCCGTCTCCCAAATGAGACAACTATCTGGCCCCATACTCTATAACGAAAACGTACTTGTTACGAATTCAAATGTAGAGTTTGTCTACTTCGCTGAGACAAAACTCCCGCTTTACTGCCAAATCACGATAACGTCTTACACGATTCCGGAGTCTCGACTACTCTTTTTCAAGAAAGATTGAAGACTGGGGAATTTTCCTAAAGTAAAACCTTTAATTTCTTACAGAGTTACGCCCATAAATCCATATTAACCAATCAGAATAGACTGTTTCCTAAACCTGTTCCGTATAATTTTTGGATTGACAAGACAACTAAACAACTAATCATGCCGTAATTAACATTCCTTTGAACACTCATCTATAGCCAGCTCCCGCCCTTTAACCGGTCGATTTTGGGGAAGGGTCTTATGTCATTCTCTTGTACCATAGCATCTGACTCGGTAATGTTACGTCAGCTAGAACGAATTCCCTTTTGACGTTCAGAGAAGAAATGAAAATAATCATCTAACTATCTCTAGCCCTTTCTACTTTAATTAAGTTGACTTTGATACTTTTCCTTTAACCAAAGCTTCTAAGAGTTTTTAAAATTCAACACATCACACACACACACATATATAAATATATATATATATATATATATATATATATATATATATATATATATATATATATATATATATATATATATATATATATATATATATATATATATATATATAAAATAAAGAAGGGTATTTGTGTAATGTATTAGCCTACCTTTTATTTCTTCAACTGTAGACTAAAATGTGACTCAGAAAATGAAACTGATAAAAACAATATAATGAGATGAAATGTTTTGTTTAAAATTTGCTTTTTAATAGCCAACGAAGATAGTGGATAATAAAGCAAAGGGATGAAATACCCGAAAGGTGTTACTTTTAACGTCTTTAATCCAGCTACATTTGCCCTGTTCTTAGAAACTACCCAATCTTTCATAAAAGCATTCTGTCCAATTCAGTTTATACTTCATAAAGAAATGGTTTAATAATCAAGACGCATACTAGTAATAATCAGCTTTGGTTTTCACCAATAAATTTGAACCCAGTTTCTTTTGCCCATTTTTGGACCATATTTAAGTGTATTTGTTGCTGACATTCAATAGTATGCATAATTCAAGATCTGTATGCATAATTCATGTCTGTATGTTTAGAGCAAGACTTGTATGCATAGTTCAAGATCTGTATGCATAATTCATGTCTGTATGTTTAGTGCAAGACTTGTATGCATAGTTTAAGATCTGTATGCATAATTTATGTCTGTATGCATAGTGCAAGATCTGTATGCATAGTTCAAGATCTGGATGCATAGTTCAAGATCTGGATGCATAGTTCAAGATCTGGATGCATAGTTCTGGTCTGTATGCTAAGTTCAAGATCTGTAGGCATAATTCATGACTGTATGCATGGTGCAAGATCTGTATGCATAGTTCAATATCCTTATGCATAATTCATGACTATATGCATAGTTCAAAATCTGTATGCATAATGCAAGATCTGTATGAATGATTCATGTCTGTATGCACAGTGCAAGATTTGTATGCATAGTTCAAGATCTGTATGAATAATTCAAGTCTGTATGCAAAATTCATGTTTGGATGCATAGTTCAAGATCTGTATGCATAATTCATGTATGTGTGCATAATTCATGTCTGTATGCATAGTTAGTTCAAGATCTGTAGCAGAACCAGAAGTCGTCAACAAACAATGAACATTTAGTCCCTTTGCTATGCCATTTCACTATGCTGCTAATTTTGATTCCTATAGGGTGCTTAAAGACATGCTGCTTTGAGGTAATCCTGGCCCTGAGGGTATCTCAGAGAAAAGGTGTTGCCTACCTTAGCTATGAAATTTCTATCTTTCAAAAACGTGGAGATAAATAAGCGGCCACCTAGACCTAAGTTGAATAAAACATTATGATGTAAGATATCTCCAAGTCGTCAATTAAAATCATTATGATGTAAGATATCTCCAAGTCGTCAATTAAAATCATAATGATATAAGATATCTCCAAGTCGTCAATTAAAATCATTATGATGTAAAATATCTCCAAGTCTTCAATTAAAATCATTATGATGTACGATATCTCCAAGTCGTCAATTAAAATCATTATGAAGTACGATATCTCCAAGTCGTCAATTATAATCATTATGATGTAAGATATCTCCAAGTCGTCAATGAAAATCATTATGATGTAAAATATATCCAAGTCGTCAATTAAAATCATTATGATGTAAGATATCTCCAAGTCGTCAATTAAAATCATTATGATGTAAGATATCTCCAAGTCGTCAATTAAAATCATTATGATGTAAGATATCTCCAAGTCGTCAATTAAAATCATTATGATGTACGATATCTCCAAGTCGTCAATTAAAATCATTATGATGTAAGATATCTCCAAGTCGTCAATTAAAATCATTATTATGTAAAATATATCCAAGTCGTCAATTAAAATCATTATGATGTACGAAATCTCCAAGTCGTCAATTAAAATCATTATGATGTAAAATATATCCAAGTCGTCAATTAAAATCATTATGATGTAAGATATCTCCAAGTCGTCAATTAAAATCATTATGATGTACGATATCTCCAAGTCGTCAATTAAAATAATTATGATGTAAGATATCTCCAAGTCGTCAATTAAAATCATTATGATGTACGATATCTCCAAGTCGTCAATTAAAATCATTATGATGTAAGATATCTCCAAGTCGTCAATTAAAATCATTATGATGTACGATATCTCCAAGTCGTCAATTAAAATCATTATGATGTAAGATATCTCCAAGTCGTCAATTAAAATCATTATGATGTAAGATATCTCCAAGTCGTCAATTAAAATCATTATGATGTAAAATATATCCAAGTCGTCAATTAAAATCATTATGATGTACGATATCTCCAAGTCGTCAATTAAAATCATTATGATGTAAAATATATCCAAGTCGTCAATTAAAATCATTATGATGTAAGATATCTCCAAGTCGTCAATTAAAATCATTATAATGTAAGATATCTCCAAGTCGTCAATTAAAATCATTATGATGTAAAATATATCCAAGTCGTCAATTAAAATCATTATGATGTACGATATCTCCAAGTCGTCAATTAAAATCATTATGATGTAAAATATATCCAAGTCGTCAATTAAAATCATTATGATGTAAGATATCTCCAAGTCGTCAATTAAAATCATTATGATGTACGATATCTCCAAGTCGTCAATTAAATAATTATGATGTAAGATATCTCCAAGTCGTCAATTAAAATCATTATGATGTACGATATCTCCAAGTCGTCAATTAAAATCATTATGATGTAAGATATCTCCAAGTCGTCAATTAAAATCATTATGATGTACGATATCTCCAAGTCGTCAATTAAAATCATTATGATGTAAGATATCTCCAAGTCGTCAATTAAAATCATAATGATGTAAGATATCTCCAAGTCGTCAATTAAAATCATTATGATGTAAGATATCTCCAAGTCGTCAATTAAAATCATTATGAAAGGGGCTATCACCATGTCGACAATTATGGCAGCTATATAAATGTTCTTTCTGGATGAAAGTTTTTTTTTTATAATAAATGCTTCAAGCCTGTCGACATGGATTATTGTACTTCTCTGGCTTCTCAATCCGCATTTAATTTCTGAAAGTACTTTGTTTGATTCGAGATACCAACTAGTCTACCCGTCTTCCCTTTCATGGTCTTGCCAATACAGCTTATTAAAGATTTGGGAAGATGGTTGGTAAGGTCGGTATGGTAAATTCTTGGTTTGGATACAGTTATTACAGTTGCCGCTCGCCAAGACTGGAGAATGTCGTCAGTTTCATAATTTGTTATTCAAAATGTTGAGCAGTCTATGTAGAAGTGTGTTATGAAAATGTTTCAGATATTGATACTGAATATCATCTGATCCTACTGCCTGCCGACATATCGTTAGCTCGATCAAGAGAAACTTGTAACTCTCCGGGTTTTTATTATACTATTTAGCATTAGTAGATTTTAAATTTAGGTGGAACCGTTACCCTGAAGTTTTTGACAAGACAAAAGTTTTCAGAATAATTCTCTTTTCAGACGATTTTTGAGAATGATTTGATTCGACTGATGAATTTGAAATTTTTGTTATGGTTGAGACCGTAACATAGTTGCTTTTGTTACTGCCAATGATTGTTAGTATCTTATTATATTCTGATTTAACAGAGGAACTATAGTTCAGCATAGAGATAAATAATCGTTATGTTTTCCTCTCGGTATAGAACGATGATTTTTAGCTCGGTGTATAAGGTATATATTCAGATTTTCAGTTGTTCTAATTATATTGAATTGTTTATGGCCATTTTCCTGCTTCAAGATGGCATCTTTGCTTGCATTGCCAAAATCATACTCTGTTGAAAACATATATATCAGATCGCTGAATTTGTATGATATTGGATACCCATCAGCATCGTTGTGTATGTTTGTAAATAAGGGCCTGGGATCTATCACGTTGTCAAAACGATCAGCTGTCAGGTTTGACGTGCACATGGGTTGAGAGGTTTCTCAATCTGGCATTTTTAGTTTTGCAAGATAAAACAAATGGGATTGCAGATGTTCAGATCCAAGTACGAGTTAGATTCTGTGGCAAGTCAGTATACGACTTATCGTTAAAAAGGTAAATACTGTGTTTTGAAACAAAGTCTACAGAATTGGGATAAAAAAGACAACACAAACGCCGTTAGTCATGTGCAACTAGTTTCGAATTTAATATATCATATCAGAGTGTATCATATACAATAAATGTGAAACTAGTTGCATAGAATTATCAATATTTGTGGGTTTTTTTTAGCCCAGTTCTGAAATTTTCAACGACATGATGGCATCAAATTATGATCCGCCAAGAGAAACGACGTCTTTTGACATATAAAATACTTAAACTATTTGAGACGCAAATGAAAAAGAGCCTTCATAGCAGTTTATTTAAGAAATGTGTTGAGGTGAGGATTGTATCATCAGATTTACGACTGAAACTGAAAATTTATATAGGAAGCGGAAATGAAAAATTCCAAAATTCTATCGACAGTTTATTATATAAAGTCTCACTGAACATATGCAAGAGATTGGTAGAAAAAAATGATAACTAAACATAGGAAAACATGGAAAATTTTCGGGATGCACTGAAGAAGAACCTATATGGTTAAAGCCTTATATCAGAAAACAGAATCAGCGAAAAATAATATAATTCTGAAGCGGAATGAAAACTAAACAATTTATGAAAGAGGAAAGAAAAAACTCCAAAAAGTTGAACAAACTGGAGAACAGCATATAATCCATAAACAACCAAAAAAGCAGCAGCAGAAAATCGTTACAACAGCGGAGTAACAAACCACAAGAAAGGAAGTATTCAAAACAAAAAAAAAAATTTGCAAGGAACAGTAATACATATATAACACCTCCCAAAACATCAAAAACCAAAGAGTCAGCACAAATAGGAATTTCGTAAAGTCAAACAACAATCAACATAATAATCAACAGCAAAAAACACAAAAAACAACAAAGACATACACAGAAGCCGTAAAACGAGTGGGGGTGGGGGAAATCAGAAACAGTGACCATGAAAAAGACATTGACAAACCTGTATAGATTTTAAAAGGACTAATAGAGACGACATCACAGGACAAAAGAATAGTAGGTTCCAAAGATTCAAAAGTAGAGGAAAGTGGCAAAAAAGAAAACAACCGAAGAAAACAAATTAAGAGAGGTAAAGAATCCGTGAAGAATAACTGATAATGACCTATACTGTTAGAGAAAGGGCTACAATTTCATCAAAAACCGAAATATCACAATAAATTAAATTAACTGAAGAAAGTTTAAATTTTTACAGACGCATCACATTAAAAAGAATTTTTTAATGGGAAAGTATCCAATAATTGAGAACGTAAATTAATTTCAACACAATAAAATCATCTTTTACACCACCTAGTGGACATGATTACTATTAAGATTATTGTGTTGGTGCGATCACAAAAGAGATAGTACATAGGAATCGTCAAAGGCGATATCATAGTAATATATCTAATGACGAAATTAAGTCTTTATATTAATCTAATGAATGTCGACAGTATAGTGATTGAAAAGTCTGATAAATCAAGCACTATTACTATTATAAATCAAGAAGATTATTTTTAAAAAGTTGAACGTCAATCAAATGATGAATAGTCCTACAAACATATTAACGAAGACTCGTCAATAGAAATTAAATCTAAAATTTCACAAGCATTAATGAGATTGCTAATATTAATAATTCCCTATATGAGAAATTTTATATATTTCCTCAACATACGTACACCTCAATTCTACACATTACCAAAAACTCAAAACTTTCCTGACGATAATTTAACTTTAAATTATCCAAGATGACGCATTATATCAGGTTGTAATTCATAATCTGAAAACCTATCCAAATTTATTGATAGTATTTACAACCTTTAATGAAATCACTTCCTTCATACATTAAAGATAATACTGATTTCATCAAAAAGTTGAAGTCTATTCCACAACTATCTCATAACTCAGTTTTGGTATCATTAGATGTAACATCACTATATATCAACATTCCGCATACAGAAGCGTGTAAATATTGAAAGCAATCCTAATAACAGCACACTATGTAGTGAAGATATTTGTAAAATAATAAACCTTATCCTGGAAAATAAATGCTTTCAATTCAATAATACAAATTACATTCAAATAATGGGTACAGCAATGGGTAGTCCTATGGATACTTCATATGCTTCTCTTTCCATGGGAAAATTAGAAAAAGATTTTCTTCAAAACCAAAAGTTTAATCCATCTGTTTGGTTTAGATTTTTCAATTGAATCTTTATGATCTGGAACCATTCAGCTGAAGAACTGAAAATATTCATTGATTACTTAAATCATTTAAACCCAACGATTAAATTTACTTCTACTGAATCTTGTACGCATGTTTCATTTTCTAGATGTAACCGTAACTTAAAAAAAAATATTGATAATACTATCTGTACAAATATTCATTTGAAAGAAACTAATATCCACCAATGTGTGAAATATTCTTCATGTCGCTCCATGTCATGTAAAAATGGTATGTCATATAGCCGGGCCAAATGATAACGACGCATTATTTCAGATAATTGTCAGTTACAAAATTCGTTGAAAGAATTAAAAACATATTTCCAAAACAGAAATTATCCTATACATGCAATCGATTCTACGCTGAATAAAAGCACGTAATCTTACTCAACATGAGGCATTAAACACAGCAAAATTTACAATAGAAAAGCCAAACATAATTCCTTTCACATTACAATATAATCCTTCGTTACCAAATATAGCCTTGTAATTAATAAATATTGGAGTCTCTTAAATTTATCAAATAAAACTAACGTAAAATCACTTTACAACAATACACCCATTCTTGTTTCTAGAAGACCAAAGAGTTTGTACGGTTTGCCTAATTAGAATTAAACAGACCGAAAATAAAAAAGACAATTTTCGTCATCTAAATGTAAAAGACACTGGTACTCTCGGTGTGCAAACACATTAAAAAAGTACTTCTTCCAGTAGCGCTAATACAAAAGAGGTATTTTCTAAAACACTAACTGCGTAGCAACTGATGTGATTTATTTGATAACTTGTAACAAATGTAACATGCAGTGTGCTGAACAAGCACTTCAAAAAATTTCTAAGAGAATGAATAATCATCGCTTTCATATCAAAATTATAGAGATATTCAGTTTTCTTCTAATGTTTCCACACATTTTAATACCAATAATCACTATGTACTCAATTTTATTATATCAATATATATATATATATATATATATATATATATATATATATATATATATATATATATATATATATATATATATATATATTGTGACAGATTGGCGGCGTGCAAAACACACCAACCTCTTTAACTACGGCTCGTTGCTAGGGAATGACCTCCGCGGTGTGATTTAGCCAGTGTGGAGAGATAGAAAGAAGAATGCAGATCACTGAACAAGTATATTGAAGAAATAAACACGACGAGCCCCCTTTCAAAGAACAAATATAAAATTTAATCAGTTTATCAACAGAATTTAAAATGAAAAGAAATCAATGACTTAGTTACAAAAGAAGGAAAAATGGTACTAACATGTACTCAAAAAAAAAAGACAATACAAATTTCCTTAAATGTAAAGTTACTTTCAACGTTAAATTGTTATCCTCATTGCCAATGAAATGTGACCTTTGAGTGCAACGATGAGAGACTTCATCACCTAATTTATGCAGACATCAAGACTTCCCTTCGTCCCTGCTCTGTCGATCTTTGTCTAGCTTTTTCGTCTTGGACTCTTGCCCGTTGAACTCTGACTTAACAATCGTCTCTGGACTTAGATTTCTGCGTAGAATTTGTTCTGGTCCTATAATTGTTCATGGATTTCTCATGTGAATCCAGGAAAGCTGTTTCCTTAAATAAATAAAATTTCTCGCAATAGACAATAGGTCACATTCTCAGGTATATCTGTATTTTTGCATTAATTCGGCTCAGAACAAAAGGCATAAATTCTGCCGCAGTAACTTCTGTTAGCTAACTGTTATGTTTACATAAACGGTCGATGCTTGTCCTGACCTTTATTAGGGTCACGCTAGGGATGGTCAATTAAATTCCACTCAGCCGTATGAAATCGCATGTAACCCCCACTCGACTGTTGACTCTACCAATCTAGCAGTCTTAAGTTACATATGCTTAGACCCTCAGATCTAACTATTCTAAAATAGTTTACTCGAACAATTAGATATTACAAACTAGCATATAGTTATACACTTAAGTGATCAATTAAATATTACAAACTAGTATATGGTATACATGTAATGTTAGGTCATAATCATTCTAAACAGAGTTAATCCATAACTATGAAACATTACCCATCATTCCTTAAGCTTAATTCATTTAAATTCCTAATCACTCTTATGTATTCAAGCTTCAATTACATGCAATCTTTTCAACTAATCTAATGAAATTTTAATTACATTCAATCTTGCCAATTCTCCAAATGAATTGATAATTAGAAAATCAAAGAATAAAATGTCATGACTAGCATTTCACTTAAATCCTGAAAAATGAAACCGTACACACATATATCATATTAAGAACACATTTGCAATAGATCAACAAATGAAATAACATATTAAAATCGGGAAACTAAGATTGCGTACCTTTTGTCGTTTCTTTATTCGTTTCCACGAATCTTACGTATAGTCTGTCTCCTAACTGAGACAACTATCTGGCCCCTTACTCAATTATGAAGACGTACTTTTTACGAATTCAAAATGTAGAGTTTGCCTACTTGCTGAGGCAAAACTCTCGCTTCACTGCCAAATCACGAGATAACGTCTCACACGATCCCGGAATCATTTAACTTCCCTTGCGAAAGATTAAAGATTGCTGAATTTCCCTAAAGTAAAACCTTTAATTTCTTACAGTTACGCCCATAAATCCATATTAACCAATCGGAATAGACTGTTTCCTAAACCTGTTCGTAGAATTTTTGGCTTGACAAGAAAACTAAACAACTAATCATGCCGTAATTAATCATTACTTTGAACTATCATGTATAGCCAGCTGCTGCCTTTAACCCTGCCTATTTTGGGGAAAGCAATTATGTCATTCTCTTGTACCATAGCATCTGACTCGGTCATGTTACGTCGGCTAGAACGAATTCCCTTTTGACGTTTAGAGCTGAAATGTAAATAATGATCTATCTCTAGCCCTTTCTACTTTAATTAAGTTGACTTTGATACAATTCCTTTAATCAAAGCTTCTAAGAGTTTTCAAAATTCGACACATCACATAGCCCCTTCCATTAAGAGTAAAATCTGGGATTTTGCTCATCGAATGTTGATGTTACAGTTTAATTTAATGTTTACATGTCCTGAAGTGACCCCTTCACCTCAGACTCAAGCAACCGACTCATGCAATCTGCCCCCACATTTGAGTTTCCACGAATGTAACGTAGCTGGACTTGATATTGTTGTAGAAACAATGACCACCTCATTAAACGCCCATTAGTCAATTTAGCCTGTGCAAGATACGCTAAAGGTTGATGATCGGTTTCTAGAATAAACTTTCGCCCATACAGATAACGCTGAAACTTATGAATCCCAAACACAATCGCTAGGCATTCCTTCTCAGTGACTGAATAATTACGCTCAGCGGTATTAAGTTTCCTACTCGCGTATGCAACAGGAAATAAGACTCCATCATGTTCTTGCAGTAAAACTGCACCAAGGCCTCTGTCAGAAGCGTCTGTACGTAACACAAAGTCCTTTGTCACGTCTGGTAGCTTAACAATAGCGTCTGACGTCAGTCTGTCTTTCAACGTTTGAAAGGCCCTCTCACAAGCGTCTGTCCAAGCAACTTTAGTCGGAGATTTCTTTCTCGTCAAGTCGGTCAATGGGCTAGCAATAGCACTGAAATTGGCAACATATTTCCGATAATAACCTGCAAGACCGAGAAATGAAAGAACTTCCTTTTTTGTAGTTGGACGTGCGGCATTCCGAAGCTGCTCAACCTTCGTACTGTCTGGGGTTAATGTATTTTCACTAAGGGTGTGTTCTAGATACGTCAATTTACGAAATCCAATATGGCATTAGGAGGGTCGGGCGGTGAGCCCTGCCTGTTTGCTTCGTTCCAAAACCTTTCTCAACAGAATTACGTGTTCCTCCCAAGTAGCAATCTCTATCAATAAATCGTCCATAAAATTAGAGACTCCGCTCTCTCTCAGAGTTTCTAAAAGTTTCCTTATCATTCGGGTGAATACACTGGGTGCGTTCTGGACCCCGAACGGCATAACTACCCATTGGTATGTTCCATCTGTTGTTGCGAAAGCAAGTATCGGACGGTCTTCTTTTCGTACAGGAATTTGCCAATACCCTTTCGACAGGTCTATTTTCGAGAAGTATTTTGCGTTTGTCACTCCGACAAATATATTTTCAGGATCTGGTAACATTTCTACTTGAAATTCTGTGATCCTATTCAACTTCCTGTAATCAATACAAAACCTGTGATAGCCATCCTTCTTCTGCACTAAAACAACCGGTGAACTATACGCCGACTCCGCTGGTTCAATGACCCCTAATTGCAGCATAGTTCGAATTTCTTTCCTCACGGTTTCTAACTTCGCATGTGGAAGTGGATAGGGTCTCAGTTTTACTGGTGTTTCATCTAATAGCTTCAGACTGAACTCCTCCAAATCCGTCATAACTGGTTTCTCCGTCAGAATGTCTTCGTAATCGTGAAGTATCTCCTCCACCTCGCCACGTTGGTCTGACGTTAACGTTATGTCAAGGACGACGTCTACATAAGTTTCGTTCCCCGTCAACGGACAACTAGGAAGTACTCCCGCCACTCCTCCATTGTCGTCGGGGTCTTCCGTCACAACTGTAGCAACCACGAACTCAGTAGGTGACTCTCTTTCTCGGTAGCGTTTAAGTAGGTTAACGTGGTACAGCTTTTCTTTATCGCCCACCCTGATGCGATAATTCTGTCCACCCTTCTTCTCCGTTACAATGAACGGTCCTCTCCAAGACACTTGGAGTTTGTTATGTTCTAATGGCAACAACAGCAACACCTTGTCGCCTACCTCAAACTTACGTTCTTTCGCCTTCTTGTTGTAGTACTTGGCCTGACGTCCCCTGGCATCACATAGATTTTTTCCGGGCCAAGTTACAAACTTCCTCCAGTTTATTACGGAGGTCAACAACGTACTGATATGTTGTTCTTACCTCTTCGAATGCTTTCTCATCCGTCCACAACTGCTTCAATACAGCCATGGGTCCTCTCACTGTCCTCCCATAAACTAGCTCGAATGGCGAAAATCCAAGACTAGCTTGGGGTACTTCGCGGTACGCAAAAAGTATCGCGGGAAGGTATCGATCCCAATCCCTAGGTCGATTCTCCCATAACTTTTTTAGAGCTTGTTTCAATGTCCCATTGAAACGCTCCACTAGACCGTTACACTGTGGGTGATAAGGGGTAGTAGTCAGGTGCCTGATAGAAATTAACCGGTTTACTTCCTCCATCACCTGGCTAACAAACTGCGTCCCTTGGTCAGTTAGTATTTCGTCTGGTACACCAATTCTAGACCAGACCCCTAACAACGCTTCAGCTACCGTAACTGAATCGATGTTCCTTAAAGCAACGGCCTCCGGGTATCGGGTAGCATAATCGACAATCGTTAGCACATAAAGATTGCCACTTTCCGCTGCGGACTTTATCGGACCTATCAAATCCATAGCCACCCGTGAGAAAGGTTCATCAATCAGAGGGGTAGTTCCTAGCGGCACTGGGCGATGTGAGGTCTTAGGTGCCACTCGCTGGGACTTGTCACACGACAGACAAAACCTTCTTACATCACCATACACACCTGGCCAATAGAACTCCCTAACTCACCTATCTCGCGTCTTAGCCACACCCATGTGACTACCTAGTAAACCTTCATGTGCAAGCCTACGTACTTCATCCCGCTTAGACCGTGGTACAGTTACCTGCTTACACCTCTCGGTCCCCTTTCGAGCGTATCCGTACAAGATACCTCGCTTCAGTGCGAACTCTACCTCACAGTCGGGTAAGGTACGCACTGACTTGTCCTTTGCATACCCGCGTATCTTATTAAGGGTAGAATCTTCCTCTTGAAGTCTCCTTAACTCGCCAGGTAGCAAATTATCTATGGGCGAAGTCAAGGGTTTCAACGGTTTCGGCCCTGACCTTCGTCTCATAGACCTAGTCTCTACAGAATCAAACGTACACGTGTACACGTCATAGGATTAGGTTGTGGCAATACATACCTACATCCTAAAATAACATCATGCGACAACCCTGACAAGCACGCTGCTTGAATTCGTCCTTTCACATAGGGCGAATCAAGATTGATATAAACAACTGGAAGGGATTCCCTACTCTTATTTGCAAATTGTACCTCTACAGTCTTACCTGTATAATCAGTAGGTTTAACAAACTTGCTGTCCACCAAAGCTGGATAACTACAGCCGGTGTCGTACAACTCAGTAACCTCTACGCCATTTACCGTAGCTGTTGCTGTATTGGACCACTCCAATAGATTACTCTGTTTACTAGTATCTGGGGTTACTACATTTACAGTGGGACGGTATCTACTACAGTTTTAAATTATATGGCCGGGTTTGTTGCAGCCATAACACACAACTTCCTCTTTCTTACCAGAGGTTATCTTGTCCATCCCTTGGGACTTACCTGAGCCCCGGGACTGATCACGGCTTGGATTGTTAGCCCCTGGCTTCCCACCATTTTGACCATTCCGCCTGGTAGGTGTTAAACCATTACCTCTCCTAAAATCTGGGACGCTGGTTCGATCCCTGCCACTCCATATGGTTGGACGAGAGTGTGCAGCTTCATATCGCTCGGCCATTACACTAATATCTTCTAAGGTCGCGAAATCACACTCCGCCAAAATAACTATTAGGTCTTTACGGTATGTGCTGAGGACATGTTCCTTTAAAATTTCTTCCCGTATGCCTTCGTATGAAAGTTCGGCTCCGGACATTTTAATCCACTTATCGAAAAGTACGCGTACACGATTATGAAATTGCGCGTGAGACTCTGTGGCTTTCTTAGATGACTATCTGAAAAGTTTAAGGAAACTTTCAGCTGTCAGCTCATAGTGCCGTAGTAATATACTTTCTTGAGAGCTTCATAATCATCTATTTCAGCGGGTGCCAAATTATGATAAACCTCCTTGGCAGCGCCTTGCAAAAATGCCGTAATATTAATAGCCCACTGTTCTTTGGGTATTTGATGTATTAAAGCTAACTTTTCAAACTGGGTTAAAAAGTTATCAATAATTTAATCCTTGTCGTTGAACATAGGCATGGTTATCTGGACGGTACTTCTATCCTCAGTTCTTCTGCTCGAGGGTCCTAACTGTACGTTCGGTTCTTTCCCCTCCTAGACTCCACTTCGATCCTTAGCCTTTCCATTGCTAATGCATGTTCTCTCTCTTTATGATTTTCCTCGGCTTGCAGTCTAGCTAACTCAAGTTCTTTTTCTCTTTCAGCCAGCAGTCTGGCTACCTCAAATTCTTTTTCTCTTTCAGCCTGCAGTCTGGCTACCTCTCTTTCCCTCTCGGCCTCTCTGTCCTTCTCTCTCTCGGCTGCTTCTCTTTCGCTCTCTCTCTCTCTCTCTTTCGGCTGCTTGCTGTTCTTTGTACTCTTTGAGACAACGCTCTACAAATTCCGCTAAATGTATACCTGCCGATTTTGGGGAAAGGTCTTATGTCATTCTCTTGTACCATAGCATCTGACTCGGTCATGTTACGTCGGCTAGAACGAATTCCCTTTTGACATTCAGAGATGAAATGAAAATATTCATCTAACTATCTCTAGCCCTTTCTACTTTAATTAAGTTGACTTTGATACAGTTCCTTTAACCAAAGCTTCTAAGAGTTTTCAAAATTCGACACATCACACACACACACACACACAC
Source organism: Potamilus streckersoni (assembly GCA_016746295.1). NCBI lineage: Eukaryota > Metazoa > Mollusca > Bivalvia > Unionida > Unionidae > Potamilus > Potamilus streckersoni. Next base: position 188,766 of record JAEAOA010000962.1, on the reverse strand, counting down.
ACACACACACACACACAAATATATATATATATATATATATATATATATATATATATATATATATATATATATATATATATATATATATATATATTGTTCATGGAGACATGAATAGACTCATAACAGAAACTTAATGGATTCATAAATTATATAATGTGAATCCTATTGGCGTTGATACCAATGCACTATATAAAATTGTATAAAAAATATTTTTGTTAAATTGATTAATCGCATATCCTTAATAACAATATAATTATACGTATGACAGTTAGTCTCTTTTTTATGTGTTAATTATTTTACTGAAACAAAGTTATCTATCTTCTTCCTTCTTTTTGTTGATATTTTCACAGTTCAGAGTTTATATTGGCTATTAGAGACGACAAGTAAAGCCAAAAGCTGATATTTTGTTTACTTTTTTTTAATAAAAAATGTAATTAACAATAGAGATAATGCATTACCTTGATTGGTATCAATATATTGTTCAAAAGAAATTCGATAATTCTTCGTTCAATACATTACCTTTATGGTAAATACAACTGTCTTTACCATTTTAGTATTAATATTTTTCGTTATCAATATGAACCACAAAAGATATATTTTAACTGTGACAAAAGTCATCGCAACCACAATAAATGCAAATGCAAGTTTGTTAGCACTGTTCCAAACCTTTGATATTGGCCAGTTTAAAATATACAGCGAAACAATTAGTCACTCAATTACTCAATATCATGAATTACCTTTGAATAAAGCCAACACAAAAGTAATAAATGTGCATTATAAGTTATTAGCAGTGGACTAATGATGTTGTAAACCAAACTGATTAAAGTAATTTCCTTGTACGTTGTGATCTATTGAAAGTCTTTAATACACCCCCACACAAAAAATTCAAAAAGAACCTGAATATTCTTTGCCAAGTGTATTATCAAAGCTCAAGCTTTGTCAGATTTTGGATAAAAATGCAGCCCTTAAATAACACACGTCGTATCTTATTAAACAAATTCAATTAGTGTATTCAATATAATAGAGCAGTTATATAAAAAAAATAAGATAGGTACCAACTATTCTAGCGAAAAACGTGACTGGGTTTCAGTTACGACAAGTAGAGTTACTGTTTTTAGAATCACACGTTGTTTCTCTTCATTCATAGCTCATTCACCGGAAATAGAGAATCTTAGTGCCAAATTATCAGTTGGACATCAATAGTAAACACAAGATTACAGGTTTACTGTCTTTCAAATCAGGGCACTCATTTCATCCTCACTTTTTACGACTCTCTTCTTTTTTAAACACAGTTTGAAACTGTCGATGTAAAACCTATTCAGGGAGTTTAAAGCTCGTTCAAGTCACACACACACACACACACACACACACACACACACACACACATATATATATATATATATATATATATATATATATATATATATATATATATATATATATATATATATATATAGGCATGCGTGTATGTGTGTGTGTGTGCGTGTATTTGTACAGACAAAACACAAGCCCTATAATGATATGTGTTTTGTATAGACAACACATAAACCCCATGATATGTGTTTTGTATAGACAACACATAAACCCCATGATATGTGTGTTGTAGAGACAACACATAAACCCCATGATATGTGTTTTGTAGAGAAAACACATAAACCCCATGATATGTGTTTTGTATAGACAACACATAAACCCCATGATATGTGTTTTGTATAGACAACACATAAACCCCATGATATGTGTGTTGTAGAGACAACACATAAACCCCATGATATGTGTTTTGTAGAGACAACACATAAACCCCATGATATGTGTTTTGTATAGACAACACATAAACTCCATGATATGTGTTTTGTATAGACAACACAAAAACTCCATGATATGTGTTTTGTATAGACAACACATAAACCCCATGATATGTGTGTTGTAGACACAACACATATACTCCATGATATGTGTTTTGTAGAGACAACACATAAACTCCATGATATGTGTTTTGTATAGACAACACATAAACCCCATGATATGTGTTTTGTAGAGACAACACATAAACCCCATGATATGTGTTTTGTATAGACAACACATAAACTTCATGATATGTGTTTTGTATAGACAACACATAAACTCCATGATATGTGTTTTGTATAGACAACACATAAACTCCATGATATGATTTGTAGACACAACACATATACTCCATGATATGTATTTTGAAGAGACAACACATAAAGCCATGTGTTTTGTAGGGACGACACATAAAACCCATGATATGAGTTTTGTAGAAACAATACATTAACCCCATATGTATTTTGTAGAGACAACACATAAACCCCATATGTGTTTTTGTAGATACAACACATAATCCACATGATATGTGTTTTGTAGCACAAAACATAAACCCCATGATATGTGTTTGTAAAAGCAGCACTAAAAACTCCATAACGTGTTTTAGAGACAACATATAAACCCAATGATTTGTTTTGTAGCGACAATACATAAACCCATTGATATGTTTTTTTTTTTGCAACACTACATAAATCAGTGAAAGGTGTTTTTGTACAGACAGCACAAACCCCCACGCTATGAATTTTGTACAGAGAACACATAAACCCAGTGAAAAATGTTTTGTACAAACAACACATAAACCCAGTGAAAAATGTTTTGTACAAACAACACATAAACCCAGTGAAAGATGATAGTGATAAAGTAATAGAGGTATAAAAATGATCAAAACAATTCGGTCTTCGCCTCTACTATAATGAAGGTAAAAGATCAATAAAACCTATAAACGTTAGGACTTCATAATAACAACCAACAGTGATGCAATGCATTGTATTTACATTAATATTAACCTTCATTCATTACTTTCACTTTAATTATTTCAGTTCATTGTAATGATTCAAGCGTGATTAAATGTCCTGTAACCACTCACGAATTGTTCTAACGTCAGTTCCTCTAGATATTCAGCCGTGATATTAAATCCTTTAATCGCACTTGAGTGACATTTTAGGAAAACGTGGCACACCTGTTCAAGTAGTTTTTCGTCGAACACAATCAATACTTCATGACAGCATGTTACAATATATCCATTTGAAACTGAAACTGTTGTAAATACAAACAACTATTTTACAAGGTAGCCATCGAACACAGTATGCATCAAATGACAAAACGTGACACCAGATCCGCCTAGAAACATCCTGTTGATTTGAATGTGTGATTTTTTTTAACATCCTAGTATATATCTACACGTACAAATTTTTATTTATACGTACCTTCAAAACAAGTTGAATGCTTCATATATAACTGTAACAACATAATAATGCTTATTGAAGAATTGAATTGATTCTAAAAACTTAAACAACTAACTTAGGACTAATAGCAATATGTCAAAGTGAAGGTTATTACACGATGTTTTAGCACTACAAACAATTGATGGTGTGTGTATGTGTGATCCTAGTAAAATTGAAGGTTATTACACGATGTTCTAGCACTACAAACAATTGATGGTGTGTGTATGTGTGTGTATGTAATCCTAGTTTAATTGTGCAATTTAAAATTATTTATGCAATTGTTGTGAATCAGAAATCTAACACACTTAAAATTTTCAAAACCTACAATTACTGTCAATGAGTGACCGCACTTGTGGCTTACTGGTTAGAGCGTCTGCCTTGGATGCTTGAGGTTGCGGGTTCGAACCCAGGCTAAGGCATACCAGTATTAAGAGGTTAGTGTTAGGACTGGTCTGTCTGGTATCATAAAAATGTAACTGGGTGGGACATCATGCCACATGTCTGCGACATGATGCCCCAGTGCTAGACAAGACTATAAACTGCAATACTGCAGACATCTTAGCGATATGACTGAAGATGTTTTAAAGCTACATTAAAAATCTAAATTACACACACTCACACACTTTCAGTTATTATTCTAACACACTAAGCATTTTCAATTTATATGATTACTGTCAATGAGTATTCTAACACACTTTAAATTTTCAGTACTGTTGCCAGACTGTCACAGTTCATTGGATCTTCTCCAGTCATCCTCCTTTAATTTGAAATGCTTTTTATTAATCGATCCTTGCTGATATCCTTTACATGATGTTTTTTCGTCATTGTTTAGATTGACGCGTTTCAGCCGCTACATTTCCTCTTCGTGTTATGTGCCTTAAACTTTGATAATTGAGTTTAAATGCACTCAGGATATATTGCATTGCATCTATTTAAATATTAATCAAAAGTATTATTTGTTGATTTCGTTCTAAAGAAATTGGTATTAATTAAATAACACAAAATCTTAAAAACATTATCAGTTGTGCAATCTTATATGAACTTGGCGTCTGGTTTCCCCTAGAGGTGCAAAATATTGTCATTTTGAGCATCCGAGACAGTACTTTCCTTATACTTTGGGTTGTTACGAAAATGAAATTATTTAGAACGGTCCTCAATCCATTAGCAGGCGTGTAGAGTAAAAAATACATGGAAAAATTATAGGCTTTAAGGCAGGTGTTTGCAGCACGCAGAGATGTGGGTTTATTGAATTAAGATTTCCCTTGTCCTAGCGAAGGCAGTGCTATGACACAATAGTTAAGACTGACATTTGTATACTCGGAGGAAGGAGTTAGGTGGCACTTGTATCAATACCAGTTCTGGAATATAGTCCCTCAAAAATTTTGCTTAAATGGCGCAATGAATGCCTTTCTCTGTCTTAGGGCTATCTGCAAAATAAAACAAGTAGAATAATTCAATGCTACAGATTGAATTGCTGACCTCGGTTATGATAATAAAAACTCAGTACAAAAGACTGTCTTCCGGTACAAATCATGTGAGAAACTAAATGTCTTGATTTAATCGTGCGTAAAATGCTATTTAAAAATAGCATTTCACTGGCTATATTCTTTCATGATTCATACCGAACCAAGACAAAACAAATTTATGTACAGTCCAAAGTTTTCATGTGCTGTATGTTTTATATATATTACAGTTGCCATTGGGGTGTTATTTGTCTCCTGTTCCGTATATTATTTTATCACCCATTTTGTACATTTGAACAATAAGACCATCCAAGAAGGCAGAAGATACATTGCTTTAATAATAAGGAAACATTGGACACAGGCACAAGGAACTGGGCATTTATAGAAAACAAGCATGTATATAATATAAAGATAAATAATCCAAGCCACCACTTCTGTTTTTGAATAATGATTTAACATCATGTTTAACCATTTCAATGAAATATCAGTCGAGATCAAGCTAGAAATATTCTTAAAATGCTCATGAAATTCAGACTTTGTAAGGCTGGAAAGAATTCCGTGGCAGCCTAGTGAGCCAAGAGCGAAACGTTGAACCGAGGTTAAACTATTTGGTGTACGCGGCTACCTACTGGGTCGTTAGTCCAGCAGTATATGTTTGCAACAGCAATGCACTGACACTGGGTTAGAAATTCAAGAATTGCTCTACTTCATCACTTCATTAATATAAATAAATAGCTAACGAGTGATTCATGTTCATTGTATGATAAACATGTAATGGGAAAATAATGGTTGATAGACTCCTGGTGTTCAAAACTGCTAAAACTACAACAACAACAACAACAACAAGTTTCTTCTTGCCTTATGTTTGTATATTTACTGTTTTACAGACTGAAATGTGTCCCGGGTGGTGAGTAGTAGGAGGCGCTAGCCTTTACAGAAAACTCACACATATCGCATATGTCCTCTCTAGTTCGAGTCTCTGTACGAACAAAGTAGGTCAAGTTAAAAAAAAACAAACATGCCAATCGCTCTCCTTTTGTCAGTGGTTCTTCATGGGTTCTTCCAGCTCCAACTGTACTTGCTGCCTGGTATAGCCTATCTTGTGCTGAAGAAAAGCTCTGCAAAATCAAATACTTTATTGACAGAAAAAGGAAGAAAATTAATGATGTTCTTTTCCTTTCCTCCAATTCTGCTGATTTAAACTTTCCCTCCGCAATGACATACCTACCGACGGTGGTATGTATTGAACTACAGCGAATTAAAAACCCTTCAAGAAAAGAAGAAGAAAAAACTTTGATTTTAAGAAAACGTTCAACATTATCTCTGGCAAGAAGAGGAGACTGCGGGAAACTTGCACTTACAACTAGCAGTAAGTGTATTCTATGTAAAAATAACCACAGTAAGACCATTTTTAAATCAACTAAAGTTTGTCCACTTCAGACGTTACAGAGTTAAAGAAAAACTGACTTCCATGACTAAAAGAGGTATGTATTTTCTTGAAATATATGCTCACAAATATTATTCAGTAACGATAATTTAACTTGATTTTCCAATTGCTTTTCCTCCGTAACCGATCGTAGAATAAATTATTTCCCCAGTGTTTCCGATTTTACCAGCGTGTATACACATTCATTGTCTGCAGTCTGACACGTTACATGGGAAAAAAAATAGATGTTTAAATTGTCATTCATTCGTATGCTCCCCACGACTGTTTTCAATCTGTGATATTCTTGTTTGCTTTATTGCGTGAGTTCAGGCCACCACGATGTCCCGAGCTAAACATATTTAATAGAGTTGGTTGATAATCTGGACTATACTTGATTTGATACTGCAAATCTGATTTAAGAACAACACTTTGCGTTTTCCGCTGCCACTTGGTGATGTGTGTGATGTAAACAGTAAAGTTCGATCTGTTGCATCGAAATCACCGTTGCATTGCTGACTGTCTTGAATTTAGTCAAAAATCTTCCTCGAAGTTCATTATATCGGTGTATTAATTACATTCTCAGTGGAGATACGATGAAGTTAATTCTGCACCTGCGCTAATCTACGTCCCCATTTTGAGATATCAAACTTTCGTGAGACATGATCAGTCTCAAACGATCTTGATCTTTGGCTAGGCACTGTCGTTTCAATTCAATTCGTTTCTAACAATGAGCCAAAAATAGTTCGTAATAAAGAAAAATACTTTATCTGCTGGGACTTAGGACCTGAAGTTTTTAAATACGACTATGCATATGAATGCATTCGTTCTAAATTTCCTGAGAGTCACGTTTTGGGTAGGTCCGATGGACTATAGATCGACATTCCTTCTTGCTGATTTTGATCCTGTCGGTCTTGAAGAAGAAGTCGATAACATTCGACAATGATGATCACCCATATCTTCCTCAAAATCGTGAACTTCAGCTCACTCTTTTGTAGTATGAGACGACACAAAGCATCGCGTCGCTTGTTTTCAGGTTTCTCCTGGAAAAGGTGTGATATTTCCGTGAAGACTATTGATTCATGTATGATCTGTATACGTTACCATTTCTGTCACAGTATATATCCTCTATCTCAGAGAATTCGCTCATGCTGATTAAATTTGTTAAGAAAATGAAAAAATGAAAAGAGTCGTAACAGATGACATTTCAAGTCTGAGATTTATAAAGTCATTCTAAATCTACATCCAGTCAGTTATCAATGGATTTCATGTTTGTTACTTTCCTTTATCTACCGATATATATATTTATATATATATATATATATATATATATATATATATATATATATATATATATATACATATATATATACATATATATATATATATATATATATATATATATATATATATAGATAGATAGATAGATAGATAGATAGAGAGAATAATACGTATGTAGTTCTGTCTGATATTTTAAAACTTAAACAAAAAATTCTCTCTCTCTCTCTCTCTCTCTCTCTCTCTCTCTCTCTCTCTCTCTCTCTGAGGCAAGCCTTTGTACTAAATAATTATACCGCTGGCAGAATTGTTACATTTGAAAACCAAACTGAGAAAAGACATGAAAGTGGCTTTAAAAAAAAAAACAATACTACTGCCAGTGATTTGGTTAAAGATAAAATACAGTTAGAAAAATTGTTGCAAATTCAATTCTTGTCTGAATAGCTACTTGGACAAATTCATGGTACTTTAAAACAACATCTCTCTCGCCAAACAGCTACATGTTCAGTCAACTCATGAAATGTAGGAAGACCAGTGTGATATTAGATAAACAGAAGCCAAGAGTCCAGAGTGTTTTCTCATGTTTAATGCCTTTTTAGTGCAACTTTTATCTCTAGCTCCATATCGCCACACTTTTCTACTCCTACCAAAGAAAATTATCGGTAATTACTAGTTTTTTTTTTTCTTTCTTTTTCTGATTAATTGCGTTGGTTTGTATTGTGTCCTTCATCGTATGGGAACTTCCATCTTGGGCCTAACTAACTGCTGATCACTATATTTACCTTTTATATAACAGTTTTAGCTTGCTAGTTGAGTACACATTTCACGCCAACTTCAAGACGGGTCGTCCGTACAGCTTTCTTTTTATACAATGGCTGAATCAAGGAGGGAGAAAGTTGTGCTTGCCTACAGTGGGGGACTGGACACCTCTTGCATTCTAGTATGGCTGATTGAGCAAGGATATGATGTTATAGCTGTTCTGGTGAGTTATTGCTTTAAATTTAAAAGAAAACTCATATTGGAAAATGCCCGTAATTTTTAATTTTTTTTAAAATTTTTTATCTTATTTGTATTATATTGATCGATAAGATAAGCACCATTCACAAAAAGAGTTAATGTAAATTTATGGTATAAAACGTAAAAAAGGATACAGGTTTATTAGTAAAATCAAGTTAATTGGGTGTTTTGTAATTGCGTACAGACGGTGTGACCACAATTGACAAGACTGGGCGACGGATCAAAGCAGCAGGGATTATTGCACACTGCGTACAATATTCGCTCTGTGATTAGCTTCAATCTCAGTTTGGATTCGAATAGTTTACGATGAAGGTGCAAGTATCTAGAAGCCTACAGGTGAATCTGGTTTTCCCCAAGAGAATGAAACTAGACAATATTTTTTTTTTAACAATCCAAAATTTTGTCATTGATAACCAGCTCTAGTAAAAGTGAAAAAATTAGCTCATCCATTATATTACTCATATTGGTTTCAGTATATCATGACGTAAAGGACCAAGGATCGAACTCAAGTATCTGCATTTTTATTTTGTATTGTATGCTTCGCTATCATGAAATATAAAATAATTACGGTACTCGCATTTATAGTATGTATGTATATTTTAAGGGTATGCTGTGTTACCCTCAGTTCAGAAAGGATTGCATCACTCAGATTGAATATGCAGATATGTAAACAAAATATTGCAGAACATAAACAGTAAACGGCTGAAGTGTCTAAGAAATATTCTGTTTTCAAACACTTAACATTCTTCAGCTAGCCAACTCGTCTGGGTTTAAAAAAAATAATATATATTTTGAGTGGATAACGGAACAAGTTAGAGGGTGTAACTACTGAAAGTTTCACCCATGTGATTTACTTAATATTTATTTTAAAAAATAATATATTTCTAACAAAAGTGGAGAAGTTTTGCGCTGTGCAAGGGATTTGTAAATATTGATACATTTGCGAAAATGGTTATATTTTGTAGATCAGGTTACCTGTCAGCCGTGCAAATAGCCATACGTAAATTACACGTCTTGCTGCATTCTAGATGAGAAACAGGGAGGCCGTGCAGATAGTGTTTCGCAGTTAATGTGCACGGCGACCATGCGAATAGCCTCGGCATTGCTTTTTTTTATTTAATGGAAAAACTCACGTTAGTAAGACTGACTTCAGCGATACAGAACGCAGTCATCCTTCGACTTCTCACGTCTGGCCTATAAAGGTCAACGAGAGTTCATGTTGCATATTCGGATCGTTTCCAAACATGCAATTTTAACATTTATGTTTTGTTTCTGCGGGTCTTAAAGAAAATTTTAACATGTTGACTATATTATTCCGAGGATATGGGGGATAAGTGTATGTTTAAAGGACAAACCAACCTGGGCTAGCTTGGGACGATATAAAACACACGACCCGTGGCTTATGACTATGAGGCACATACAATTAATTTTACTATATATTAATTTTATTAATTGTGTACTGATTCCAACTGAGCTATTACGAGTCCCTTGTGGCAAAGGGCGATCTTGTTACAGTGGACGCTATGTCTGTCCGTTTTTCCTTAATGCTGTAAATACAAATGTTCAAATTATGGTAACCTGATTCAAACGACGCCTGCCGATAAGAACTACAAACAAAGGCAGGGTCTAAAATTCCTTAAACAAAAATAAAATCTAGCTGAGGAGACAAACATGCGTGATTAGGACTTAGCATAATCGCATGATTGCCGCTATGCGGTTCCTAAACTGAGATGAAACGGAAGATATGGACGACATGGCGAAACAGACGATATGTTCATCTGCAGAAGGCAAAGACGATAATAACAGAACCTTGCCAAATATTTTCACAACGTGAATCAACAATTACGATGTAGTGAAGGCTGAACGTTAATGGTTTCTAAGTAAAACTTAAATGAATAAAAGCCGTCAGATGATCCGTAGTAGCAGACAGCGAATGTCTGTGCGATTAATTTAGTGAACTAACTAAAGATACTGGAGATGATTGATACTTGCTGAATAATCAATTGAAATGGTAAGCCAAACAAAAATTCAGCTTAACTGTTCAACTCATAAAAGGGGATAAACTTACGTTGGTCAATATTGCCTCATTCGATTTATGATATTAACATAAAACACACAGCATAATGACTTGACTTTCATTGAGAAAGAAATGCTAAATTTTACAGACCATCCTGCAAAATTCGAGGATTGTTCTCAGTAAAGTTATTTCATTTTATAAATTAGAATTGTTAATATTATTGTGATAAAATATTACCAGTGTTCTTATTATTATTATTGCACCGCTCCGATGGCCTAGTGGTTAGAGCGTCCGCCTAGGATGTGTGAGTTCATGGGTTCGATCCCCGGTAAAGTCATACCACAAACTTACAAAAATGGTTCTAACAGCTGCCTCACTTGACGCTCGTGTTAGAACTGGTCGGCCTGGTATCAGGATAACGTGACTGGGTGGGACATGATGCTACATGTCTGCAGCATGATGCCCCAGTAGTATACATCACTCAAAACTGCCACACTGCAGACATCGTAGCGATATGACAGAAAAATTGTTAAAGCTACGTGAAAAAAATCATAAAGACATCACATCACATCTTATTATTATTGGAGCGTGGGTTCGAGTCTCGGCCAGTGTGGGTATGTGAGAAAGCTTGCCAGTAGCATCTCATGGTGGTTGGTTCTTTCTGGGGTTTTCCCGGGTTCTTCCTCCATGTCGCCATCTAAAGCCTATCATCAGCTGAAACAACAACAAAAATAATTTCTTATTAGGATGATTATGGGATTTGTATTTCGTGGATATACACAGTTAGAAGTTAATGACGTTAAGCCATATTTTTAAGTTTAGCTTTACTGTCTGTGGTTCTCGAACTGATTAGACACAGACGAGCTGTTACATGAAGGTCTGAATTAGATTATACATAGACGAGATGTGAAATTATAAGACGGGTATATCTAGGTCAGTGACCATTTTAGACATGGACGAGGTGTCACATGAAACGCAGGTATAAATCGAACGGTTTATGAACAGACACAGATGAGGTCTGAGGATACACCGCGTTGTCAGGACCTGCGAAGAGGTTAGACAAAGGGGAAGTGTCACATGATACGTACCTTGGATACTGTGAACAGATTAAACATCGATGTTCTGTCGCATAATGCACCGATATATGAACGTCTAAGCTATTTGTTTAAAATTATAGCAATCTTCGGCTCAGCTGATGTTCATGTGATAGTAGAACTGGCTTACTGATGTTCACATTTGGGGCTCGTACTACTATCAAGACGACGTCTTTCAGTTTCATGCGAATACCTCGGTCATTGCACCTGGGACGCACTAAAAAGTCGGTGTTATTAGGGTTTTTGCCCACACCTTGATCATCTCACCATGGACACACACTAGGATAGTACCAACAAGGTTGATGTCCTGGAGAAAAAATACCATGTTTTTGCTCAGAGGTTAGAAGGCCATTACCTGCATGTCGAGACCGCAATCAAAGCGCTGTTGTGAAAATTGCGCCCTTGGTCATAAGGTCCAAATGTGGGTGAAAATATCCACAATACGAAGAAAATCTTTAAAGAGTTATAGAACATAAACAAACGAAATTAAAAAAATAGTCGCAATATTTTTTTCCAGTAGTATACGGTATTTTTCACTTTACTGGTACTTCGGATGTTTCCGTCAATAGGGGATATATGGAAGTTCTCGAGTATTTCTGCTTCGAATTTAATACTAACAACATGTTTTCATTTTTTACGTCAAAACAATTCTTTGCTTTTACAAGAACGTCTATTTGTCAGAAATTGTGTTTGAATATTACAAATATAATTATATTTACGACCCTTTAGTCACATATTCGACACATGTCACCTATGCCATAGTGGGATGTTGTGAAATATATTCAGACTAAATCCAATGTTTTGACAAATTTCCGATTAAAATAGACCGCTCCGGTGGCTTAGTGGTTAGAGCGTCCGCCTGGGATGCGGGAGGTCGCAGGTTAGAACCCTGGCCGAGTGGTACTAAAATCTTACAAAAATGGTAGTAACAGCTGCCTTTTAAGGCTCTCAAAATTAATAGGTTATTGTTAGGAATGGTCTGTCTGGTGTCAGGATAATGTAACTGGGTGGGACATGATGCTACGTCTGTGGCATGATGCCCCATTGCTAAACATCGCAATAGACTTCCACACTGCAGACATCGTAGCAAAATGAATGAAAGCTGTTTAAAGCTACGTTGAAACACCAAATCTCTCTCTCTCTCTCTCTCTCTCTCTCTCTCTCTCTCTCTCTCTCTCTCTCTCTCTCTCACACACACACACACACACACACATGCACACACTTTACAGTTAAAAAACCCAAAAGAATTCATCTGTTTGTTTAGTTATTGAATTATGTATGTTAAAGTGTTCAATACTGCGAATCAAACTACAATTTTCAGGACAGCTGCTATTTTCTGTCAAATGTTACATAGTTTCTCAATAAATATTTTTAGTATGTGAATTTTATGTTTATTGGTCCTTTCTGATGAATATATTTCCCGGTTGTTGCTATCCCATTCAAAGTTTCACTGTGTGTTCTAGTAACAGGTTTCATTGTCACCACTTCCTATTGTTATCAACAAGATCTCTTAAGTCTGTACAATGTCTTTCACAGGGTGCTAGCCATATTGTATGATTAATTATTCTACTGTAGTTACAGTGCTTAGATTACAAATCGTACATCGACCGCTCCGGTGGCCTAAGTGGAAGGCATCCATATTGGATGCGGAAGGTCGCTGGTTCAAAGCTCGGATGAGTCATACGAAAGACGTATAAAAATGGTACTAGAAACTGCCTCTGCAATATAATTATCTGTAACAAGAATCGTGCCATCGGTATATAAAACAATAGAACACTGTATAATTAGTTGCAACAAGTTTCGCATCATCGACATAGATTAGCAATAAAACACAGAATATTTATCTGCAACAATTATTGCATCTTCGGCATGTAAAAGCAACATAACATATTATAATTATACGCAACAAGTATCGCGTCATGGAAATGTAAAAGCAAAATACCCCAGTATAACTTTATTCAACAAACATTTCGTTAGTGTATGTACAAGCAACATATCATAGAATAACTATATGCAACAAAATATCGCGTCATTGATATATAACGGCAACAGAACCCGATATAATTATCTGCAACTAGCATGGCGTATTAGGCATGTAAAAGCAACATAACACAAAAAATTATCTTCAACAAGTATCGCGTCATCGTCAAACAGTGCAACATAGCAAAGTATAATTATCTACAGCAAGCATCGTGTCATCAACTTATAAAAGTTACATAACATTTAACAAATTTCAAACTCATTATGTTTGGTCGGTACAGGTAAACCTCGAAACTCGTTTACCAAGAAAAATGATTATATGTCTGCTTGGAATACGGATAATGATAATAGAGGTACATTTAGCCCCTGCCGTACACTCTTTTTACAGAGTATTCATTATTTACATAGACTCATGATTTGATATAATAAATTATATACTCCTGCTGTACATCGTGTTATATACTCCAACTCTCCGTCATGAAATACTCCAGCTCTCCATAGTTAAGAAAAAAATCAATACGGCTAATACTCTTACCCTTTTGACCTTATGATCGAGTTTTAAAAAAATTACGGTAATACTTTTGATTGTGGTCACGTGATTCAGGTCCTGATCTTCTGTTTTGGTTTCTTGGGATTAGGATACTTCTGCTCATAATAATGAGCCATCAGCATAGGTCTCGATTTACCGGCACATCTTGCGACAGAACATCTACGTAGACATTGTTCAGAATCAGTTGGGAATTTTATATTGACATAATAGTATTTTTGTATGTTATTTATAGGTTCAAACAAAATATATTGCCTATTGATAACAATTAGTTAAATTAATTACATTTTTCACTGCAGGTTAATGTCGGTCAGGATGAGAACTTCGATGAAGCACGAGCCAAGGCGTTAAAACTTGGAGCTTTAAAGGTAATAACAAATCTAGTCCGATACCCCCCCCCATCTATGTTGATATTGATGAACGATATGTGGGTTTGAAGTCACCTATTTTTTAAAATGTGCAGCTTTGTACAGATCTTTCCTGAACACAACTGCGTACAGGTTAAATATTTAATGGTATTTGGCAGTAGTCATTTTTTTGTGCAAAATTCGAAATGGCCGCATGACAGAGGTTCGTGCTATTCCACGGGGATTTATTTATTTATTTTTTTTTTCTTCTTTGTTTGTTACTTCATAGTTTTATAATGTTTAATGGAAATGACAAATTGTGGTTCCTTAGTCAATATATTTTTGTTGGAAAATATGGCAGTGTGATGCTAATATAATGTATACTTTTTCAGATTGTGATCCCCGATGCTCGGAAAGAGTTTGTTGAAGGGTTCATCTGGCCCGCGGTCCAAGCCAACGCGTTGTATGAGGACCGCTATCTACTGGGAACCTCTTTAGCAAGACCGTGTATTGTCAGGTATAAATTCAGTCTTATTTACCTACCATCTTACTTACTTACCTGATCCAGTAAATTCTATAAAAATGGAAATGGTAAGTCAGTTTATATCCATCATGTATTTACTTGATGCGCTTGTATTTGTTCTTTGATATAAATACAATGTTATCCAGCTTTCAAATACAACTTATAGACTAACTGTTTGTGTCTTGCCTGCGTCGACAGAGGTCAAGACATCAACAACCAAATACAATTTATGTAAAGGTTTATTTATTTTTTTTTGACATTGTTTGAAAATCACGTGAAATACAGTACGGGGTGTATTTAGTGGCAGGACACAGCACAGGAACATTAGCAATAATGTAAATCCTGGTAGTTTAGAGGTTAGAGTGTTGGATATGCAATCGGAGAGTTGTGGGTTGGAAACCTGAACAGACAAGCCAGGTCTGCTGCTACTGTGGTTTGTCACTGAGCAAGATACGTTACTCCCTATTCTGAGTTACTAAAATTCTTTCGTGTGCTGATGAGTCTTAATAATCAATCGTTCCATTAAAATCCAACCGTTCTTCAAATTAAAATATATCCAGATGCAATACCACATAAGTGGATAAAACATAGTCTTCTTTTTTCTCTTCTTCACTTTTAAGTGCCATGATGAAGGTTGTCCGTGAGGAAGGGGCCGAGTACATTTCTCACGGGGCTACCGGAAAGGGAAATGATCAAGTTCGGTTTGAACTGGGAGCTTATGCGCAACAGCCACATATCAAGGTAGTTTTTTTATCATCCTTTATTATAAATATGTGTGCATGGTGTAAATTTTAATTGGATTATTTGCAAAAGGACATGCAGCGTAATTTATCAACAAATTGAATTGAATTGCTATTCTTTTACTATTGCTCCTGATTGGGAGGAGGAAGAGGTGACTGAGGAGAAAAAGGATGAAAATGATGATGATGATGATGGCTGTCTTGGTGATAAAGATAATAGTATTGATTTTAAGGATTCGAACAACTACTGCGATGAGAAACTTTCAATTTTGAAACTAATGCTGTGAATGTAACAAATTAAGAATATGCATAGAATCATTGCCAGAAAAAAACTAGTTATTTACTATGTTGGTCCGTTCGACCGTTAGCATGTCATTTAGATATATATGTTAGCAAATTCTATAGCATATTTCGAGTTGTATTACCATTTATACATATTTACTTGAAATATATCGTTTATGGGTCGGATCCAACTTCAGACTTTACAGACCCAGCTCTGCCGTCGCATAATGCGCAGCCAAATCTGGATCAATTTGGTTTGAAATAATTAGTAGCACAAACATTATGCAACGAAAGCTCATTATCTATGTCGTTTTCATGCCTTTAAATAGAGTATACCGGATGTATACAAAGTAACTACGTATTATAAAATAACAAACACCAATTATACTCGCTTACAGGTCAAGTCCAACTGCGAACTGCACAGATCAAGATCTTCCGTCGCATCATGCGCCAGCAGATCCGAGTTTGTGCAGTTTGTTAGGCCTAATTAGTAGAGCAAACAATTTATATTATGAAGGCGCATTATGCGACGACAGATCTGAATCTTTCTTGCTTGCAGTTTACCTTGTCTTATAAGCGGGTATATACGATATGCTGAACACGATAATTGACCAATTCGACACAAGTTCGCCTACATCTGAGCCCGAACTATTCATTAAGTCAGAAGAGAGAAGTCTCCTAAATTTGTCAGGAACCAAATTGTTTCGTTGTTCTTCGTGAAATGATACGTTAATGAACAATGTCGATAGTTTATATGCTTTTTGATGTAAATTTACAGACTGGTTGTATTAATCAAAGCTTGCAATGCTAACACGTAAAGACAGAGTTGTGCCTAATTCACTCTAATGACGCAGAATTAATATGGGTACCACGAACGTATGCAATTATTTCTATCAAAAATAGCAAATCACTATTGGAACCGTCATTTACAGGAAAATGCCGTTTCGTTGGTGTAAAGACAAAATGCTCCTCAGGTGGTGTATTTTTATTCCGTGAAACGCCACTGCCACAACAAACCGGTAGCAACAGCATTTTTTTTGCAGGAACGTCCTCTCCTATTTTACCTCATTTTAAAGTAATATTCTAACAGTAACAGAAAATATAGCAATTTGTCTCCTTGAGGAAGTAACTCTAGATGTTTTATTTTTAAACTTTCGTCCTAATTCTTCAGAATTCAATATAAAAATGACTGAAAGGTGTCAATGTACTAATTCAGTTCGTTGTATATTTTCGTCCTTTTTCTACATCTTTGAAAACCATTGCATTTGCTTTACTTATGTTTATGCTGGACACTAATAAGAATGAAAGGAGTATATTAATATTTGTACATTTTCTCACCAAGTAATGTTACGAGATATAGTAAGTAAATTAGAACGTTTATAGGTTATACAAGTAGAAAAATGTCAGACATTATCGTATTTTACTGCTGTCTTGATCTAGTATTTGATTTCTTTTGCAGATAATTTCACCCTGGAAAATGCCCGAGTTTTACAACCGATTTAAGGGACGAAATGATCTGTTTGAATTCGCTAAGGTAGGATATGATAGAAATTGGAAATCTTCATTCTCTTTATTCAAAGTTTGTACTTGCATGTAGTCATGATGTTTCTCGCAGACGAAGTCCTGCTAGGGATAATTTTCACTTTTCTTTTCGTGCAACATAATCATCCACCTCTCCTTTTAACTTACTTTTTTCTTCTTCAAAATATCGACCAGAATAAGTTAGCCATCGGTCATAGATAGGAAGAGTGGTGGGTTGGTGCTTAGTTATTAAAAAAAATTAATAAAGATGTAAGACTGGTTTATTCCAGTCTTGTAATTATATAGTTGAACAGGTCACAAACATAAATACATAAATATATTTTAAGTTAGTCTGCGCATTATTGGATTTTAATTATTCATTAGTGAATTATTAAATATATATTTTCCACTCTAGTAAGTAGACATTTGTAACATTATGAGCAAAGAATTTCATCTGCCAAGTTGATTGCTTGGATTTGTTGTATCCATGGCTTATTGTTGAGTAGGAATACCGTGTTCAAATCGCAGAATGTATTTCATTTCTGTTCAATGTTTTGTTTTGCTTCTGTGTGTTATTTATTATCTTCAATCAGGAAACAAATTATTTGCTAATAATTTTGTGGGAATATGCACAAAACATAGCCGAAAGAAAACAGTTAAAAGCTGACATTAGTGTAAGAAATCTGCTACTTTAGTCTGTTGTACAATTTAGCTAGCAAATACGTTTGAGTATACAAAGTCAATTTGCTTATTCCGAGTGAATAGGTAGGTGCTTTTACACAATGATTAAATCTATTCGTTGTTTACTCGATACAAGCAAATTGTGTGTATATAATTGTTTTCGTACACACACACAGACACACACACATTATTAATAATAAAACAAAACCTTCCAAAACAAAAAGCACTGCTTCTGACGGATATAACTACACAAATTGACCCAGTCATCTGTTGTTCAATTGTAGTCCCTAAGAAAATAGAATATATTTCTTTGATTTTCCTGGATATCTGCTGACTGGAGGTGATTATTTGTATCCATTAGCATAAAATCCCCACGAAAGCCTAAACAGAAAATACAATACGTAGGACGACAAAATTTAGCACGTGCGATTTCGATCTCACAAGTTATGACACTGAGTTTTAACTGGAGATTTTGTGCCACCCACTCACAAAGAATGTTATATTTATAAAAATAAGTCTGAAGCTCAAGCTTTGATATTATGATCTCTGTCTGTATAATGGCAATGACATTTTTTTCTTCTGCTAATGACGTTAAACGAGTACGTTAGAATGATGTGTTCACCCCATCATAATATGGCAGATCTGGGCCTATGGTCGCTTGCAGCAGCAGTTGGCTGAACGTTATCCACGGATAAATTGGTAATGTAATGAATTGCATAAAATTTTCATTTTCTATTGTAGGAAAGGGGTATACCACTTCCCGTGACTCCCAAGAGTCCATGGAGCATGGATGCCAATTTGATGCACATCAGGTAACATTATTTTCGTCCGTCTGTCTGTCATTCGGACTTTTCCCATATTATTATTAATCCCCCCGCATTCCTTATTCCGTGTTCAGAGTGTTGCTGGCGTCCTATGTTCGCATTTTCGGCATAAAGTATTGGTAAATATTTGGCTCTATGTCTCTTTGCATGATACAAACAACAGTTCTTATGAAGGAATGTTTCTGTCCGTACCGGAAGTTGTATCGTTTAGGAAGAGACTAATGGATCGACCATGTAATTATCGAGATTTATGTTGGTCAATCTTTAATATTGTAATGGAGTTTACTGAGTCAAAACGATTTCGGAAGTGATTTTTCAAAACAGATCCTCTCTCTCTCTCTCTCTTTCTCTCTCTCAAACACACACACACACACACACACACACACACACACACACATACACACACATCTATATAATTTCATATATGCTATTGCAATGATAACTTAATTTCACTGCATTTGACATTTTTCAAGAAAATTCAGTTCAGTTCAGTCCAATTAAACCTGATAAATAAGCAGTTCGTATAGACAATGCTACATTGTATTTTTAGCTGACCTAGTTCCTGACCTTTCTATTCATAATCAGGAGCAGTTGGATAGTTTGAAAAAAGATGAATTGCTTGAACGTGTCAGCAAATATAATCTTTCTGAGGCAAAATCTTATTTAACGATGCAAGAAATAAAAGAATCATTTTGATCAAGTATTTGGTAGAAAAAATGTTTTGGATAAAGGTAATTCGATCAGTTTGTCGGCATCAGACTCTGATATCAAAGTAAAGAAATTAAAATTAAAATACAAGATGAAATTAAAGTTAATGAAGCCAGAACTTCAGAAAGATGGAGAAGAAAAACAAATGCAGATGCAATTTGAGAGAGAGAGAGAGAGAGAGAGAGAGAGAGAGAGAGAGAGAGAGAGAGAGAGAGAGAGAGAGAGAGAGAGAGAGAGAGAGAGAGAGAGAGAGAGAGAGAGAGAGAAACAAATGCAGCATAAATTGGAAAAAGCAAAAGAACAA
Source organism: Potamilus streckersoni (assembly GCA_016746295.1). NCBI lineage: Eukaryota > Metazoa > Mollusca > Bivalvia > Unionida > Unionidae > Potamilus > Potamilus streckersoni. The sequence continues at coordinate 168,727 of JAEAOA010000962.1, read as the reverse complement.
ACACAGTTACGGAAAGAACAACTGCAGTTACAACAAGAACACGAAAAGAACACATGCATTTACACAAAGAAGAAAAACAAATGCTTTTGGAAACAGGAGAGAGAGAGAAAAAAATAATTGTAGTGGCAATTTTAGAAATAGGAGAGAGACAGGAAAGAGAAAGATCAACAAATGCAATTAGACAAGAGAGAGAGAGAGAGAGAGAGAGAGAGAGAGAGAGAGAGAGAGAGAGAGAGAGAGAGAGAGAGAGAGAGAGAGAGAGAGAGAGAGAGAGAGATTTCAAATTAGAATGACAGAAATGGAGCTGACAACAGAAGAGCACATTCCCACTTGACATACAATTTCATTGTTAGTGCTCCCTTTCAGAGAAAACGATGTAGACAAATATTTTCCTTTTTTGAAAAAGTTGGTGAAAATATGAAATGACCAAAGCAGCATTGGACTCAATTTTTGTAGCAATTTACGGCAAAGTCCGAAATCTCTTTGCATCAATGTCAATACAGCAAAGTTCTGACTATGACTTGGTTAAAGAATGCATCTTAAATGGTTATGAGTTAATTACTGTGACTTTTCAGCAAAAGGTCAGGAACTATAATAAAAGACGCTGGAGAAACGTGAAATTTGCAAAAGAAAAAGAGCAGTTGTTTGCAAGATGGTGCATAAGTTGAACATAATTATGAGAATCTCAAACAACTTGTATTACTCGAAGAGTTCAAGAACAACGTCCCATATGACATTAAAATTTATCTCGAAAAGCATAATATAGAAACATTGTAAAATGTTGCTTACCTAGCTAATGAGTATTTCTTAACTCATAAAGTTCCTGTTGTAAGCAAGTCTCACTCAGCAGTCTAATGGTAAGAAGGTATTTCAACCTAATGCGATTCCTTTTAAAACTCAGTCTGGCATAACTTTTACAAAATCAAGTGTCTGATAAGCTTTATTCAAAGTCATAGTCTCTTCCTACGTGTACCTATTGCAAGAAAAAAGAATACGTTATTTATGATTGCTTCAAATTGAAATGTAAGCATCATAACCAAGACAGACCTATCCCAAACGATCTTATTTCTAAAACGTCAAGGCTACTGTCATGTATTGAAAGCAATAGATTTGTTGGGTCTCTAAAACCCCAGTCTGATTTTATTATGGAGAATTATGAACCGTTTATGTCAAAAGGTTCTGTATCACTCTTGGGTGATTTGGCCAATCCTACCCTATTAACATTTTAAGAGATACACAAGCTTCTCAGAGTCTTTTATTATCACGTACTTTGCCTTTTCTCAGAAGTCTTCTTTAACTGAGAGTGTTGTCATTCAGGGAATAGAGTGTGGCTTTGTTAATGTTCCTCTCCATTTTATATATCTGTCTTCAGACTTAGTTTTAAAACATGTCACAGTCGGGATAGTGTATACTTTACCCGTTCAGGGCATTCATTTATTACTAGGCAACGACCTATCTGGAGACAAAGTTATGGTTAGTCCACTTGTAGCTGACAAGTCTTTTTTGGATCAAAACGTTGATCTTAGTATAAAATGTATGCCAAGCTTGTGCCGTTACTAGAGCTATGGCACAGAAAGCTCTTGAGAATGATTTCGATAAGGAAAATATTACTTTAGCTGACACATGTATTGGTCAAGCTTTTGATGAAGTCACTTTCACTCCTTGTTTGGATCAATCAAAAGGTATTGATCACAGTGATCCTCTTTTAACTACTCAATCTCTTATTTCTAATCAGGGTGACGAACGACAATCACTTGTCATCGAACAGGAAAAAGATCATGAGATCTGTTAGTTTTAAAAAACTATTAGTGAAATTGAAGCTACTGAAGTACGTGACTGTTATTTAATTAAAACTGGAATTCGTATGATAAAATGGAGACCACTCGAGGTACCTGCTGGTGACGAGTGGTCAGTGAACTATCAAATTGTAGTTTCAAACTCTTACAGACAGGAAATACTTAGTTTGGCCCCTGAACCTTCTCTGGCTGGTCATGTAGGGATTAATAGGACTTAGAACAAGATCTCGACTTACTTGTACTGGCCAAAAATCAAAAGTAATGGTTCTAAATACTGTAAATCTTGTCATGCTTGTCAAATGGTTGGAAAACCCAATCAGAAAATACCTGAGGCTTATCTGCAAACCTATTCCTACATTTGACGAACTATTTTGCAGAATAATGGTAGAATGTGTTAGTCCCTTACCTAAGCCCAAGTCAGGCAGTCAATACGCATTGACCATTTTGTGTGCGTTAAGAAGATTCCCGGATGCAATTCCACCGAGTGATATTTAAACTGAAACTATAGTAAAAACTTTGATAAAGTTTGTTGTAATCAATTTGGCCTTCCCAAATATGTCGAATCCAATCAAGGATAAAATTTTATGTTTGGAATATTCCAGCCAGTCAAGCTTGAATTTGGCATTCAGCAATTCAAGTCAAAAGTGAAGTTATGGTTTCACAGAACTTTAATGAAGAGAATTTTTCAGTCTGGTAATTGAGTTCTTTCTCTCTTGCTCATTCTTCAAAATGTTTCTTCAAATTAGGTATTACGGCCTTTACAAAGTTAAGAAAAAATGAATGACTTAAATTATCAAAATAGTACACTGATCTAAATAAATTAATCGAGTACGAGTATATCGAGAGAGATATGTAAATCATACAATTAATTTAGTTTTATCTGTCCCACCCTCTGAAGATTTAATTGAAGGAATTCAATTGGACTCCACTGATTTTGGAGTGACAAATCTTCGGAATTCGGAAATTATGAATAATCTGGACCAGAAACTTTAACATTTGCAACAAGAAAGGAATGTACTTAAACAGTTATTATTTGAATATGAGCACTTATTTACAGATGTTCCTACGAGGACAAACAATATTTTAAAATACGTTGAAATTGTACATTCCGAACTGTAAAACAAAATCCATACAGGATGAACCCTCTCAAACAGGAATACTTGAAAAAGAAAATTCAATATCTATTGCAGAAGGATTTAATTGAGCTGTACAAGAGTGACTGAAGTTCACCATGTATACTTGTTTCGAAACCAAACAAAAACTGTCCGCTTTTGCACTGATTATAGAAAAGTGAACAGTGTGACTAAGACAGATTAATTTCCATTACAAAGAATCAATGATTGCGATGATATAATTGGAAATGCCAAGTATATCACCAAATTCGATCTTTTGAAAGGATTTTGGCAAATTCCACTAACGGAAAATGCAAAGGACATTTCGTCATTCGTGATTCCAGATGGACTTTATCAACACAAAGTGACGCTGTTTGGGATGAAAGGTTCGCCAAGTACTTTTAAACGTTTGATGAATATATTTACCTCTGGTTTAGATAATTGTGAAACTAACATCAATGATGTCATCATCTACAACGACACCTGGAAAGAACATCTAGCAACAATTCTGGAAACTTTTGACAGACTCACTGATGCTAGTTTGACAATCAATTTGTCTAAACGTAAGTTTTGCCATGCTTGTGTAACTTTTCTAGGACATAGTATGGGAGATGGATTACAGATGCTAAGGGGAAGGCTATCCCTGAATTCCCTGTACCTTTCAGTAAAAATCAACCAATTTTTAGATACAGCTGGATACTATCGGAAACTTTTCTAATAATGCTTAACGCCTGACAAATTTATTGAGCACGAAAAACAAAATTCTTTGGACTGAAATGTATCAGGAGGCGTTTGACAAGTTAAAGGCAATACTTAAAAGTGCACCAGTTCTTGCAGCTCCAAATTTCAGCCAATCTTTCTAACTATACGTTGATTCAAGTGATGTTGGGGTTGCAGCAGTATTGACTCAATAAGATATAAATGGTGCTGATCATCCAGTGGAATGATAGGCTTTAATATTGGCATTACACCATTTTAAAATTTACTTTAGTTCAGCTACTTTTCCAATTGTTGTTTAGTGATCACAATCCCCTTACTTTCATCGACAAAATGAAAAATAAAAATCAAAGATTATTAAGGTGGAGCTTGATGTTACCAGAATATAATCTTGACATCAGACACATCAAGAGAAAAGATAATTTAATAGCACATTCACTATGCCGTATATATATATATATATATATATATATATATATATATATATATATATATATATATATATATATATATATATATATATATATTTCAATTACACTTTGTATAATTCATAATAGTTCTTATTTTTTATTTACCCTTTGTAGGATTAACATATGGTAAAAAAACTTTTCTTTCAGGGGTGGAGGAAGCGTTACGTATATGTAATCTAATTACTTTTGTTAGATCTAAATTCCATTTTTAGTTTATCTTTATTTCATTACATGTTGTTGTAATGATAACTTTATTCATTGGTTTTGACTCTTTTTTAGAAACTTCAGTTCAGTTTAGTCTTGGTTTAATTAATAAATACGCAGTTCGTAGAAACATTGCTACGTTGCATTTTTAGCTAACCTAGTTCTTGATGTTGTTTCAGATTTGGTAGACATGGAGTGAAAATCAATTATCCTAACCAAGGTCATACTTGGCCTGCGTGTTAGTTTCAGTAAACATATTTCATTAAAAAAAATCATTTCCAGTGTGGGAATCATTGAATTTTAGCTAATGCTATACTTGTGTCCGTGATAATTAACTTATAGGTTTTTTATGCACCACTCAGACAAAGTCATCACATGTTCCCATCACGTGGGCCTGAATTGCTCCGTAGCTGGGTATAAAACTGAAGTTTTATAGTGATTCAATTTGGTCGTAATTCGGGCTCAAAGGTATTTATTTTGTTGTTGCCAGTTTGATTTAAATTTTTCTATTTGTCGGAATTAATAATTTATTTCCTGGAGACTTTATCTAGTTCTCATCAGACTTTTTGAACAAAAGCATTTACTGAAAATTTTTCGGAATTCTAAAGAAACAATATTATTCTTGGTGGTTCAACAAGGAACTATCTACACGACAACACTAAACAGGATATAGAAGACGCCATCGTCTTCCATCTTCAAACTTCACCAGGTTTCGAACTGTGATTCAATTAGAACTTTTTAGCGATAGGACTTATATAATTAAATCTAGGATTAATTTTGGATTAGAGGCACAAACCGTAAGTCCGTTGTCAAAGTTTTACCTTGTTTTCTAGGAAACTACATTATTTTGTTAAATTAATAAAACTTTTTGGCTTCACTTGTTTTTATACTTTTGAACTAGCCTAAACACATAACAATATATGTATATGTATATGTATATGTATATGTATATGTATATGTATATACATATATATATATATATATATATATATATATATATATATATATATATATATATATATATATATATATATATATATATATATATATATATATATATATATATATATATGCAGAAATATTTATTTTAGTTTATGCATAAAGCTAAAGTAAGTGCTTCCCATTGCAGCTATGAATCTGGTATTTTGGAAGACCCTAATACACATGCACCGGCTGACCTGTACCAAATGACCTCTGATCCGGAAAAGGCGCCAGAGAAACCATGTATGCTGGATATTGAATTTAAAGGAGGTAATATGCAATATTTATTAAAGAAATCGAAGCAGACTTTTTCCTTTCTTACGTATGATTTTGCCACATATGAGTATAATTGATTGTAATGGAATAGAGAGAGAGAGAGAGAGAGAGAGAGAGAGAGAGAGAGAGAGAGAGAGAGAGAGAGAGAGAGAGAGAGAGAGAGAGAGAGAGAGAATCTTGAACTGCGATTTTATTTATTGTCGTTGTCATAAATGATACGTTTTGAACCAAAAAGTTCGTTAAATTTTATTTACAACTAAAATATTCTAAGTCTGAGAAAAGTAGTGAACTTTACCAAAATAAAAAAAATTTAAACTATTTAATTATGTTCAAATCTAGTCACAGAGCATGCACATATTTGTATTCTGCATATCGTGATGTACATGTAGTCTTTCTGATTAAAGGTAAGAATTGCTTCAGTCATTGTTTTAGGATATAACATGATGGTTTTCATACATAAAAAACAATCAATACTGTGAACTAAATAAACAAAATTGCTGAATTAAAAATACGAAGATTACGAAAATTATCCGCATGTACGGTCAAAGGCGAAGTTACTTTCTTTCCATTTTATTGGGCAATAATAATGGGAATAGCTTTTTTGCTTGAAGGAATATGCAATTATACAATTCTAGCTGCTACGTTACATTTCTTAGCCATCATACACACACACATTCTAGCGTGCGCACGCACGCAAGCTCGCTATTCAAGACTTGGATATTTACTAAAATACTTTCAAGGCAAGCCATTTAAGGCAAGGATCAGTGTTTCAGTGTGGGCGTTAGAACTAGAAGAAAAAAAAAGGAGTAAAATGTACTATACATCATAAATTTGTATAGCGTTGTATATGCACCAGTGTACGATTACTATTTGTCTGCATGAAGACATCGACTCCAAAATGGACTATTATATAAAAACCTACGAGGTAGAGTGGCAGCAATGGCGCATATGTAATTAATACAGGTGTGTAATATATATATATATATATATATATATATATATATATATATATATATATATATATATATATATATATATATATATATATATATGTATATGTATGTGTGTGTGTATGTGTGTGTGTGTGTAACGACATCGATTGTAAAATGCGGTTATTGCTTCGTCTGTAAGTAACAGAACTGATAGGCATACGTTATTGGTAGCTATGGCGCATGTCTTGCATATTAAATTAATACAGAAGTGTTAAATAGCTTCTGCATAAGTCAAGAATATATCGATTATGAAATGTGGTGATTACTTCCTCTGTACGTAACATAGCTAATATACTAAGTGTGTCGTTATTCAAATGTGCAATTCATTAATGTATGTTCCTTCTGACCTCTACATTTTTACTACAAGTTTGATTTTGGATTGTAATGGAGATGTACAATGTTTATTAGCGAGTGAAGCGGAGCATAGGCGCAAGCAATTTGACGAAATTATTTTTTCCTCTAGAATAAAAATAATTTTAAAAGCTGATGAGAAAGGACAAAGTTTTTACATAATTGCATCTATTCAGCACATACTAAAAAGTTCAGATAGATAACCTAAATTTTAAGAAGTTATTTGCTTCAAGTAGCGAAATGGAACTGTACGTTTACTATATATAGTTTTCTCATAATAACATGCATCTGCGGATATTAAAGAAAATCTATCTTAGAGACAAATCATGTGGGAGCAGCCCTCCCACACACATACACTCGTCCTCGCTCTCCCCCATGCCATTACCACACAAGATATAGCAAAATAGAGTGAAAAACCCGGAATGTAATTTTGATAAAGCATTCATTACCGATAGTTGAAATTATGCATTCGAACTGTATACAACGCAATAGTTTCTATCTGTCTATCGATCGATCGGTCTATCTGTCTGTCTGTCCATCCATCCACGATCGATGGATGTTTCCTCTACTTCAATGCTTTTTTATTAAATACTTACATGCATACACGCATACCATACATTAACACACACTAATGTATATGACAACTTACCGAACCATAGTCATAAAATAAAATACAGTCACTTGGTACTTGATTTACGATTGGCCCATATACACACCTAAAATGTAGTCTCTAGATTCTTGATTAACGATTTGCCGATCCACAGGCATAACATACCATATACTCACTTAATCTTTGATTTACAACTTACCGTCCAACAGTCATAAAACAAAATACAGTCGCTTAATATTTTACTTATTTTAGTTAATAATTATATATTGGATTCACCAGACAAAACGTCCTTACGTTTAGTCGTATAACGTTTAATTAATACATACAGGTTTTCCTTGAAAATATATTTTAAACAGCGCATCTTTGTATTGTAAAAAAAAACAATATTTAATGAAATATATATGTCGATTGTGCTTGCAATACAAACTAACATAGAGAGATAATGATTTATCCAATTTACTCTATATTATTATTATTATTATTATTATTATTATTATTATTATTATTATTATTATTATTATTATTATTATTATTATTAAATAAGGCTTTGGATATGAGTGTTTTTCTCTAAGTATCGTTTTAGTCGAGATTTACTTCATCATGTTTGTATCCTTTTAACTGTCGCATGAATTGACAAGCACTCAAGTGCAATTTACCCAGTCATACTAGGAGGATGTCGTTATGGTTAATCGAAGAAAGGTCGCAAATTCGTAACATCTATCAGACCTGAATGAAAGCATCCGGGAAAATTAAATTAATTTGTTTTTCATGTCTAACGGATCTAAACTTGATTTTCGTACAAGGTAATGTATATATTCCCGGCAAAGTTTTTCAACACATTAGTTTCAAAACTATCTTGCTATCTCCGGTATTTCGCTGATTCACCACCACATGCGTCGTTGTGTAGGAATGTACTTAAAGATATTGGCATTGTACATTTCAGGGCATTTCAGGGCAGGTGGGTTGGGGATGGTACTCTGTGACGAAATGGCTAAATATTCTGGTAATAGGGATCACCCTTTCCTGTTAGTTGAGTATCATTCACCATTAGCAGTGAGTGTATGAAAGAATAACTTAAATTTAAAACAAATAATAGCATTTTGTCTACACTTATATGCAGTGTACAGCAATATGGAGTCTGCATGTAGTGAAAATGAAAATGCCGCAAATATGTAAATAATTCATTTAGTGGCAAGGTGAAGTGAATTTTGAATAAAACTTGGAGAAATTGAACATCAGGCGTTTTTCAGCACATGCTGTTTGCAAATAAAACGGATTCTAGTCAGCACCTAACAACCTTGACATTAGTTGCTAAAAAAAGTTATGGAGGTCTGTATTGTTCATAAGCTTTTATTAGAATTTAATAATAATAATAATAATAATAATAATAATAATAATAATAATAATAATAATAATAATAATAAGGTAATAATAACAACATCATGTTATCCCAAATACGATGCTTTCTCCCCAAAAGAATATTCATATTCGCTGCTCACATGTCTTTATGTAAATGTTGAACTATCTGTTGTATCATAATTGGAAATTCAGTTTATAAACTTTATAATTTGATAAGTCTTGATTTAAATCTCTAACCATTTTGTTGGTATCCTAATACTGCGTGAAAGTCAAAATGCTCGAAATCAAAGACGTTGGTCTAATATTTTCCTTTGATACTGACCACCTCCTCCCTTGTATCCTGGTTTCTAAAGCATGCATGTCTTTGCAAATAACAAACACTATACAACAATAAACACTAACTTATCCAGTGTTCAAATATAATACACGAACATATATATCTAGTTATCACAAATTCAGAAAATCGTCATTAAATCACGGCCTATTTTGTGTGTGCATGTATGTGTGATTTTGATTTTTAACGTAGCTTTAACAATTGTTCAGCCATAGCGATACAATGTCTGCATTGTGGCAATTTATAGTGATGTCCAGTACTAGGGCATCATGCCGCAGACATGTAGCATGATGTCCCACCCAGTCCCATTATCCTGACACCAAGCCGACCAGTCCTAACACCAAACTCTTAATCCTGAGCTTAATCCTGAACTCCAGGCGAGGCAGCTGTTAGTACCATTTTTTTAATAGATATTCGGTATGACTCAGCCGTGGATTGAACCCACTACCTCCCATATCTGAGGCGGGCACTAACACTAGGCCACCGGAGTGGTCCGCAACTATTTGTACAAACAAGTGTCAGCTCTTTCTCTATACTCAGCCTATTCAACACACCGTACAATTCAATGTAGAAAAGGCACGTGAATATATAAATGAATGCATGTCATATTCACTGTCTTTAAGGATGTTGTGCAAATACTTCGTTTAACATTCACGATTAATGACAGTCGTAACATCCACCATATTGGGACAAGGAACCATCTTGTTAAATATGCATTTGCTCATCTTAATATTTGCATTTTTCTTAATTTTATTCACACTCGATCAGATTACATGTATGCATGTAGTATGGCTGTTAATCAAGGGACTGGGTTTATCGAAACAAGACCAAGACGACAGACCCAGTTACCTGCTATAGTGATGTTTGCCTTATGCGCTGTGTGCAATGTCCAATGAAAATAAAATTGTAACGCTCGTTTCCTCTTAATTAATTTTCATGAAACTTGATAATTACACTGCAATGGCTCATTACTATCTCAATGCCCTCAATGCGTAGACCGTTATCTTAAATTGCCTATATTAGCTCATACAAAATACAGTTTTCACAAAATAGATTACCCCTAAACATTTAAATTACGGCATCTTAAGTTCATAATATTAAACTTTAAACTCATTAAATACTATGTATTTATACCATACTCACCCACCCGTTAAGCCAATTCGTATTACCAATAGCCCTTAACATGTTTACTTTACTTTACTCTCTCTCTCTCTCTCTCTCTCTCTCTCTCTCTCTCTCTCTCTCTCTCTCTCTCTCAGTAAAAAAGTAGACAGAAACACACGTAATGTGTGAATGCATCTCTTGTTTTAATTAATTACTCAATCATAATACATTGGGAGAACTACTACAACGTCGCAAATCCATTCCTCCCAGATAACAATTCTAGGAAGCTAAAATTTATCTGCCCACTTATGTGGCAGTCGGACGGAGTTATATCCCTTAGTAAAAGATTGGCGGCAATTCCTGAGAATATCTAAGTTAGTGCTAAAAAGCACACTTCTCGTCACGAGATAGCTCTCAAAAGCTTGAACCTACGTTTGGAGGATATGCCATTACAAGTTGACGGAGTTTTCTACTTCTATGGTAAGTATGCTCCATCCATATTTCCAACTTTTCACTTTTCTAATGCCGACAAAGTTCTGCTTTTGAAATGTTCTAACACTTTGTCGTCTTCACACATTTATATACTTGCACGGATAGCCTATGCGACTTCACATTAAGTTCTGTCAATATTATATTTTATGTGCGTGCAAGTTCTCAAGGGCTAATAGGAAACGTTCCGTATATTTGTGATTCCATTAAGAACTTAAATATACATGTCAGGTTTTTTTTTTAAAAATACCAATACATTCCTAGCGTCCGATCGCCAAGCAGCTATGATTGTAACCGTACAGTTCATTATTGAATCTTCCTACAGGTAGCATGACATTTATATTATACTTGGACTCCTCAAGGTTATTATTGACGTCTGCTTACACTAATTTCCAGGTAAAGCATTATAAATAATAGCTCTGCACCCAAAATATGTTCAAAAGAAAATCAGGTGCAGTACTAGACCGGTTTACCTGCTCTGCTCTATTTGTCTTACAAATTAGACCATAGGCAAAAAGTAGCACACCTAATCACGACGATTATCATAATATACAGGTTGACGTATCCTCAGTGCGGGAATTCCTGACGAATAACGGAGATAAGTCAAACAATGGCGTTTATTCTACAAAATGCCGGAAATCTGCATGGTCAGAGACAATCCAGGCAGGCCATAGAACACAATTAATTTCACTATATAGTCTCTACATTTGTTTCTCAGTACTGAACTTTCCACTGTGTGACAATCAATACAAATTAAATGTTAATCTAAAATACCTTTAGAGATGACTTTACGGTGAAGTTCCTGTCAAGGGTTGACCTGCATTTTTTTGAGAGGCTGAATTGTAAACAAAACACCATGCAACGGAACACAGATTTCACTACCGGATCATCACCATGACCTTATTGCTCAATGTGCACTGTCGCCGAAACACACACAGACAACCACACCATAAGCTAACATTCTAAAGAATGAACAATTGCCTTTAAATCCTTACCAAGAATGCCAAAATCTAACTCTTGTATCACCACCAAACGGAGACAGGAAAAAGTGATCTAAAAATAGAACGGGACTACCTTCGTGGGTACTTAACCGGATTTTATTAATTGTGTACTGATGCCGGCACCCAGGTCATCATTATTGGCAATACATATTGGCCTTGCCACCTTAAAGTTCACCTATATATTTATGGCTGAACAGAGAGAACAAGAGTTGAGTAAACAGCAGACGAACGGACCAGTTACGCAGATCAAACATACCGTAAACCGTCAAAAAGTAATTAACTGAACGACCACGACGTCCTCTCTACCTTGATGGTATACTTCCATTACGATCAGACTAAGCTATAGCTTTAGTCTGATCGTAACGGAAGTATGCCACCAAGGTAGAGAGGACGTCGTTCAGCATGTCGAACGTATTCTAATCAGTCAATTACGTCAATTACGGAGACCAGTCTAACCCACATACAGTCGTAAGACACTTATTATATACCATGCTAAGCTTAGTTCCTCAGATTCCAAAAGATGCCACTTTCTAATTTTATCAAGCTTTACCATTCGGAGTTACTTTTTAATCAACAATCAGTTGGAAATCACTGTATCATGAACTGCAGCAGACCTTGACATTTCGCCAGCTTATTCTCAGGCAGCACAAGCGATGCTAGCATCACCTCATAAAAGTAAGGACGACGATGCATCGTGTCAATTTCTTTCGTCCGTTCTAGACTTTACGACTAAGTTTTTGATCGACGAATCTTTCCACCTTTCACCACTGGAGTTCTGCTCTACTCGTCCCACTCCATCACCTATCTGTACCCGAGTTACATTTGTATGTTGGCGAAAAACGAAGATTCCAACTTGAAACTATTTCCAGTCTGTCGAAGTTAGACACTTTTAACTAACTACATAATCAAGTACATTATCCAAGCATTAATCGAGTAATGTTCTCATACAGGCTCCTATCTTCAAACTTTCATTAGTTTTCTACAATTGTCATATACCTTTATTTCATTTGGAAACTCAGTAGCCGACTGTGATATCGCAGCTGTAAAGATGACAAAGCCATGCTCCATACATATGGATCGAGCGGTGTTTAATGAAACGTAACTCTGTTTACTAACCTGAGTTTTCTTATCATTCAGGACAAATCATACCAACCTATCTCAGCAATTTGTTCATCTAGGCATATAGTTCAATACACATTTAAACAGGAACCTTCAATGAAGATCAGGACCATGGTGGCTTTTTTACTGTCAGTTTCTTCGACTAATTGGTTTGATCAACGCGGCAGCGAACCTCATGGTCCTAGGTCGCCAGTGTATGGATCAATTGCATGAATAATTTATCATAATAGAGACCAAAAATGTGCCTACTGGACCAATCTCTCTCCATCGTCACTAATATTATGTACCATTTGCGGAATTGGAGCAAACTAGATTGGCTCACAGTAAGTATACCTCTGAAAGTATTATCACCAGAAATCACAGTTGGTAAGGACGCGATTACAAAATGCTGGTGGGCACACCTATGACTCTTATTATGGGAAGCCAGTGTAGTGTGGTCTCCACAAGTATGGTATCTGCGTATCAATATAATAGAGGTGATGGCAATTTTGAAAACCTTTAACCTGTGGCAGTAATATTTAAATGGAAAGGGAGTACACATTCTATCCGACAACTGTAGGGGGTGACCTAGCTCAAATGGCAAAGCGGAACGAAGATATCTTTCATCCTGAGAGTTTCAGCTCTATCTGCTGCGAACTATACCATGACAAAACAGGTAACATTTCCAGGTCGCTCGATAGCTTCGCTTCATTAATGCGACTTTCGATGGACTTGCAACGGAAAACTTTTCCCTATTTGAAGCCTCTTTCCGACAAATGGAATCCTCTCCAGTCTTGGTATCTAAGAGTTGTCTCACATACCTTAGATGACACGGCATGGTATCGCCGCAGTAAAAGGATGTATATTCCTGCGTCTCGTACCTATTGTTCTAAGCTATTATGATTGGGTAACGTATATCTTCGAAAATATTTACCAAATTATAGAACGCGTACGCCCTCAAAGCCTCACCACAGTTATATCCACATACAGAGCGTGCCTTAGCCTTCATTAATAACTTAAATAATCACATAATTTGCCGGCAATCCTTATACCAAGGGGAAATCACTCTGCACGACCACCACTTCCATGGACCAATAAAGTGTTATCTGAGAGGGTTGTATTTTTGAGGTAACAACAGATCTCCTAAGGTAAAGATTTTGAAAGTTTTCTCGAAGAAACATTGCACTAGTGGTACATCCAACTAGACTCTATTAGCCTATTATGGTAGAGTGAAATAAATAAGCAGAGGAAAGTTCAAAGACGAGTTATGGGCTCAAATAACAACGTTCATATTTGCTACTGCTTTGGACCAGTTGAATGGGAAGTGTAATGGATTGATCAAAGTTAAAGTGTTCTTGACACTGACTTTTACGTTGGTGGTGAAGTGTGTGTGTGTGGGTGGGGGTATCATGATTGATTAACAATAAAAACCTTAAAAACAGTTAAGTAGTCGTGAAGTTCGAGTTCGATGCATCACCCTTCGTTATTAGTATCACCATTGGATTGTTCATGCCCGTGATTACATGGGTCTGGCTGGCATGTATTCGATAAGTTGGTACACGCGTGGCACCTGGTATTGATGACGCAACGACAACCACATCAAGAAATTGCTGGGCACGTCCAATGTACATTCTATACTGATATTATATAGTGACTGTATGTTGATTATATGTTTATATATTATGAACAGGAAAATTAAGGTCAGAAATTTGTACAACTAATAATTTTGAAAGACTCCTATACTGTGTAAAGCGTCATATTAGCTCATTCATCTGACACGTTATTGAGACTAATTTTTCTGCACCAAAGAGTATCCACCAGAGTAGTTGGTCAAAGACCATTCGAGAATACTTGTGAATTGCAATGTAACGTGGTATTATTGTTGTGTCTTGTGCCCATTGCAAAAGAAAAAAAAAGAACATAAAGATGACAATAATGATAAAATGATAATAATCCACTGTTATAGGTTTTACAAGCCGAAATTTGCTCTCTACCCCACGTCCTCCTAAAGCGCAATTATTATACTAAAATAAAAGGATATGTTATATACCTACAAATCTAATTCCAATCCATCGTCACCGCTTATGTGGCCTAGTGGTTAGAGCCTCCGCTTGTGATGCGGAAGGTTTTGGGTTTGAACCCCATACGAGTCTACTAAAAGCTTTAAAAATGGTACTAACAGCTGCCTTGCTAGGCGCTCAGCAGACGTTAATGGTAAGACTGGTATGCCTGGTATCAAGATAGTGTGACTGGGTTGGACATAATAGTACCATGAGTGTGGCATGATGCCTCGGTATTAGTCATCCCTACAAACTGCCACACTGCGGACATCGTAGTGATATCACTGCAAAATTGTTAAAGCTACGTTAAATATCCACATAACACATAATGCGTACTGCCGGTTCTGAAACGCCAATAGTAATACCATAACTGGTGGGAACAATATCTTTTCAATTGCTGTATCGCAAAGTCAGCAACAATAAATGGATAATACTGTACATGCCAAAGTTTTAGAGACAACTCATTTAAGATGATGCTTGATTGTGAATTAGTGGGAGAAACAAACTAATTTTAAATATGTTACACGAGGCAAACATCACTTAAATATATATTAAAATATTGCTTGCTAAAAAAGACAGTGACGAAAGTTTCGATATATACCAATTCCAAAGCATTTGAGAACAAAAGCCCAAAGTCATCTTGTAAAAATATAAGACAATGATTAGGTTAAAGTAAACATAGGCATAATGTTCATAATAATAAAAACACAGCCAACTCAAGAAAAATATTGCATTGAATATTACAATAGAAAAAGGTCTATAATCATATTGTACACAATTGAAATGGATGATCACTGCACTCTTTTTGGAAGTTTACATATTAACTTTTAAACAGAATATACACGAATGTACGAAATAGCTGTTGGTCAGGATTAAATATTTAACATTGAACTTGAATGGAAATTAACTTGTTAAGGAAGCTCGTATCTAGAATTTGCCTTCATGGAATATGAATAAAAATATTTTGGGTCAGTGTAAATGCAGACGACACTTTTTTCATTATGCCACCGAGCAAGGTTTGACACTGCCAGTCATTCTAAATCCATTACAATACAGTTGGGGTACATAAATTCACTTATTTGACACTTGGCAGGCTATTGGGGAAAAAAAAGAATGAATTTGATATATCAGCACGTGTGTATGAAGTATTGACAGAAATAAATGTCACACTGCGAATAAACTTGTCCGAAGAGCAACAACGATAGTGCAGATGTTTTGTCGTCCGAGAGATTTCACCTCTAGATAAAAGTGTACGTCAAACAAGCTAGAGCAATTGAGATAGATAAACTATGACCCATGAAAGCATGTCACCAACACACAAAAAAGATGAATGGTCTTAATGGTATATTTTTGGTTTTATTCATTTAATCGATTCGAATGTTTTAAAATTTTACTCATCCCCAATTGTATATTATTCAATAAAGTTTGTTGCAAGATGCGTTACAATGTTATGTACCTGTTGTGAAAATACATTTGAAACCTCTTTGATTTAATTAAGGAGATGAACGTTAAATAAATGTCATTTTTTGGCGAAGTTTCAAACTAATTCGCGTTTTACAAAACCATGCCATATAACGAGAACAGTTAAAGAGAAATTAAAATGTGGAGAGACTAAAATGGTGACCACAGCAAGGAGTAAGAGAAAAATACTTGAAGCAAATGTAACCCAGTGATACCAATAGTAGGATATCACAATAGGCTATAATTGGAATTTTACAAGCATTAAGGCAAACCATACAAATTAGACACGAAATGAAACATTAGATATTGCATCAGTTGACGTCTACAGTAGATTGAAAAACCATACCAAACTGGCAAACAATACAATACATAAATAAATAATAACGAAACAATAATAATACTAATAATAAACAACTACAAATTAGAGTTAAAACAATTGTAGTTTTTATGCCGGTTTTACTAATCTATACTGGCAGTAAGAGTTACCACATAATACATACGAGGACTGACAGACACCAATTACAGTCGTTCGAAGTCCTTCGTGGCCTTAAAAGGTAGCTCATAACTACTGTCCTCCAGAAAATGGACATAGCATTATCGATTTTATTGTTACTTATTGACATCGGTCAGCTTATACTGTACTTGTGATTGTGTGGCTGGGAAAGCCGCGATGAATATACAGGTAACATTTATCCTCACTTTAAGGTAATTTCTATTTCCAATCAAGATTTCCTTTATAAATCAAGGAATGCCAGTCAGAGTGAAGAATCACAACGACGGTACAGAGAAGACGGACGCTCTGGAACTGTTTCTCTATCTCAACAAAATAGGGTTTGTATCTTTTAAAGTCAGCAAATAGATGGGACATTGACTTTCGAAGTCAGCAAATAAATGGGACATTTAGATGAGCACCGACCTTCAATGTCAGCATATACATGTGACAATGACTTCAGACGTCAGCAATTAGATGGGACATATACTTTCAAGGTCAGCAAATAGATGGTACATTATTTTTCACTGTCAGTATTTATATGGGACACTGGCTTTCGATATCAACAAATAAATGGGACAATGACTTCAAAAGTCAGCATATATAATGGTGCATTGAAAACTTTTTTTGATGCGATAGTCAACGGAGAGGTCTGTTTGCTGGAAAACAATAGAAAGAGGCTGGACTCTAAGTGTCTTAAAGGAACCATGGCACATTCACTCACCATGATTAGGGGCTAAGATAACCTAGGGACCTCAGATCATTGATCCCATATTTCACCTTAATTCGCTATAGAGACATAAGTATATAAACAGTCAGTTATGTATCAGTATTTATTCAGAGCGTGAATCCGTGTACTTAAGACCAATTCTTATATCACATTCAAAACTTAATTATTTGTGAACTGAAAACATTATTACAACCAGAAAAATAAACCGAAAATGTATGTGCCATCCATCCGTGACTAACTACTATGGGACAACTTTGAATATTTTAAACTAGTAATGTATTAATTTTGAGATTATTAATGCAACGGTTGACTTTACACCATATATATATATATATATATATATATATATATATATATATATATATATATATATATATATATATATATATATATATATATATATATATATATATATATACAGAGAGAGAGAGAGAGAGAGAGAGAGAGAGAGAGAGAGAGAGAGAGAGAGAGAGAGAGTATGCAATTATACCTATCGAAAAAAATCATAAAATAATATCAAAATGTTTAAAATTTACCTTTTAGGGTTTATCAGAAATGAAATTTTATCAGAGATGTTCATGCACAAATTTGTGATCGATACGGTTCAAGTGTGTGGTAGAAGATACATGTGCAAAACTACACAAGGTTTCTGCTCTGAGTCAGCTAAAACGAATTTGATATGGCTTAACGACTGCGGCGAAGTATTCATCAGTCATATCAAATGAGTTTTTTTTTCCCAATCTCGGAACAATACACGAATGCGGATTTAATTTTTTTTAAAACTACCCCTTTTCACTGCAAACTTTGTGTTCTTGAAAGTTTTTTAGCTTTACTGTGTGACTGAAATTTGTAACGAATTAGAACTGATAAAAATTTGATTGACTTCATGTAAAAAAAAAACAATATGCAGACGTCAAAGAAGAAATATGAATTCCATTCAGTGTGTTGGTTTTGCTTCTAACTTGAGATAAAACTCAAAACCGAAAATATTGTATTTTATTATACTGTTTATGGCGCACTATGAATTATGCTGTTTTATTATGTCATGTATTATGGACTGAATTGCCTAATGTACTGAATAAACGTTCTGTTCTGTTACGTTCAATGGGGTGGGTGGGGTGTGATATGCAAATATCGATTGAAGATCTGTACTGAACACTGGATCAAAAATGTAAGATTCAAATATATTGAAATAAAACGTAACTGTTAGTGTATTTTCTTACCACCATCTAACACTCAGTTGTATGTAAACGATTGTTAAAGATTGTGTTGTAATATGGGCTAGATGCCTCTATTAATAAATCAACAGTACTCACATATACCTATAAATGCATGTATCTACCTGCCCACCTATGCATAAATATATTTTTGCATACATGCATGCATAAGGCATAATCGAGTAAATATGATGCAGATATATAATTATAAGTTTTCTTTATTTCATTCAATATAATTGCATGATTATAACATGAAATGTATGACTTTTTAAAAAATATTTGTATAATTCCTTGTAGTGGACAGCATGGTGTTGGTCGTATAGATATAGTTGAAAACAGGTTCATCGGGATGAAGTCACGAGGTACGAAATGCTTTAACAGAATTGGTTGAATCTGTTCTAAGATCTTTAATTTTATCCATCATAACTATACAGTTCAGAAATTTTGCAAGTAACCTCTGCTTATTTAATAATATGTACATTTCTTTTCTCAAAAATTCCTGACACTAATAGTGTATTTATCTTTTGCTTTTAAATCTGTAAGGTGAGATAATTATTTTTAAAATACCTCCATGCAGGACAAGCCGTCTTATTGTAAATAGTACGGATACATGTAATACATCCTATTATTTATATCTTAAATCAAAGTACTTTTATTTCGGTTTACATGCGGTGCCAGTCTTACGGTGTTTTCTAGGTGTCTTAATTTTGCGCTGATGTGTAGCATAATAATAATAATAATAATAATAATAATAATAATAATAATAATAATAATAATAATAATATTATTATTATTATTATTATTATTATTATTATTATTATTATTATTATTATTATTATTATTAAATTGTTCACGAAAGATTCACGTTTTTGCTTTGTTAGCTCTATTGATCATGGGCCAAAATAATGTATAATATTATTATTATTATTATTATTATTATTATTATTATTATTATTATTATTATTATTATTATTATTAAATTGTTCACGAAAGATTCACGTTTTTGCTTTGTTAGCTCTATTGATCATGGGCCAAAATAATGTATGGGATTGTCTGTTGTCCATTGTCTCTTTCTATCCGTTAGAATAAGTTTCTAATGGCTACTTCTCCTAAACTAGTTGGAGTTTTGCCATGAAATTGTACACACCCATTAATCCAATGATCAAGTTGGTCCTAGATGAAAACTGGGCTGATTACGCATCCATTATGGCTGCCATGCGGCCATCTTGAATTTTTTTTATCACACGTCACTGTATTTTCATTAAAATACTGCTTGAGGTGTCTAATAAACCCTAAATGAAAATGGAGCTGATCTGGGATCTAATATAACCGCCATCTTGAAAATCTTATCACAACTTCTCTTGAGGGGAAAATTGATATAGGGTTTTCACCAAAAGACTTCTTATGATATATAATTGTTCCTAAATGAAAATTGTACTGATGTGGTCAAATATGGCTGCCACTGTGGACAGCTTAGTAATGTCAGAATGGTCATATCAGAAATCGGTCTTCAGGAAGACCTTTTATAATGCTTTTTTCTTCGCTATTTAAACTGATGCTGATCACGTGTTCAATATTTGGCCATCAAGACAATGTTGTCAGCATGATGTTTTCATCGTCAGACTTGTTATGATACCTAGCTGGTCGTAAATGAACATCGTGCCAGTCATACATCCAATATTACTGCAGTGATGGCTGTCGTGAACATCTTGTTATCAGAAACGGATCATCATTATGACATGGGGTTTTGACCAAATGATTTCTAGCGAGGTCTGCTTTTTCTCGCATGACTATCATGCCAATTTGTCGTCCATCACAGCAGCTAATATCACACACTTATTATTGCTAAAGAATCAGAATTGATTTAAACACTCGGCAGTTTAATAAAGAAATTGTCAAATCCTGAATTGCTGGAAGATATTTTCTGCCGTTGGAGCATCAATCCATTCTAGGTACTCTTCTTCTTGATTTTTGTAGCAATCAGATGAATCGATAACATAGAACAAACTATAATAACTTGCAGTACAGTTATTTAACTGTATATTCTTATATATCAAATATTTACGCATTACAACCATGGGTACTCTATTATTATTATTATTATTATTATTATTATTATTATTATTATTATTATTATTATTATTATTATTCCGCCCAAAGTGTTATGGCGTAAAATATTTTTTTTTATAAATTATATTTTAATATATGTATGTCATAGATCTTACTCAGTATTTTCGGTATTTACAATTTGTTTAAAGTCTGCTGTCTCATTTTTGTCCTAGTTTGTTGTTTTGCTTTAATGGAAAATGTATTCTTAATCATAAAAGAAGACATCGTGTTTTATGTTATCATCTGCTTCCTGACGTCATAAGCCTTGATCAACCTTTATGCTCGGAACGGCCGTTTCTCGTTTAAATTTTTTATAGTTAGGTTGATGATACACGCATCTAATGCGCAAATAAATCTTCGTTATCAAAGGGCAGTTACTCTTCCTCACATAATTTAAGTTGTGTGATTTAACTAATTACCTCGTTGACTGCACAGACTGGTAAGTCTACTAAGTAATTTTGCCTTCAATGTTTTAAGTGAAATTTTCCCTCCTGTTTCTATTTCTGTTATAGGCATCTACGAGACCCCAGGCGGGACAATTCTATTGACGGCTCACCTTGACATTGAAGTTTTTACAATGGACAGGGTAAATACTGTTGGAACTCTATTCCCAAACTAATTTGCTTTGCAGGTGATACACTCTTCTCGAGACACGCTAATTGCCACCGCACTTTCACCTTCGCTAGCCAAGGTTCCCATAACTCTATCTACACCTTGGTATATCGATTTGGGGCAGGGGACAGTTGTAATGCACAAATTTAATGCCACAATCACCGGTCTAGTTTAGAAAATCATAACAAGCAAAATACACAATTGAGGTAAAAAAAAAGGTCCGTATTTTTGGATACCTGTATTAAACCAAAGCATTAGAATACTATTCACTTGACCAGAGAAGTCAATGGCAGTTTATTGCAGAATTTTATGTATCCCAACCCCAAACTAATACCTGCGTGATCGAGACAAGACGAGCGCACAACTTGAATGTACTGATAAATAAGCACTTTTCCAGTACATGTGCAAATACCTTTCACCCTAATAGATCTTTAATAGCTTCACTCAGGTACATAGTCATAATTTCGATGTTAAACTTATAAAGTATCCTTTTTAGGCCATTTGCCACCACTGTTTTTGGCCAATGTACAATTTGCCACGCTATTGGCTGATTGGAATTGTATACTAAGGGAAGCAAGACATGAAATCCAATAGGTGTCACTATGACAAAGCACTGATCTAGCTGTTGGATCCGCCAAGTTGCAGATAGGGTTATCGGAACCTTGAACTTGCGTAGATGCCGCACTTTAGTTTCAGCCACTTTCTTTCGAGAAAGCAAACTCTTGTTATTGCCTCATTTTTCAAAGGAATAGTGACAGCAAAGCATACATTATTGCACGCTAGGAGCTGAACTGCAGTGACTCAGAGGTTAGAATGGCAGACTCCAGACAGAGAGGTTGAGGGTTCGATTCCTACTATAGGACCAGCATTTTTCTCCAATTGCCTAGGCTTCTAAATAACCTAAATATGTTGGAGTGCGGTACAACACCAAACGAAACCAAAGCTTTGAACCATCAACACTAGCTATTGTATTGTTACCTGCCGTAAATTGTAGCGATGAAACGGTAACTAAAAGTTAAGCTCATGAGAAGGTCAAATGGTCTGTTTTGAAATCGTCATTCAGCAGCAGTTTGCTGCATTCCTTGACGAAATGCACCACTTTGTATTGTTTCCCGTACGAAAGAGCTCCGATTTCAAGAGGGCAAAAACCTTTTCTTCAATTTTTTTTTACTCGTTACAGTTTTGAATGTGAGCAGTATGGAGCATGTCATTATACGTCAGTAATCAAGCTTGCATGAAGAAATAAAAGGTGCTAAATTTTCAAATTAGAATTTTAGCGTTTGGTGTGGGTTACTACTGTGATATTCTAATTCAATTAAGTTATTTTCATTTTGTTTTCGTTGTTTTTCGCATTTCTAGGAACTTCGCAAGATCAAAAGGGAGCTGGACGTAAAGTTTGGAGATCAAGTTTATAGAGGTTTGTTTGTCAGACTTTTATTTTTTTTATTTTTTGTTTGTAATAATGACAGCTATACTTATGACAAACAAATTAACTTTTTCTCAACGTTTTATAACATCATTATAAGTTCTAATAACAGTTTGGATCTTTTACGCTTTGTTCACGTCTTATCAAACAAGATTATCATTGTACTTTATTAGTTGTTGTTTTTGAGTCTAACGGCATTTCTCACCACAAGATAGGCTATACATAGTGGCCTGCATAACTTGAGCAGGAAAAGCACGGTAAAACACACCGACTATTGGCAAGCTTTCACACATACCCACATTGTTTCAAAGGATCATATTTTATTCATAGAATTAGTAAGTAAACATTTATCTGTTTCGAACAACTAAGTATTTTTATAGCTCAAATATCAGTAATATTCTTAAATAAAGGTTGCAGATTTGTTTCTTTTCTCCTCAAAACGCCTCAGTTTTTCGTTTGTCATAAAAAACTAGCATTTTATATCAATACATTGATTATAATACCTAACCTGCTGTGTTTGCATAAATTTCCGAATCTGACATACAGGGTTTTGGTTCAGTCCTGAGTGTGATTTCACCCGATGGTGTATAAACAGGAGCCAGGAGTTGGTGGAGGGAACTGTCACCGTCAAGCTCTATAAGGGATCCGTTAACGTGGTTGGAAGGAAGTCACCCTTATCATTGTATAGCGAGGAACTTGTCAGGTAATAATGCATTTTGATATTTGTTGCTATATCTGTAGCCTATGTTTTAAAAGAACGTTTTTTTAAAAAAATTTAAATATTCATTTGGTTAATTTTAGTCTCCAATACACACTCCCTCTCAATTTTCGATCATATAATCTGAGTTCTCGGCCACATTTAATATCAGAGGGCGTCTAACTTAGGACGCCATCAATTCACCTTACACATATGAGTTTGCCATTTCACTCACGCAATATATAGATATGTGGATATAAACCACCATCACGAATTGATGATCCACAGGTTGCCACTGCCTCTTTTTCAAATTATATAATTGTTCTGGGCATGCGTAATGCCCCAATTGTATGTACATTGTTTGGCGTGTATCTAAATGTTTCATTTGATTCTTCTCGTTCATATATATTTGTTAGCTTGATGAATAATTTACACACAAACACACTTGCGCGTAATTACACACACCACCTCTACCATCACCAGCACCACCATTGCTGTAAGACAGATGTTTTCAATTATCAGTTTGAATCGATTGAGTCCACTTGGAGCACTACTGCTATGTATGCCATTACATTACCCTGAAGCAATAGCCCATTTCATGCCGGATTTAACCGAGTTGCTCCGTAATTATCCGAAAAAACTTCCGAGTCACTTTATACTCCAGCCAATCAAACGCTGGTAGGCATCTGTACATAACAAAATGGCATACATTGTTGTTTAGACGTATCATATTAAAACAAATTAAGAAATGCCCGCTACCTGCCCGCTAAATGCCTGGTACTTCTGCAGCTTTACCGTCGAAAAATATCCCAGGTTTGTTATACTGCGTTATATATACGAAAAATTCCTTTTATTCGTAAACGAAACTCGATTTATAAAATGCGGTGTTATGGTTAAAAAAAAAGGGATTAAATTTTTAACATCGACACCGTTTCCATACTCGCATGTATATGTCCAGATGTAAACAGCTCATAGTTACTCTCTCGTTTGGCTATAAAATCCAGAAAACGAGATAGGATGGTTCCAATATTAAATTTCGTCAATATCTGTGGCATCATCGCTGTTGAATAGGCATTTTGCAACTCTATAAACGAAGCTGAAGTGGCTGGAACAGTTGATGCTAATGCTGAATTGTCCGCCTTGTTTTGACCACTAGTCTGGTCCCCTGATTAGTGTGCTCCTTGCGATGCACTCCGCTATACTATACTAGGGAGCATACTAAGCGTTGGACCAGACTATATTTGCCTACCAGCTATCGATTGGATATTGCGGTCAGTTGACCACCCGCCACGTGATCAAAATTCCGAGCAAATTACGAAGTTCGCCGAAGTCTTCATCAAATGGTCTATATAAATGTGGTAATATAAGGTATTAACATTCTGTGGCTACAAAGGTCTGACAGTTACAGGCACCTAAGGTCAACTCCAGGCTCACTCAGTTGTAACTCTATATGCCTTATGATAACATTAGCATGAGAATCTAGTGTGCGTGTGTTTTCACTGTTTAAATCAGTTGTAGTTTAGCCATTAAATTAGTCAGACCTAACCATGTTTTGTGTTATTTAGCAAAACATAACACAGTGTCAGAAGTGAACATTTTGGATTAATTTTGGATTTATACCATTAAGAAGTATATCTCCACATGAATACTGTAATTTTGATACACAGATTTATGCGTTAATTGTCAAATCATGCAAAATTTGAATCAGCCACCTGAATGGACATTAAATCACACCATCTAGCCGAAACTTGGAGGAGGTGGAGGCAGAATATGCAGTTTTACTTAGATGTTGCGCTTGCAGATGAAAAAGACAAATAAAAAATGCAGTCCTTTCCTATACATTATTGGTCAGGATGGTAGAGACATTTACAACACATTAACATTTGAGGCCAATGAAGCTGAAAAATTTGCTCCTCGTAATAAGAAGTTTGAGGACTGTTGCAGTCCGAAGCAGAATATTACATTAGAGAGGCACATATTCAACACAAGAATCCGACAACACAAAAATGAAATAACTGATCAATATGTAACTGAACTTAAACTGGTTGCAAAGAATTGCAAATTTGAAAATATACATGAGAAAATGATTACAAATAGAATTGTCTGTGTGACTAATTCTCAAAAGTTGAAGAAAGACTTTTAAGAGAAGATCGACTGTGTTACGGGGGGTTTAGTTATACCCTTGAGTGTTACAGGGTTTAATTAATTATTTTTATACCTTTGTATGGTTTTGGTTATAGGAAAAATGGGGTGGAGTGTTTCCAATATTTATTTAGGTATGGCACCCACCCAGGCTCGATTATGGTTCAGAAGTTAAGTAGGTGAATATGGTTCTGAGCCCCCAGTCAGCAATGCCGACAGTTATATACAAAAATACAAAGAGGTGAATTAAATAGAAACAATTTAATTAGTAATAAAACTTTAACATGCGAGCTTCCCAATCGCTCGACCCTTTTGTGCCTATTTCATCATCTGAATCAGTGTGAGAATTTCGCCCTGTCCTTGGTTCTACTCATCTGTCTCTCTAAATTTCTCCTGCACTCCTCCTTTACTCCTTCGAATTTCCACTCCACTTCTACTCCTCCTTTGCTCCTTCGAATTTCCTCTCCACAGCCACTTCCCTTTCCGTCGACTTCCTCGTCGAACCGTCAACTCCAATCCGTCGACCCTGACTGTACCGACAGTCTTACTTCAGTCTTCTCTCTCAGACTCTCGGGACTCTCCTTCTAACTTTAAGTTGTCCCACCCGGAAAGCTTCCTTCTTGAAGCTTCCTTTGTTCGCAATCTTTTCCCTGCGATTCACGCCAAATGTACGAGTGCGTATCTCGGAGTAGCCTTAATCGTTCAATCACCTAGTAATCTGCCTCGGTCTACTAAATAATTCTGGGATGGAGTCAGTTTGATATCCTCGAAACTTAGAGGTATGCCCACCCACTAGCTTAATTCTGATTTTATGCGGTAGACTAACCATTCCCAAGTTGTAAATCAGCGGAACCTATCAATATAAGTTGCCTACCCTTTTATTACACATGGCTTTTTTGATGTCCTACTAAAGGATTAGCACCCAGGTGTAATTTACGACGCCATGTTCTGCACAAAGAACTTTTTGGCAACTACGTCTCGCTTGGCTTCTTGCTCGCGGCGTTTGGCCACAGATCAAACACCGGATTAGTGTCAGTTGGATAAACATCCATCCACCTAGGTAGACCGTGACAAACTGATATTGCACAAAGCAATGACTATCTGCAGAGCAGCCAAAGAATCCAAAAAGCAGATTAAAAGTATCAAAATAAAGCAGCAACATCATATATTCATGGTCTGAAAATGAAGAAAAAAGAGAAGAAAATAGCACAACCAAGGAAAGAGAAAATATGATATACGAACTCAGACTCCAATGGTTTCATTCTTTTGTTGGATTCTTGTGTTGAATCTGTGTCTCTCTACTGTAACGCCCTTTTCGTACTGCAATATTCCTCAAACCTTTTGATAAGTAGAGTAAATTGTTCAGCTTGAGTGGCCTCAATGCACAATATACAGGAGAACACTGAAATTATATGCAAAATGTAAGTGTCCAGGTTTTGACACCTGTAACTTGCTATAGGTGTCAAAAACTGCATCATTGTCTGAAATGCTGGAAGGCCAAACAGCTGCATGGTATGCAGGAATACTCAAGTGAAGAGGAAGAAACATCTTTTTGTACGAACAGTGATAAAGGCAAACAATGAAACAGCATTCCAAATCACATTGTTGAAACAATGAACATTGACAACGTTAAAGTAAAAACAACCAAGACCTCTCTCACAGCTACTCTGGTAACAAACTAATTGTCATAGACAAATTCAAATTAAACTGCATGAATCCATAACTTGATTTTTATATCACAAAATCAAACCAACCGCCTATTCCTGGGTTAAAATCATCTCAGGATTTACACTGAATGCAAGTAATTTACAATGTTCACAGGAATGAAGACAAATATATTATGAAAGAATTCTCCAGTGTGTTCAAAAATCTAGGATGCCTGAAACAAAAATATATTGCAGTTGAGAAAAATTTGAAGACTGTCATTAATCCACCAAGGACGGTTCCTACAGCTTTATGAGACCACGGTGTTACTGCCCAGTGTGGACGGGTAGATGGAACGTTACAGATAGCTGAGCAAATTACTAACAGAAATAAATAACAACGACCCCTCTTTCAATAGATAAATACACAATTGTAATCAATTATGAGGTATGAAGAGAAATACTGGACCGAGCCCCCTTTGTAAATAATTGATGACATTGAAGATGACCGAGGAGTAGTGGCTATTGCCCGAAAAACACCATTTGTTCGACAAGGCAGAGTTTAAACCGCTGTTGACAGTTCAGCACTTAAAACTTTACATGAAATTAAAGGAACAACAATTAACAAAAGTTTCAAAAGTGAACTTTGGCACCGTACAGGTGATACAATTCTTTATCATAGCAGTCCTGAAAGCTTATCTTTTTGTGGGAAAAGTTTAGCATTTTTTTCGCAAGTATATACGTATGGATGCAGGTCATATTAATATAAGGCAAAATGAAACTGTCAGTCATTTTAAATGTCCTTTGTGGAAAGACTCTAAAATTGAGAATTACAGCTAGCATTGCACACAAAGTATCCATTAAAGACACAGCTGGTCGAATCAAGTTCAATAGGGATAAACATTCAAAATTTACTGGCAACAAATTTACAAAACAAAACTTCGATAACTTAAAAGTCCATTTCCTAGTCTTAAATGGGTCATGTTAAATCAACTCTTTGCTAGTTGCAAATGTGACGTAAAGAGTGAAAAAGAAAGTGTATTAAAAGTTAAGGAGGCAGAGGATTTTATTTACAAATTCAAATAACTGTGTTGTACAGTGTTGAGGAAATGAAAACTTTGTCTGGCTTAATGAAGATGACCACAGATTTGTTGATGTTCAGTACGATGTTCATTTTGTGAAAAATCAGATGCGTCTTCATGACTATTGTTACATGACGATAATGAACTAAAAACGCGCATTCACTGTGGATTTGTTTGTGTGTTTCACATAAGGATTCATTCTATATATTTTTTTTAGTTTTCTTGAGTTGTTTGTACATCCGTTGACTGTTCAGGAAGTTCCACTACGTGTTTTATGCTTTGCTTTTATGTCCGTCATAAAAACATCAATACATGTACAATCGAGAAACAATCAATGTAAAGACATAGCAGCCAATACTGAGACTAACAAATTCCCAGTAGTTACAGAGGATGGCGCTGCCAATGAAAATTGGCTCAGTGCCAGATAAACCTGTCTATAGTGTTAGAATATAATTCTCCTGCTGTTCAGAAGAAACATACCCAGATGCCTTTATTCCTCATTCTGTATATTTGATTTCATGTCATTGACAGGTAGAGTATCAACATTTGAATCTGTTGTTATCACCTAATTATATGTAGTTCTGGTTTGATTTTCGTGATTATTGTAAGCTAGTTTATGTAAAGCGACAATTACCGTAGTTAGCTCACGAAGTTACACAAAATAATTACATATCTACAAAAAATTACGAATTCCCTTAAGAATGGGTATGTATGTATCAACAAATTCACTCCTGCACCTTTTTGTAGAATTTTAATGTTCAACTGAAGTTAGATACAGTTCCTCTACATTTCAAGGAAATATAAAATATTGAAAGTTGATCGTTACTGTTTAGTAACAATAAGACTTAATATGAAATGTACAGAAAGCTAGAGGCCACAAATGGGGCGGGATGGGTAAAATATTTTTTTTTTTAAAATATTTTTTTTAATTTTGTCATGCCTATTAATTTTTATAACTTTCTTTCTTTCCTGATATAGCATGAATGTGCAGGGAGACTATGACCCTGTAGATGCCAATGGTTTTATTAGGGTCAACGCTTTGAGGTATGGTATAAATAAATAAATAAATAAATAAATAAATAAATAAATAAATAAATAAATAAATAAAACTAATGTAATTAAATTGTTATTCATTATTTATTTTTTCATGTTATCATATAGATAAATGACAGTGAACCAGGTCTATATTTCCATTTGTTTATAGAGAAAAGTCATTACACCACGTCTATATTTCCATTTGGATATAGATAAGAGTCGGTGAACTAAGTCAGTATTTCCATTCTATTTATATGTAGTTTTCATCATACAAATACAAGTCAGCGAACCACGTCTATATTTTCATCTTCATCACATAAATACGTCAGTGATCCTATTCTGTATTTCCGTTTGCTTTCTACGTAGTTTTTAACGGTTTGACTGAAACATCATTTCTGAATCATTTGCTTTATCAAAGAAAATTAAATAAATTAAATTATTTGACTTTATTGAAATGTGTTTTGCAGATTGAGAGAGTATCAACGTCTTCGAAAACACAAAGACGGAAAATAAAGAAGTTCAT
The DNA here is from genome assembly GCA_016746295.1 of Potamilus streckersoni. Taxonomy (NCBI): domain Eukaryota; kingdom Metazoa; phylum Mollusca; class Bivalvia; order Unionida; family Unionidae; genus Potamilus; species Potamilus streckersoni. Next base: position 138,606 of record JAEAOA010000962.1, on the reverse strand, counting down.
GCATTTAGACGACAGAAGTTTGTTATTGTGCAGGGGATAGTAATTCTGAGGCGGTTTAACAGTCCATGCATTTTCAGACAGATAACAGATTTGTTCGACAGCATTTCCTGTTTCATACCGCGTTATTACGTGTACGGTCTCAACGCTTCATGTGTATGTTATAGACTATTGTTAGATTACAGAAGTAAATGTCAAACGTTTGTTTGAAATTACTCGCAGGTGCTATCATTACTCTATATCTAAAAGATCCTTCTAAATTAACCAGAACTGTTAACTGTATTCTTGTCTCTGTGTTTATTAGATCTTAATAATGCAACAACAATATAAACCGTGTTCTTTATTAGTTGTATGTATTTGATGTTATTAAAGTAACAAGAAGAATAAAATGTGTTCTTTACTCTGTCTACTAAATCCTTAAAATTAACAGGAACTGTTACCTTTCATCACTAAGTAACTTTGTAGGCATAGTCCTCAACACTAAGTAACTTTGGAGTTGTAAAGCAAAATGACATGTGGACTTTGAAACAAGATAACTTTGTCAATGTTAAAGATATCTGGCTGGATTAGGTGTCAAAATCAAGGTTAAAAATCATATTTTATGACTAAGGCAATAAAAAATATGCATATCTATTACAACTGTTAAAATGCAGGTACAAACAGGTAACACAACCGGTAAAATACAAGTAATTATTTATTACCTCTTAGAAAACTTAGAAAGTTCTCAAAACTTGTTCAATTTACCCTAGATGTACTAGTGAATAATCAGAGTAGCAACACATGTCTTTCTTTCATGATGTCCATAATATATACAATTTTATAAAATGAACCAAAATGATCTCCAAGGTGAGATCTGTCCACACACCTATTATCGTCTCTGCCACGTTTGATCGTCGCATTTAAGTTCGTTAAACGGACAATTTTTCCAAAAACTTCATCGGAATAGAATATTTGAAAATAATCCGTGCTTTCCTGGAGCCATCTAACTCTCGGGTGTGCCCAACTCTGTCAGAAAACTGAAACAAAACTCTTTGGTTTTCGGGCTTCGTCCAAAAAAAAAAAAAACCCACGTGGTTCAAAACCTTCAAAGTCATCTTCATTGTCATCACTGTCACCCACAAGTGCATTCCATTTCCTCTCCATACGTCTTCTCTCATTTTCATCCAAATTTGCCAGGTCGAAATTATTTAAATCCTCCGAAAACTCTCCTCTAAAATTTATTCAAACGCCGCCATTTTGGATACAAATTTCAGCATTCGAAAAACACGTTAAAAGTTCCTACTTTGTACGTTATTTCTAGTTGTATACAAGCTAAACTCACGAGATCATCCGAATATAACATCTACATTACCAGATGGAAGTTATTAGAGGTACCCTGAAAAATATCTAGTCGGGTATAACAACGTTAAAATAAAAACACTGCCCCAGACTGAAAAGTCGGTCCATAGTATTGACGGTTGTAGTTCCCCTGGATCGGTTATGCGGTCTGCCGTGATAAAAGTGTTAACTGTGTTCTTTACTCTGCGTCTACTAGATCTTTCTAAAGTAACAATAACTGTTAACACAGAGAGAGAGAGAGAGAGAGAGAGAGAGAGAGAGAGAGAGAGAGAGAGAGAGAGAGAGAGAGAGAGAGAGAGAGAGAGAATCATGTTGCTGTTGATTTCAAAATTAGTTTTCATGATGTTGTTATCATTGTTTTGTTGTTTTTGCTATTGTTGTTGTTGTTGTTGTTGTTGCCATTATTGTATCGAGTAATCAAGCAAAACGTATTTTCTATTCCATTCTCAACCCACTTTTCGGTCCCATAAAAAACATTCCCTTATAAGTGAAAAGTGCCAAATCTGTCACAGTTATACGATATGACATTTTATGTTCACACAAACTGCACATTCTATAAGATATATCCACGTCTAACTTGTAATTTATATTTATGCTGATTCATCATCTTGATTATGCTGATTCAGCAACTGATGGCGTACAATTTCATTCTATTGATGTACAAACAGCATGACTCGTACACAATGAACATAATATTTGACTGGTATCTGACATAAATCGTGATAGAAATATATGGATAAATAAACATCTTTATCCGCATATTGTTGTCTTTTTTTTTACTTATTTTAGGCAATAATGAAAATTGTAAACCTACATGTGTATGAGTGATATTTCTATCATACACAACATGCCCCATAATGCTTCGAGTCTATTTCTAAAATTACTACCAGTATTTGGAATTACCAAAAATATATGACAGAATTTACGTTTCACTACGGTTTGCACTTCGATGATATAGCGTTTGCTGAAAAACAAGGATTTATGGGAAAATGAAATTTCTATTTAGAGCAACAACGTGACTTCCTAACTTTCCTAATAGATGAATAAGTACTTAAAGGAGACCAGAAATAAAACATTTCCTTTTATGTATGTAATTCTCTACAAATTTTAATTCGTTTGTAATTTTTATAAATTAAATATAGCAGGCAGGTTATCTATTATACTGCGCGGAAGATACCACGATTCAGTAAATTGCAGAGTTTTTCCGAGCATTGATGAGACGACAGATCACGAGTACCCATGACGCAATACTAGCCAGTCCTCGATTACAAACAAAAACATGGCGAGCGAAACCGATGGGGAGACCAGATTTGGGTTGCACATTCAAAAATTTAATCTGCTTCCGAGATATGCTCCTAAATATATTTGTTGAATTGTACGTTAACAATGTGTTTAAGAGCTGAAAGCTGAAAAGTACAACAGTAAGATTGTGTTCATATTTCATAGTTTGGAATTTAAAGAAAATGCAATGTAACTTTAAAATAAATACTTATACATTGTGTGCTGTGCAAAAATGTGTTAAGGATTAAATGATGGTGCCCAATGTAAAAATTAAAAATTTACAAAAAAGCAATCAAATCATTTAAGAAGGATGAGTTTCAATTGTATATGTAAATGACATATTTATTACCTACCCCCAATCCTCACAAACACCCACCCACCACCTAAGGACTAATATCTTGAAAATATACATCTAACACTGAAACACAGAGATAATACTGAACTCTGGGCCAAGAGTCTAGAACGAGGACCCACTTGTGTATGAAACAGTATCCATTTCCGGGGAGGTGTAAAAGGCGTTGAGAAAGGTTTTCATATGCCGTAAGCTAAGCATTAGTATTTCATCCCCTACCCCCCCAAAAAAACTTCCACAAGTAAATCTTCAAAGCTGAAATCGAACGTACAATTACCGTGTATTGTACATGCAGGCTACAGTTAGCGTATTTACATATTTGATAATATAAACTTGTCTGATATAACAGTGTATGTACTTTACTCGTCAGTGCTAAAAAAAAAATTGTTAGGCACAGACCCCGGGCTGGTGACTTAAATAAACTTACAAGATCTGACTGAAATTCCACAAACCTGGACAATTCATACCTGTCAAATCTAAAGCCGGGAGACAAACCTGATTTGGGGGATATTTCCTCACCTACATCCCGATCACGTAATGTCTGCCGAGCTTTCGCAGAGAACTCTCGATTATTACATTATGTTTGTCAGTTTTAATTTCTCAGCAACCCCCTTCCCAACCATACACTATTAGATATAACGTATGCAATCCACAGATGCCATATTCTATTGTATCACATATGAATATTGTAGTTACGAAATCATTGTCGGCAGGCACGGCCTTAGGGTAAGGCGAACAAGGCAGCCACGTAGGGACCCGCGCTTCTCCGCAATGCTGTCTTCTGCTTGGGGCTCCGCTCTCATCGCTTCCTGTCTTGGGCCCGCACCCTAACTTGGGCCCCGCACATTCTAGGGCCGGGCCTGGTGCTGGATTTAGGCATAAGCTAAACAAGCTACAGCTTAGGGCCTCAGTCTGAAGGAGTCCCTCAAATTTTATACCAAATAGGTCCTCTACAGCTTCCCATAGTTTAGGGGTTCACTATGTCTAAATTCGGCGCAGAACAAAATAAAAAATATCACACGGCAGTGATTTCTTTAGTAAAAAGAATGTTAAGAATAAACATTCACGTAAATTTCATAGTTTTTCAACCACTACAACAGTACGATAGTAAACAAAAATAACATTAAAAATATAATTGTCACCAAATCCCATGAATGATCACTGTGAATACTGTGCAATTTTCTCTACAAACAAAATCGTATCTCTGTTTCCGCCTAAGAAACTCGTTCAAGGTAAAGCCTGGCAATCTTCTACCGTATATGTGAAGTTTAATTACCATCATTAAATTTAAAAAAGGAATAAAACAAAATATATCATGCAGTATAGGTGCCCTCAAAGAACTTATTCCTAAAGAAATAATTTATTCCTTAATCGGTGTTATATGCCTTAAGGCTTATTCCTATGGAACTAAGGTGGGACCTAAATAATGGGGGGAAAATGGCCCTAGGTACGATAACTTGTGACTGCAGATTTGAACTGTTAAAATGAAGTCCTATGCATCGTGAGTTACAATCAAACCGGAGATTGTTTATTTGCCAATCAATTGATGGTGCTTACATACCCACAGTCGAACATTGTTGCTTTGAAGCATGTCTGAAGGGCAGTCCTTTTTCACCAGATAAATGCAAGGATAAGGATTAACTGTTAATTAATCACACGGTCTTTATTGCTTGTGTACGTAAGTGGAAACGTTTGCTATTTTGCAGTTTAGCCTTAGTGGAATAGAATAAAAAAGTGGGCTTGTCCTGGGGGTAATAAGGCCTATCAAGGGGAGAAATTACGCTTCCAATTGGCGATCTCACATTGGCGCTATGGGGTGAGGTCAATAGTCGCCTCCCCCAATTTTTATTGTCCGCCATTTTCACTACCTGACCTCTTTTCTTTTAACCGCTGCTATCGAAACTGCCCAAGGTATAGTTTTATACCAGTTCCAGTCGTTACAGATTACCGTTTATACATACTACACGTAACAGGCATGGACTGCAGGGTGGTTTTTGGTACATTTTTAACGATTTATTTTAAGAATACTGAACATTTTGTTTTCTCGAAACACGACCTTGTCAGGGGTTTAAAATCTATTTGAATAAAATCAGATTTCAGTTTGACCTATGACAGTGGTGCTTTGATTTCAATTGTGCCGGGTTAAGGCATGTATATCTATCTTGAAAATATATTTACTCATTTCTTCCGCGCGAAAAAAGTAATTCGCTTAGCTTGCAGTAATGAATGTATACTTTCTTTATGTCTTTAGTTTTCGGAAACGAAAAATAATCTTGTCCACAGCTTTTTCTTAATGTGCTACTACATAAGTAAACAAGACAAAATGACATTGTCTTTTACTCTGGCAACTGTCTGATGCTGGAGTCGCTACTATGACGTCACATCACGAAAGTAACCAAATATATACCACTGAACATTTATTTTTACATAAAGAATAATAAATCTTAGCATGAAGCTGATAGCAAATTCACACAAATACAAATGGACAAATTCTTAAAAACAATTAAATATTCAATTACATTATAATATTAAGATAGAAAGACGCCTTTCCAATCCGCTTGTTCAGCTCCGTGTCGAGTGACAGGTTGTTGGTGATGTTAGAGCCAAGGTAAGTGAACGCACCGACTACTTTTAGTTTGTGCGACCCTGAGTGGCCGAGTGGTCTAAAGAGCTGTCCGTTACGGATCACTGCCATCTCACCCGTTTGCGTGAGTTCGAGTCCAGACTCGACTAACGTGGGTAAGTGAGAAAGCCTGCCAGTAGCTTCTCGTGGGTCGGTGGTTCTTCCCGGGGTTTTCCAGGGTTCTTCCTCCACCATTAATACTGGCCGCCATGTATAGCCTATCTTGTGCTGAAATGACGTTAAACCCTTTAAAAACAACTTTTAGTTTGTAGTTGTTGATGATGCTGAAAGGGTCCGCATCCTGAGCCATCATGCTGGTTTTCTTTAGGTTGTTGGTCAATCAGAATTCATCGCATGCTTTAGCAAAGCGGTCCATCAGGCGTTGTAGTTCAGCTTCTGTGTGAGTGACTATAGCAGCAGCATCTACAAAGAGCATGTTCCTAATGGTTGCTTTCGTTACATTGCTGATTGCGTTCAGCCGTGCCAGATTGAACAGTCTGCAGTCTGAACGCGTGTGCAGGTAGATCCCTTCTGTGGACATCATGAAGGCGTACTTAAGCAGGACAGCGAAGAAGATGCCGGAGGGCGTGGGGGCAAGGACACAGCCTTGTTTCACTCCGCTATAGATGTTGAATGGGTCGGACGATGAGTAATCCTATTGCACTATGCCTTTCATGTAATGGAAGGACGGAACCATGCTTAATAGCTTTGGAGGGCATCCAATTTTCGTCAGGATTTTGAAGAGTCCGTCTCTGCTAACGAACGTATGTACTTACGTATGTAGAGATAGATATATACTGGGCTACTTCAACGCTAGGGTTAGTGAAGATCACGACTCCTGGCCGTTGTGTTTTGGCATTGGGAAGATGAATGAAAACGGGGAATGACATACTATAAATGTGCTGGTACCAAAAACGTAGCATCGCCAATTCATTTTTTTTCAGGCAAACCCACAGCACAAAGTGTCTTCGAGGCATCCCAGTTCCAAACACTGGCATCAGCTGGACTTGATCTTCTCGAGACTTTCTGCCATGAAGGGTGTGCTGCTTACTCGAACGTTTCACAGCGCCGACTAAGACACCGATCACTCACTAGTTTGCTGTAAATTTAAGCTTCAACCATCACCCTAAGCAAGTGGAGAAACCACACCTTGATGTGAGCAAGATGTCACATCCAGACAAGGCTGAATAATTCACTTACGTCATTTACAAGGCGTTCAGTTCAGAACCTCCCTATGGCATTGCCAAAGAGAGATGGGACAACATCAGAGATACAGTGTACAGCACAGTCACAAGAATCTTTGGTAAGAAGAAAAAACAACAACCGATTTGACGCCAATTCCGCCACAATCATGCCAGCAATAGAAGAGGGTCGCAGCGCCCAAATGGAATACAAGCGTTCACACTGCCAGAGGACACTACATGCATACAGGTCTACCAGAAGCAAAGTGCAGAGGTCAGCACGGCAGTGCACCAATGAATACTGGCTTCAGCTCTTTCAGAGCATCCAGTCAGCAGTAGACAATGGAAACAGGCATGTACAATCGCATAAAGAAAGCAATGTATTCCACGAAGAAAGTGATAGCACCACACACACACGTATGTACACACACGCGCTGACACACAAGCGCTCACAAACACGCTCTTTCTCATACACACGCTCACACGTACGTACGCACAAACACGTACGTACCTACGTACACACAGAAACGTACGCATGTACTCACACAGGTACATACGTATGTAGGCACAATCACACCGTACGTACGTACACACGCACTCATACATGGAAACACGTATACACACACAATCACAAACACACACATATACAGACACGTACACACGCATGCACGTACTCACGCAGGTACGCAAGCACACGCGCTCAGGTACACGTTCACACACACGTGCTCACACACACGTGCTCACATACACACGCTCTCATACACTCACAGGCGCTCAAACATACGCGCTCACACACACGCGTGCGCGCGATCAGATACACACGCACTCACACACACGCGCTCACATGCTCTCACGCGCTCACCCCCACCCACACCATACGCACGCACTCACACCCACCCACCCAGCAGAAGCGCTCACACTCAATCACGCTCGCACAGGCGCTAACAAACACACACGCGTTCACACCCACCACACGCTCTCACCAACACACCCAGTCACCACACCCTCTCACCCGCCCAGTCACCACACGCTCTCATTCACCCACCGACCAAGTAACATTATCTTTTAACGTTTTTTAACTATCGAATTTAGTGAGGCGTGAAGTACACGAAATAACATGTACCCCGATATGTCGTTCATTAAGAGCAGGTAAATCAACGTCTATGTAGCTTGTTTTACTGAACACTTAAGAAACTGCATAGACAGATCTGCCACCACATTATACGACTGTAGATCTGGGTCTGCGTAATGTGCAGAGCTGTAATGTTTAGCATTTATGCAAGTTTTGATTCAAATCTTTCACATATAGAAATTAAACGTCTTTGCATTTCCATTCTCATAAACTGATCAAGTGAATTTTGAGAAGACTATATTCACGTCAAATAGCTATAGACGGCGGAAAAGATACGACACATAAAGAGTACATTCATTAAGTCTGTTAGTGACAAGTTCCACTAATAAGAGTAATGGGAAGGGAATCGTATGTTACCATAACTTGATTTAAAAATCAAGTTTCGATAACATTTTTAAAAGCAGGTAAACTTAAAGAGTATGTGATTTTGATTTTTTAAGGTTGCTTTTAATAATTTTTCAGTTATATTTGCTACGATGTCTGCATAGTGACAGTTTAAAGTGATGGATAACACTAGGGCATCATGCCGCAGACATGAAACATGATGTCCCGCTTGTCACATTATTCTGATACCACGCCGACCAGTCCCAATACCAACCTTTCAATGCTAAGGGCCAAGTGAGGTAGCTGTTAGTATCATTTGGTTTGGTGCGACTCGGTTGGAGTACGAACCCACGACTTTCCGCAACCGAGGCGGACACTAACCACAAGGCCACAGGAGCAGTGGTAACAATAAGAATTTCCTTCTACCAGGTCTTAATTTTTAGTTCTTGCCAGCAGGAATGGTTCCATCAGAAGATGATTCGTAAATTATAGCCATATTTCTATCATAAAAATGCAACTAAAAATATTAAATAATTACGCTGCAAAACAAAATCAAGATGTATGAAAAACCGTGCCACTTTATTTCAGCTTTCCAGTGAATAGAATATCAATAAATATTAAAACCATGTCATTCTGAACAAACACGATATGCAACATCAGTTGTTTTAGTATATTGTAGAAATGCATAATACTTCTGGCATATACGCTAATTTCCTATATATACTCGTCAGTCAATAACTTTTATATGCTATTGAATCGGACTGCATGGCAGCGGCGGATTATCCTAAATTAGGTAATAAAGTTTGGACGCACGAATGCCGCATACGTGTTGAATTAGCACTTGTCATAGAGAGCGAAATTCGCAAAAAAGCATAGGACTGATGGCAACTTCAGGCAAGTTGCATGACCATAAATAAGTATTTTACCATTTTTCGTTTACATTGGCTGAATATTGCTTTGGCTGAATATTGCTTTTGAACTACATGGATACATAATTATATTATAAAAATTACTAGAAAGAAATGTATTTACGTCCCTAACATCTAGCAATCTACTCGATTCTGTTGTCGAATGGAATTAATAAATATGCTATCAGAATAGAAAGCAATGAGGTGCTTTAAGTTTCCGATGCACCGATACACTTTATACGATTCAGCAGTATCGGTTGTTCTAGTTCTATAGAAAAAAGCTGATAAATACCGCACACTAATTGTTTCAAAAGCTTTCAAGCTATTTAGTTTATAAAGACTATTATTTTGCATCGAATGATGTCTGCGTTTATGTTTGTAGTAAGTGCTATTATTTGAGCACACATGTCCACATTTCAAAATTACAGGGTAACTTAAATGCTATATTTTACGTTTTTTATGGGCGTTGCTTTCGCCGTGTTTGTTCACTTTATGTTTCATCAGATCACCACTTTGTAAACAGAATTTACCACAGATGTTACATTGGAATTTTGGATCCGGAATGTGCTTTCGCATGTGAACATTTAAATCTCCATACGTTTTGTAGGTCTTATCGCACATGTCACATTGGAAGGGACGCTCACCCGTATGTATTCGGATGTGTTTCTCCAGATCAGCAAAACGAGGAAATGATTTCCCACAATGGTCACAAGAGTACATGTCTTTCCCAGTGTGAGTATTTTTGTGATTGCGCAGACCACTGGGAGACATAAATACCTTCCCACAAACTTTACAAGTATAACTCGTCTCGTCGCTATGCACCTTGCTGTGCATTTGAAGGTTGTATTTTGACAGAAATTCTCTTTTGCAAACACTACATGAAAATTGGTATCTATTCAAAGGATTGTCACTATGTTTGAGTATATGAATTGATAGATAATTCTTACTTGTAAATTTCTCGCCACAATGTTCACATTCAAATATCTTTTTTTCGACATGAGTCCGTGCATGGCGTTTTAGACATTTTAAAGTTTTAAACTTACTACCGCAACTACGACAACAAAATAACCCATCTTTTGTGTGCATTTGTAAGTGTCTCTTCAATGTGTATAACGTGGAAAGCACCCTGTTACAAATCTGGCATATATTCTTCTGGCCTCTTTCTTTCTTCTTCGTTTTAGCGTCTTTACTCTGTTCGTCAGCCTTGTCAACTCTCATACCTTGCTCTAGCAAAGAATCTTCCTTGTTATGTTCAGAAGAGTCATCCACAGAATGGCTTGAAGCGTTAAAGGTAGAGGTCGAAATTATTGATTCTTGACCGTTCTCACCTGGTACCGTTGAATTCACACACATTTCATGTCTGATAATGCCACTAAATTCTTCATTTAAGATTTTGTCTGATACAATTTTCGACATTGCCTGTTCTTTCTTTGAGTTTGTGATAATGGAATCAGATGGTCTAGGCTCAAAAACTGTTTGGCTATCCGATGTTGAGGTGAAGCTTAAGCCATTCTTAACCGCTGGTTTAACGCAAGATGCGATTTCATTTGCAGTGTTTGTCCTATTTGATTTGTAGTTTCGATTCACCGACGAAAATAAGTCCTCGTCCACGTTACTGGATAATCCAGAATAATTCAGCGTGTCGCTATTGGTTTGTAGCCTGCCTCTTTTCCCTAAATCCTTGCTTCTTTGAATGCTATTCTTTTCGACAGATTTTAACTTTTCTGCGGCGACGTAAACAATATCTGCCGCATTATCCAACGTCATTTCTTTCCACTCTTTTGTATCCATAATATCTTTTCATAGTTTCTTCAAAATCGTTGACATTCACTGTATTTTGGTCATTGCATAATAGCTATGATTTTCAAGGAACGTGGTTCCTGTCTTCGCAGCTTTTGATTGGTCTTTGTTTAACTATAATAAAATCAATACCTACTGAAACAACTCGTTCCACCTATTTTTTCGTTATTACACAAGTTGACAAATATTGGAGAATAATTTAATGATCTGGCCCCAGCTCTTTAACTGACTTATTTTCCAGTCTCCAATTCTGTTAGCAGAATGAGTATTAGTTTGTACTGAGTAAGCTCTTTTCTTTATTGCTCATTTCGTCCATTTACAAAATGCATTATTCAAGCAACGGTAGCAAGGTTATCTCGTCTCTTAAAGGCTCTATATCAGTCTGAAAATATATAAACAAATATGCACAGGTAAGTTTTTTTTTAATCGGCATAATCATTCGTGGTTCAATCGGTCTTTTATACGGATTTTCGGTACAAATAATGTAGTTTTGTGTATTGTGATGGTGGTACCTTTCAATGTCCTTTCAATCTAACGTTCACATACAAGACAAGGTCTTGCGTTACCAACCTATCTATAACAACTTCAGTTCCAGGAAATGGGAATGTAACGGGTTGTGTTATGTGATTTAATAGTCAATAATCGATAACAAAACGATATTTGTATCTATGCAGTGTAACAGGATAACCGAGTTTGCGATTTTCAGATTACAAAAAAACCTGCATTAGCCCACGGCCAAAATATTATATATATGGAGCAATGTATAAACTCCCTTAACTCTTTGCTAACAGTTCCACTGGCTAAACAAAAGGTTTATTTACAGTCACCGATCACCATCGATTCTTGGGTTAGACAATTGGTTCCTACCACTTTGGTCTGCAACGCCTGATCACCATCAACATGACTAGCAACGTTAGAATCCGAAGAACTCGGAAAATGTATATAGAGCACAGCTCAACATTGCACACGCTGCTCTACACAGCACACGCAGCTCTACAAAATTGTACACATCATACGCACAAAGCACAACTGAAATATTCAACACTGTAATATTCATTATATTCGTATATATATGGTAGTACGCAACGACGGTATATACGGTTCAGAAGAAAATTGGTGAATTACAAGATTCATAATCCATTCAACGGTCATTCACTAAATACAATCTTGTAGAGTTCTTGCTAAACCACAGGTAAGAATAGAAAATATTAGCATTTAATAAACAGCACATACTAAATTAGTCGAAGCGATAGAAATACGAAATCAAGCATGATAATAAAATAGATATAACTTACAATACATACACACTAATAAATTACATACCTCTACAGCTGGAGATATGAAGGTCACAAGGTAGATCTACGATTGACAAAACAGTCCTTAATGTTGGGATTGATTTTAGCGTGATGCATTTATACACAGGAAATGTAGCTCAAGATCGTCTGTGCAATTCATGTATTCGGGTTTTCCCACCTAAAGCTTTCCGCACGTGCGGCGCAAGATAAAACAAACTCACTGTTTCGAAATATTGTAGAATATACAATGATCACCCTCGGGTATCGTTGTACACGGAAAAAGAAACCCGAATACATTTATTTAATAAAGGAATACATTTTTACAATTCAGTGACATGCAGGACATTTAAGGCAATACCATTGTCGTAGTAAGTTCTGAATATCGGCGTTTAGTGTCTGACTAGTACATTAATATAGAATTCAATTTACTGTTGCGCATGTGTCGGGACAAATGGCCGCAGACTTATAATTGGTTCATTATGTCACCCACCCACTCCCCGGTCAAAGAACACAATAACAAAATTTTTGTTTTCAAAACATTAATGGTAGAAACGTTCGTGGTCATGCTTAAACAAATGTATTTTCAACCGATAACTAAACATATGATGAGTAAATAAAGCCCCTTACAATGACATTGTTAACGTAGAATTGACGTAAGTGACTGGACAGATATGGGCTGAGGATATTAGTTTTACGTGTCCGTCGTAATTAAAAATTTAGGTGGACATGATCCCGCTTTTTAACAAAGATGTAAAAACAAATTATCAGAATGGAATATTTGGAGCATTGCCATGTTATGTTATAAATTTGGATTGCATTCTTTGCCCAAGGAGGAATAGTCCAGTTTCTCAACCAGTAATTAGGTTGGTTCCCTTTTTCATATCCATTTATTCATGGGCAGTCTCAGATCGAAAGGGAGAGAAAAAATATATTCTGGCCTCCTTTTGCTGAGGTGTCACTTGGGCGATTAGGGTATTTGTTACATCGTTGTGTGTAGAAGTACTGAGTTCGAACTGCAAGAGGAAGATAGAATACGGATGACAAATGGCGTAGCAACTATTTTATAAAAATTAAACAACACTCAGAGAAGGTTATACATGTAAGGTGATACATTCACGATACAGAAAGACACAAAAACTATTATACTTATTCAAAGCATACCAGCAGCTTACGATTCTGGAATCTTTCCTTTTGACGTGAATAAGTATATATTCAATGAACAAATGACATACAATATATTCTTAAAATATAAGAATAGGAAGAATTTCAATATTTCTACTTAAAAAGAAAAATCATTTCTCGTAAGAACCAATCATTAGATGTAGGGTCAGATATACAGAAATATCATGTTTTGTAGATTCAAAGGCATTTCATTTTTAAATCATGTAATATAGAGCATAAATTTGGTAGAACTTCATTGGGTCTTTGTTTTTAAAACTCAAGACTATAGTTACAATGCATATAAATTTATAGTAAGTTCAAGCAATCTGTAAACACTATAGTTCATAATTAATATTATAGAATATAAGAATTCATCATGTTACCAGAGAAAACTAATTTACTTTCCATGAGTTTTTAAATCCAACCAGGTATGAATAAGAAAGTCTTTAAGCTATATATATATATATATTTCTTACATGCATTTGGAAGTCAGAATTCTGAAGTCAAGTGGCGTAGCAGAACTTAATTGAGCTCTTGGCGCTGTATATTTATATCCTGTTTTGAAAGGCATGGAGTGCGTACATCTGTCTCATTAAAGCTAAAGGTTGTTATATGCGCATTCCATTTCTTTGTCTGTTAGATAAATATCACACCACCTGACTTCAGAACCCAAGACCTTCTTGACGTTTGTTTTCAGCTTACGTATGGTGTGAATGTAGTTGCTGATAAAGTAGTTTTCCTGAACTCAGCTGTTCCTCAATAAGTGACATATGGGAGGAATCAATGTGAAGTACCGTGTTATTCAAGTGCTATACATTATAACACTATAAAGAATTATTAAATTTTAATCGATAACATTAAAAAAATATTTTAGAAATCATCAAAACTTGAATCGTAACCGCCACACTGATCAATTCTTGAACTGCTTTTAAAATTCATAAGCCTTAGGAGAAGACTGTTTTCTTATTATGTCTAGTAGTGAGAGAAATTATATTCAGGTTTATCATCTGCATGCTACAGTCCTTTGTCTGACGGCAATTATATCCCGGTAAATCATCTGTATAATTCAGTCCTTTGTAGGGAGCGGAACTATATTCTGGTATATAGTCTGCAGTTGTTGTTGTTGTTGTTGTTGTTGTTGTTGTTGTTGTTGGGCTTAACGCCATTTTTCAGCACACGATAGGCTATTCAAGGGGGCCAGTATTAATGGTGGAGGAAGAAACCGGGAAATCACCGGAAAGAACCACCGACCCACGAGAAGCTACTGGCAAGCTTTCTCACATATATACATTAGCCGATTCCTAGACTAGAACACATGCAGACAAAGGTGAGATGGCAGTGATCCGTAACGGACAGCGCTTTAGACCACTCGGCCACTCGGGGCCCCCTCTGCAGGCAGTAGTCCGGTGTAAGTATAGAAATTATGATATTATGGTGACGTTCACCCTGCTTAATGAAAGCAGCAACACCACTCAGTCTCAATGGCATAGGGCGGGGATGATTTCATATTATATATCTGGACAAATCGCTATCGTCAGAGGTCTAATATTTCAGTTGGCCACACTTCACCTCCCTCAATTTGACAAAAGATATGCAACGGTTTTATATCGTAAACCTACCTTACTATGAGCTACTAATAAACTAACCACCCATCGATATATTCCATGTACACAACCCTGGCATAGATCATAATGCAGAATATATGTGATGCACGTATATGCCTTCGTTTCATTGAAAATGGTTAGAAAATACTTGAAACGTGCATTATATCAGAAGCTACATCTCACGTGAAACCCCTTCCCACTGACCCCAGGCTTAAGACTGCCATGTTCACGGATTGTCACTTCTGGGAGCAACATAGACTCGTAAGAGAATTAAAGAAAGAGGAGTTAAATCTCATACTTATCACAGAATCTTCGGAGGAAAGGAGATGCGTGGACATCTGAACAAATAGATGAGAAATATATTCTTAAGATCATTATCTGGAATGAAATAAGCACAGTATCCGTTGACGTGTCAAAAATGTCTCTGGATTGGTTATTGACTAGGTATACTGCTGTTATTATGTGTGGTGATCGAGGTCAATAACCTTTTGTCGACTCTTCTCTACATGACTGGTTAAAAGAACTCGTAGATTATTCCGAGGAAATGCTTGATGATCATTGAGCAATTGATGAATCGATGAAGGAATTTAAATCGCCTGATTCAGAATTTATAACAATAAACGAATTACTCGCTTTCTTCACGGTAACAAAATCAATTAGCCGAACAAATCAAGTATTACTCCATGTTATGAGTGGTAATCGATGTTGCGAGTGGAACAAAATACGATTTACCAAATTATCCATAATCCATGTGAAGAGTTGAACAAAAACAATAACATCTTTACAATAAATAATTTTAAATGGACATTCGGATTTGGACACGTATGCTATTGAACAAAAGCGACAGCCTCTTTACGATTCTGATTGGACCACGTAGTCATTCCACGTGACTGAAACTAGTACAATTTCCACATATTGTTGAACAGAAGCCCAAATGTTGGAAGTATGTAAGCACTTTAGTAAAACACTTTTGTAGTCCTGTGTCTTTATTATTGTTAGAAAGACATGCTTCCAACCTCATGGTCAATAGTAAATGAATTAGGAACGAACTACCAATGCATGCTTGCCAACCATAACGATATCCCGCAATTCCTACGGCAATGACGCATAGAATACGGAATTAACGGCACTAATTAAGGATATTCGCTTGTTTTGGGGTAAAGTCTGATACTGGCTCATTCAGTTTTCATTCTGATATGGAATATATATATATTAGTTTCAGTGGGAATAGTCGGAGAACCAGATCAACTTTACCAGAGTACCTCAGACGCTTTAAACTATACATATTTTGTGATGCAAAGCGTATGAATGATCAAGCTTTTGCTCTCTTACTTGTGTATATAGTTTACATACGAATAAATGGAATATTTAGATTATTGGGGGCAAATAAATAAGGAATGCAACAATTACATGTAGCGGACATAGTGTGTTGATTTGAGTATATCACATGGAGGAATGTACGACATTTTGTCGCATTCGCCTTCTTGAAATTTAATTTGTTTTAAAGATCTGTGTCATGCTGAGATATAAAGAAGCCATTGAAATTCGTAGATTTTGAAAGTGCAGTTTGTGAAACTGTGCTGGAGGTAATTAAGGTTCCAGTGAACTTTACAAGTTTGGATTTTTATGCTTAACATTCGAAAAAATAGGAGTTCATGAAAATTGGTTCCACCTGACTGACAACTGCTCCAACTTACACAAAAAATCGACTGCCTTAATGAGGTCTTTCTAAGGTTAACAAGTTTGCATTTGAATCTACAAAGCAAAAGATGTCGGTATCTAAGAACCAACATTTAATAATTTGTCCGTACGACAAAGTGATTTTAGTATTAGTTAGAAATATCGAATATTTTGCTATATTTTAAGTATAGTTTGGTGTTCAATAATATGCAATTATTTTCGTCAGGCTCAAATAATTATTTTAAGTTAGTAAGCTTTGAATGAGAATAATAATTATATTTGTCATTTTGTGTCTTGAATGTATCACTTTTCATTTGTGACCTTCTGTATTGAGTATAGTTTAATAGTAATAAACACAACGTTGCTATGCCAGTGGACTTAATAATTCTGACTTCCTTTTTGTAGTTCGAACCCCATACAAACAACTCTGCACATCAGTGATGCAAAATACACCGGAGTTACATTTTCGCAAAAGGAGGCCAATTTTTGTTTGTTAGTCAGGTGAGTGTCTGTCTCTCTGTCTCTGTCTGTCTGTCTTTCGATCTGAGAATGCCGATCATTAAATAGAAATGAAAAGAAAATCAGCATTATTTTACTGGAAGAGAAACTAGAGTTACTAGACTATAGAACCCCGTAACAAAGAGTACAATCTGAAATCAAAACATAACACATGCATTCACATATTACTCACATTCATGTTCTATTTTGTGCAGTATTAATGCGTACACAATTAAACATGTAAATTAAGCAAACACACATATACACAATACGTAACCTTTGCATAATTTTGTTAATTTAGTCGGCTGAAACGCCCCAAACATGAGTGCCGAACCGTCTATATTGACGTGGCGGGCGGCAACACTACATATATAATGAACGGTTCGTTCAACCATCTAAGCTATCATAGTGAAACAAAACTTCCGGACTGAATCGTTTTGGTTGAAATGGTATGTACCCAATATCACCAGCCGCTGCGGCCTGCCAGGAGTGAAAGAGGAGGTGAGGGCCGGAGAGAGTTTAGCGGGATGTTTGTGGGAACCGTGCGTGCATATACGACTATAATTGCTAAATGAATGAAATCTAAGCTATCATAGTGAACCGAAACTTCCCGACTGAATCGTTTTGGTTGAAATGGTATGTACCCAATATCACCAGCCGTTGCGGCCTGCCAGGAGTGGAAAAGGAGGTGAGGGTTGGAGAGTGAGGTTAGCGGGATGTTTGTGGGAATTGTGCGCAGCCCAATTTGTGTTTCGCGTGATACACTAAGGAACAAAACAATTTACCTGCCGCAAAATACTGCAATCAGAACAACTCCACGACTAAAATCCAGCAGATAATATGAATGATGGTGACGATGATACTAACAAAGATGCTGCCGATAATAATAACCATAATTGCCATCATCATCAATAACTAATTATTCTCCTTTTCATGTATTTGTACGAGCTGTATTTTGTCCATCAGTCATTATTTTTATATCTTTTATAAATCATGAAAAAAAAAATATACTGAAATTAGTTTAAAACCCTTTGCAATCGGAGACTTATTACTCACTGACACGACATTACAAAGGCATTAAATTTCATAAATATTCATGATTTTCACTGGAAAATGTTGTAATTTTTTTCCCGTTTCCGTTTACTTTAGTTAAGGTCTATGTACATGCATACATTTAACATGGCCTGCATCTGTTTTGATAGAAAGAGGGATATATGTAGTCAGTCTGTTATCTATAGTGCATACGTTAACAGAAGTAAACGGTAATGACGCTGTAGACGATACAAAATCGGTATCCATGTGCAATCATTATGACTAACACATTACCTGTAGTATTATTTCCAGGGAGGATATCTATTTTACCTCAATATTTGTGTACAAAAAATATTGTGGATGAAATATATTTCTTTCTCAATAAACCAGAGGAAGAATATGTTTAAGCCTCCCGCCCCGCTTATTTCTCTTACACTATTCTTCCACCCAGGAACACACACACACACACACACACACACACACACACACACACACACACAGACACACACACTAGATAATTTTGCCGGAAACTAATATTTTGATTTCTGAATTTTAGAAAGTATATTTACTTTTATTCCAATTTATTTGCTGTTAAAAGTTTTAAGTGACGCTGTTAGTCTCGGACGATTGAGGCCGTGGGTTTTAACCCTAGCAAGGTCATAATAAACGCTTGTTACAACGGTACTACCATCCGTCTGATTTAACTTTCAGCTTTATGAGGTAGTGTTACGTCTGGTCGGCCTGGCGTGAGGATAATGTAATCAGGTAGAGCAATGTGCTACATGGCCGTGTGTAAATAACATTAATGCTTTCAGTTGCTATTTTGTTCGCATTTATTTGTACGTATTATTATTATTATTATTATTATTATTATTATTATTATTATTATTATTATTATTATTATTAATGTTATTATTATTATTATTATTATTATTATTATTATTATTATTATTATTATTATTATTATTATTATTATTATTATTATTATTATTATTATTATTATTATTATTATTATTATTCAGTAGAGTTATGCAATTGTCTGTCATCTGTCGTCTCTTTGTCCGTTATCACAAGTTTGTTATCCTTACTCTCCCTTAACTACTTGGAGTAGGACCATAAACCTTTCCACGCACATTCATCCTAGGGTCTGGTCTAGTTGACCTTGAAAATTTTGCTGCTCGAAAATTAAATATGCCCACTAGCGCTTTCATCTTAAAAATCTTGTCATCGCTGCTCTTGCTGATCGGGTGATAGAATTAAAATACGGTTTTTGCTGAAAAACTTCTTATGATGTCTAGTTTTGACCCTAAATTAAAATCGTGCTTATGATATCTCCAATATGGTCACCATGGAAACCATCTTGAAAATGTAGCTATTGTTATTCTTACTGCTGGATGATAATATCAGCATGGGTTTTTCACTGAAGATGCCTTATGATACATAATTGATACTAAATAAAATAAAATGGTGTGGACTAAACTAGTGCCGATCTGATGTTGACTATGCCCGCAACGACAGTCATCTTGAAAATATTGTCATCTCCATTCTCCAATAGAGAAAGTGATGTTGACGAGAGATTTTCTTCAAAACGCTTCTTGCCATGTTCATTTGATTTGAAATTGCAATAGTGCTGACTGGACATCCTGTGTGACCACCAGACAATGGCCATCTTGAAATTACTGTTGTATCATGCTGAATTTGAATGGTTGATTGATTGATTGATATTTTTACGGCGCATCAGCACTATGTGGCTATTTAGCGCCAAACATTAGTTTATATCCTTCTTCATTCACAAATGGTAAAATAATTCTATCGACCAGCGATTGGAGACCAAAGAGTCAAAAGGTAAAAATGTGAACGATTGTAAATAATTAAAAGTTTCCCGATCAACGGGGTGTGCAAATGTATGATAACAAAACATATGATTGGCAATTAAAATCTATCGACTGCATAAATATAACACAAAACTAAACAAGGTGATAAAACAAAAGCTATAACTTACTATAAATGTTTGCTTCCTTAAGGAAGTCTATAATGTTGGTAATGTTAACTGTATCAAAGAGCTCCCTCATGTCTTGCACAACGTAGTAATGATTACGCGTAGGTTCAAGATCGAAGCATTCCAGCATGAAGTGCTTAACGGTGAATGGTTCATTACAAGCTATGCACTCTGGTGGGTCTTCTCCTTTTAATATGTAGGAGTGTGTTAAATAAGTATGACCGAGTCGAATTCTTGCAATGACTACCTCCTCTCTACGGACGGATCTGTAGGAAGGGGTCCATTCTCCTAAGGTTGGCTTGATGGCATGAAGTTTGTTATTCACGGCATCATTCCATAATGCCTGCCATTTCTGGCGTAAACAGTCTTTGATACAACGTTTAAAATCAGTATAGGGTGCTTTAAAATCAGTTGGTTCTAGTAATAAGGCCATTTTAGCAGCACGATCTGCTTTATCATTGCCTTTAATTCCTACATGGCTGGGTAACCAACAGTATACTATATTGTGGGAGGTACTCAGCTCAGTATGCTTAAGGAGAATATTTGCTAATAATGGATTCTCCAGTTTTCTGTTATGTAGTGACTGCAGTACTGATAGTGAGTCGGAGAATATTATGCTATTTGAAATACGCTTGCTTGCAATGTATTGCAAAACAAGGTCTATTGCTCTAATTTCGGCTGAAAAAATGGATGTACCATTTGGCAAGCACACTTTGGTTGTGTGGTTTCCACTTACGAAGGCTGCAGCAGCCTTTTCCTCATCTTTTGATCCATCGGTATATATTTTTGTATATTTTTCAAATTGTGAGAGGAGTTCATGGTAAGAGTTGTGGAAAATGGAAGGGTTTGTCTCCGGTTTTTTTCCATCATGTAACGTAAAAATTACCCTTGGTTGCTGAAGTAGCCATGGGGGTGTAAGGTAATAACCTCCTTGTTTCACTACCCGTAAACTACCGTATAAAATCCAGGTAAACTGATGACTAACGGTCACCTGTAAAATATTGAGAGAGGCTAAACTGATAGATCTTATCTTTTCCGACTAAAATTTTATTTAAAGAAATAATGTTTGAAAAATTTAACAGTAGGAAACTGTAATGAAACATGAGGTATAAAATAATATCACTTACCTTCCTCGCGTTCGTTCTAATGCGTAGTTTAATTTCCACCTTCCACGTGTTAACTGTAATCGCCACGCTCTAATGCGTAGTTTAATTTCCGCCCTGCACAGCATATGTTATCTGATGAAAAGATAGCGGCAGACTGATAATAAAACCCGTCTTGCTGTCTTTAGTCTAGTTCGTGAACATTCCACGCATGCGCCTGTTTTAGCAAATTCAACAACCTCTGCTTACCTGGATGACTCACTCCCTACACCTGTTGTTTTGTATTGTTACAAAATACCTGCACCTGTTGTTTTGTAAACTACGTGATACCACCTTTGGTAGTAAAATGACGGAGGTTCTGTTAACTTACCTGGATAGTATAAGGAAGTTTACCTGAATACCGATCATATACATGACATGTAATAACAGAGAAGGGGTGTGTGTGAGCTGAAGACCTTACTAATACTTTTGTAAAAATAAGGGGTGGGGATAGTTTAGGACTATAGTTTATATTTGTTTGGAGGGGCAAAAAAAGGGGTTTGAGCTGAAAACCTTGTTTTCCTATACTACTGTAATTTCCATGATTTGATACTGGAAAGTGTTCCAAAATGTCTAAGGCGATTCGTTCCATTGGTGTAGCAACTGTATACATTGTCATGGGAGCTCTGTTAGCTTTATTCAAACGATATTGTAAACCTAACACCCTATAATCCAATGAAAACACTACTTAAACAACACACTTCATCTCTAATAAATCTGTGGGCCGAAACGTCCCAACCGAATAGTCCCAATTCGCAGCAAGGGACCAAATCTTCCCTGGCAAAACTGGTTGTGGTTCTAAAATACTCGGCCTAAGTCATAACATCTTTACCGTCCCGCCCCATCACCTGCTTTGCTATGTATAAATAAACGATATAATATCGGCAGAATACAGAAGAATGATAAAATGGAAGAAGTGACAAGAGGAAAAAGAAAAAAAAGAAAAAAGAAAATTGAGCTAATAATAATATTTTTAAATAAATTATGGTGGAAATTTACATGTAGTTAAACTAAAATAAAATATCAACTTAAAATTAAACGGTGTTGTAACTTTTGCATCTTACCTCAATGTGTTTCTAATACAGCTCCAACATATCTCCACCAAATGCTATGACAGAGTTACTATCGTCCGTTGACTTAGAGCTCACACTGGCACAATTACAAATTCCACTGCGAGTTGCTAGGCTACAACATGAATAGATGCCTCTAAACAGCGAATCGGGCATTATGGCTTGTATGAGGCGCCGTAGCGGACAAAAGCTGATCCAACTAGAACGTTGCCGTTGAAATTTTAATTTGTTCAAAATTCAAATTTCACGTTTCGTATCAAGAATGCTTGTCCTTAAAGTTCCTTTTTTTCTGGGCCAAGATTTTAAATTATATCTGTTGAAAATTATATTTTATGTGTCGAATTTTTAGATTGTGTTGTTGAAATTTCACTGTTATATGTATATAATTTCTTACTTACATATCGGTTCAAATAGTTTATTTTTAAAGGGCCAATTCATATGATGAATATTTTGATTTCATCTGTTAAAATAAACAGCGCTGGGATAAAAATTCGATGTCCAATGTCAAGTTTTTCGACTGTACCATTTAAATTACATGGCGGTTGTTTAAATTTTAATGTCATATGTAGAGAGTTTTTAATTTAACATGCTGAATCACATTGATTGTCCTGAAAATCCAATTTCATATTTTGAATTTTTAGATAATATGTGTTGAATTACACAGGGGTGGTTGTACATTTTATTGCGCTTGTCAGAATTTTTATTTTTATATGGTGAAATGATGTGTTGGTGTTAAAATTAACATTAAACAATGTCCACTTTAACAATTCAAAATAATATCTAGTACTAATATAATCATTCGTTTATTAAATTAGGAGGCTCCATTATATTTCATGCATTTACGGTTTGAAAGAGGGGCCCCGAGTGGCCGAGTGGTCTAAAGCGCTGTCCGTTACGGATCACTGCCATCTCACCTGTCTGCGTTGGTTCGAGTCTAGGATTCGGCGAAAGTGGATATGTGAGAAAGCTTGCCAGTAGCTTCTCGTGGGTCGGTGGTTCTTTCCGATGATTTCCCGGTTTCTTCCTCCAACATTAATACTGGCCGTTGAAAAAGAGCGTTAAGCCCAACAACAACAACAACGGTTTGAAAATTACCATTCACTGGTAAAGAAGTGCTATGAATTTCTTCGCTAGAGGTCGCTCTCGTAAACGGACCGCGTTATGTTTTAAACAAGGTGGTTGCCTCAGGTTGCTGTTAAATTCAGCAGATGAAATCTAACCATTAGCCATGTGAAAAAGTTACATACAACATCTGAATCAAGGTTTCTCGACCAATGATTTCAACCACCGCTGTGTAGTTCAAAATATACAGTGTACAAGGTCGACATAGGAAATTGAACTTTTAAACCATCACTGCATAATTCCACATATAAAATCTAAATTCTCGATCAAAAAAAAAAATGAAACTTTAAAGGTATGCAATTTCATCCAACACAAGATATTGGATAACTCGACATACGACAGCGAAATTTCGAACTGTAATTTTCTCATTGGACCAGCTTTTGTCCGCTATGGCGTATCGTAGGATTTATCAGTTTGCGGGAGCTCACCTATCAGCCCGAAGCCACTATACCCTAGCATTATTTGTTGTACAAAGCGCCGTAATTTCCTAAGCCGGGTCGGTTCTATATCGGAATCTCTTTCTTTTCTCGAGCCAAATTTACCCGCCTGGTTTAGAGCAGGTCACATTTCCCCAAGCGAAATGTACATGGCTGGTGTGGAGCACGTGAAAATGATACGTACATTGCTGGATTTGAGCACGTGGCAATATCACAACGTTATCGTACATCCTAGGTTTTGAACACTTTTAAGCAATATGTACATGGCTGGTTTTGAGCACGTGGCAATATTACAAAACGTTGATACTGATGAAACTCCAGTTTAGGATATAACCTGTTGTTGTATAGTATATCAAACGTGGTTAAATACATAATTGATAATGTGGACCTAAGGAGTAACTAACATGTCATTACTTAAAATAAGTTGACCTTCTTTTGGCTACAAAGGTTAGTAAAAGGACTACCGTATCCTCTTTACTGCTGCTGCTGCTGCTCTCTCTCTCTCTCTCTCTCTCTCTCTCTCTCTCTCTCTCTCTCTCTCTCTCTCTCTCTCTCTATTGCTATGCTGTTCAATCTAATAAACACACACGTACACACGTCGTGTGCGCAAGCGATACTGCACAATATAATAACATGTCTGTACTTTTGTACGAAATTCGTATGAATATAAGAGCATTTAATTTTTAGTGTCCCAAGAACAAGGTTGACAGATTATATAACTATATATTTATATTAAACTGATTATATCGACAAATTTCGCTACTTACTGACTCCAGGCAGCAAACTAGCACATGTAATACATTTTGACACGGTTACAATGTGGGAGACCAGGAAATATATACAATATTCATAAAGTTTTTCATTTTGAACGGGTCAGAAGAATTATAATTTTATTTTACAGATCTTTTTAATGCAATTACTAAAATACTCCATTTTGATGATATTAAATACAGATTTCCATTTTTGTGCCATTCTCAGCCCTTCTTGGAAGCTTTTCACAATTAAAGAGAACAGTTATTTGATTTGCAGAATAATGGAGTGAACCAATTTCCCGTATCAACTAATCATAAATAATGTACTCAAGAATGATTCAATAATGGTCTTATTTTATGAGTGTCATATTTTTAAAAACAAATGAAGAAAAAATGATTGTAAAGAGTTTTTCAGATTGAACATTGTTTAATTTATTAAAAAAGTATTTCAAAAGTTTATTTAATGATTAATACAGAATGTTTACAGTTCATAAGAAGACTGTCTTACTGTGCACACGGAACTATGAAGAAGAACATTATGGCTAGATAATGATTTTTGAGGTGGGTGGGTGGGCAACAGACAGGTGCCTTTCCCCTCTCTTAGCCAAAAAATAAAGGTTTTTATGTATTTATGTGCCCCCCCCCGATGTGTTGCAAATGTTTTATTTACAAAAGAATTTGGAAAAACCCAGATTTTGACTTAGTTGGTTTTTTTCCCCTTCCTTTTGTTATCTAAAAGGTGTCCTCCATTCTGCAATTACATTCAGGGGCCCCGAGTGGCCGAGTGGTCTAAAGCACTGTCCGCTACGGATCACTGCCATCTCACCTCTATCTGCGTGGGTTCGAGTCTAAGATTCGGCGAATGTGGATATGTGAGAGCTTGCCAGTAGCTTCTCGTGGGTCGGTGGTTCTTTCCGGTGATTTCCCGGTTTCTTCCTCCACCATTAATACTGGCCGCCATGTATAGCCTTTCCTGTGCTGAAAAATGGCGTTAAACCCCACAACAACAACAGCAATTACATTCATCAGATCAGAAAGGTTCATCCATTTTTTTGTTACCAGTGACCCTTGCCAGGGGTCGCCTAAGTCCTGCGAGTGTTATATATTGTAGATGCAAATGTAAGGACAACATAAAATGTATACCAACATTTTTTTAATTGTTATTACAGTATGGACAAATTATTTTATTTTAATTTTGTTTAAATTTAGATTTAGTATGAGTGTTACGATATAAATTTTGAGTAGAAATAAAAACAGTGAAACTCACTCTAAACAGTGTTAAAGCTGCTTTACGTGGACCGATGTTTCAGTAACTTGTATTGGGAGTACTTTCCACACACACACACACACACACACACACACACACACACACACACACACACACACACACACACACACACACACACACATATATATATATATATATATATATATATATATATATATATATATATATATATATATCTATATATATATATATATATATATATATATATATATATATATATATATATATATATACACTTGTTGACCTTCTTACAACTGTTATGTTTTGATATTTCCTTCAAAAACAATTGCCCCAAGGTTTAATAGGGTTGGGTTCAGTCGTTCGGGACACAAACGGAATAATAGTTGACCGGTTTACTACTCTGATAAGAAATTGTTTCCCAGAGAACAATTAAGAATCTTATCCCCTAGAGTTCGTGAAAGTCTTTACGAATGAAAACTCAGGGTCAAAAGTTCAGGAGAGTATAAGACAGGTGGATTGAAATGTGAATGACACATTTATCAGGATAAAAACAAACTCTTCTGGTTGGGACAGAAAACACACGCATTGTCAGCGTGTTACTGACATGATGCATTTGGTACCCAAATCCAAGGGTTGTCATTGTTGTTGTTTGGGCTTAACGTCATTTTTCAGCACACGATAGGCTATTCATGATGGCAAGTATTAATGGTGGAGGAAGAAAAGAAAATGGAAAATCACCGGATAGAACCACCGACCCACGGGAAGCTACTGGCAAAATTTCTCACATATCCATGTGATATTTCTCACCTTCGCCGAATCATAGACTCGATCCCACGCAGAGGTGAAATGGCAGTGATCCGTAACGGACAGCGGTTTAGACCACTCGGCCACGCGGGGACCGTATCTAAGAGTAAAGTAAATCCATTCAATTGTAACGAACTTAATCAGCAGAACGAATCGTGTCTCGTTTTCTTTTCAACTATTACAAAATTAATAATCCATGTTACGGGTGGTAGTCCAAGTCAGAGTGGTACAAAGTCGATTTATCAAAATTAGCCCTAATCCACGTTACGAGTAGTAATCCAGGTTAAGAGTGGAACAAAAGCAAAAGCCTCTTTACAATAATTAAAGGGTATAAACATCCCTTAACAAAAAGGCAATCCGTTCACGAGATTAGCGTTCCTTAGGTGGGACCATCTGATTGGGACACGTAGATGTGCCACGTATTCTCGGGATACACAAAAGCCGAGCCTATTTGAATCTTCCATTGTTAGTCCCAGATCAGAAAAGAGTGTCTGTCTTTATTTGCAGGTGAAAATTTCCTATTGCTTACCTTTAAAGATTTTTGTAGTAACTTGTAGCTGCAATATTTAAGTGAGTTCTCTTTTTATGTACTACTAAAATGTAATAAAATATTTTATTGTTTCTATGTTCATTTGTATGAATTCACTAGCTTCATAGTATTCTTTAGACAGTACAGTATAATGTCCAGTGATCTTTTGCAGGTTGTTATTCTAAATTAAATGAAACAAAATATATTTCTTGAAATGATTATAGCACCAGTCGTAATTATTGAATTTTAGGCTTCAAGCAATATTTAATCACATGTATTGTATTCTTAAATGTAGGAAACTTTACCAGCATATGAAGTCCTTGTTATTTTTATGGAATCCCTTTATTATTTAATATTTACCCATGTGTTGTGTACTGTTTGCCCATATTCTGCATATTAACTTTCCTGAGGCTTTTCCATCAGCCTTCCCACTTCGCGTGGCACCTTGTGGTATAGACAATTTCACAGTTATTATCTCCCCTTAAAAACACCAGAGGGCGTCTCGGTTCAACTCACTTCCGGATAGTTCAGTCAATAAAGATGGCAGATGTAGATCAAGAAAATGTGACAGACCGCTCACATTCTGCAAGCAAGATCGATATATTACTATCTTAAAAAGAAATTTTGTCAATATTTGATCAATTGTCTTTTCATCATTTATATTTTCAGTAACTTACGCAGCTTTCACAAAATGTTCTCTGCCAAATTCATAACTTCAATATTTTTCCATTACTATATCATGCTCTAGTTTGTATCATTTGATTGTGCGAAAGTGTATCGCAGCTTAAAATGATTTTTACTGCAATTTATCTCGCTCGAAGAATAATGAAATTATGTTGGTTTTTTACAGCTTTAATCATTGCAATTAATGGAGGTTGAACGACAACGAGAAAAAATTCTAACTTCCATATGATAGGTGGGTACTGAATTTATTGCGCGGAATATATATATATATATATATATATATATATATATATATATATATATATATATATATATATATATATATATATATATATATATATATATATATATATAATCGATGTAGACAGTTGCATTTCTATTAATGTTCATTATATTATTCAGGAAATAACTTGAGTTATATTTAGGAAGGATATATTTTTTCAAAATGCACAAATGTCATCCACGGTTGAACATATTATATTCACTATGTTTGTATATGACATTTGTGGCTCTTCCCTATCTTCCTGTCTGTCTATACGTCTGTCTGTCTCATTTCGATCTGGTTCATGGGTATGTATATGTATGTATATACTTGAATGGATGTGTTCGCATACGTAAATTACATAAACATACTTCTTGTTAAAAACGAGCATATAATTGTTCTAAGATAGAAGGAGTGACTGATAGATAAAGACAACAAATATGAATATTTGTGACTATCCATTTATTATTGACTTGAAGATCATGTTCTTAAAACCAGTCTCTTTTAAATCATCCTGTCTTCAATTTTATATCCGGTCACGTGGACCAATATTGACTTAAAAGGCGAACTAAAGTAATAGTACGGAATCTGTGACATAATTGGATCTTTTAAACTTAAATATTTTTGATGCATGGAAAGTCAAATAGAATTAAAGTAAATCTAAGAAAGCTGTTTCAGATGAATTTGTTGGTGGCAATCAGAAATGATGTCTAAAGACTCTTGCAAATTTGCGAGTTATTACAACGTGCCAGCATAGGCAAAGAAAAATCATGCTGAAAGTTATTGCATGCACCGTCCGATGCTTGATGTTCCAAATTCTGAGAAAATCAGTGAGAATGTAAATAATTAAATATTAGGTTGAATGAATGCATGGCCATGTTTGACTAGACAAGGCAAGAAAAAATATGTCTATGAGGAAATACCTTTTTGATTGTTTAAAAATGTGAGAACCCTTCCTCCACCTCCAGACAGAAAATGAATAAGAAAACGTCATTTGTGCATGTTAATTAATCTGAATATTGCATATATTCACCCAAATATGAATAAATATTCAATCTGCATGATTTACATTCCTTTATCATTATAATAGCTAATTTAATTATTGCTTTGTTAGGTTTCTCTGAATACATTAATATACAGTGTTCCATTTAATTGAAAACAAAATTCTGGTCTAAATTATTCAGCATTACAGATCAGCTGACGTATCGAACTCGTTTTATAATTTTCTTATCGAACTCGTGATATAGCTTTCTTAATTAGTGTTATAAATGAACTATTAGCCTTGATAAAATAACTGAGAAATAAGGACATTTAAACGTATGAAAAATTATTGAAATGAATTTCGTTAAAGTTATGCAGCCAAAAATGTGCAATAAATGTTTTAAAACCAGAGAGCAAAATGAAATGTTTTCCTTCAAATGTAACTGAAATTATGGATTATGAATATATATATATATATATATATATATATATATATATATATATATATATATATATATATTATCTGTTATAATATAAATATGGACATTATATTTAATTCAATTATTTGATATCATTTAAGTATGGACAGTAAATTTTATTTAAATATTGGATACAATGAAAGTATGGACACCGAATCTAATCTGATGTAATGTATATAATTATTCTCCTAGTATTAACAAAATATGTTAGACAGATATAATTTATTCATTGGTTTAACCATAATGATATGTAGTACAGCTAAGATCCTGAACTATACGGAACTGGAAATTTTTCGTTTGGCGTGGCCATTGGAGCTAAGGGAGGTAATTTTAAGCTCTACGATCAGTAACTATGTTGCAGCCGTGAAATGCCTGGTGACGTTTCTGAGCAGCAGAGAGGGCGGACCCTACAACTTTTTAGGGGTACACCTAACCTAAATAAGGATTCCTACAACTGGCTGAAAAAATGTCAATAACGCTAAACCAAAATCTAACTATTATATTTCCGTACGGTTAAAAACCGCATAATAAATTCACGAGGTTAGCTCAGTTTTGTTACTCTATTATTGACTATATTTTTCACGATTTTATTTACTACAAAACGACACAATTTGTTGTCGTTCACCCTCTCTGCTGCTCCTGATTTTATCAAGGATTAACCAAAGATTTTATCCAGACCTATACGATATCTGGATCTTGTGTCACGTAGATTTATTGTTATAAATCCAAACGGAACTGATTGTGCTTTAGAAAAGAAATTTTTAAATTTATTCATATCCATGTCCCCTGAACACCAGGTATAATAAATATTCTGCAGGGTATAATTATCTACTCCATTAAACACCACCAAAATATTACAGTTATCTCTGATCACCTTAGGTATTTGTGTATATCTTTGAGTAACATAAATCACGATTTAGTTTTTTGTGACGACCTCGTGAAAATATTCTAGCTGGATTAGATTGTTTGTCCAACATCACATCATCATATACTACGAGATTATTAATGAATCCATCCAAGTCATCTACAGATGACTCTTCATCTATTATCTGTGATAAAATCAATAATATCTTCACCGTCTTTATTAACTGATCTTGCTTTCTCGTTAAAATCTTTAAGTACTTCGTAACAATGCTGATCATCTACAGACGGTGCTATTAAATATAGTTTGTTCCATCTCATCCATAAATATAACAATAATTGTGTTTTACCTGATCCAGATGGACCTATTATAATCATCCTTATCGAATTTGGTAATGCTAGATGGTGCTTTACTGGTTCTTGTTTTCTTGTCGCCGAAAAATAAATTATTGTATCCATATTATTAATAACATGAGTCTATATTGTGTTCGATATAGATCATCAACCCCTACCATTGGTGGGACCACTGGATTGACAACAATAATAGCAAAAGATAAACGACATGCATTAACAGGTAAATGTGTAAAATGTGGTACAAAAAATATAAATTTATCTCAGGGACAACAAAGATAGGTGGGGATATTACTGCTTCTTTAGGAAAATTACATGGATTACCATGGGCTAAGTATATTGGCGAGAAACACCTTCCAGGATATAACTACTGTGGTCCTGGAACTCGTCTCGATATCCGATTTGATAACCAAGATCAACCAAGACCAGGAGAGTATCCAGTAAATACGATCGATCAAGCATGTCACATTCATGATGTTGCTTATAAAAATCCTGATTTGCAACAATGGCTTCTTGCAGATGTAAAATTGACTCATGCATTAAATTCTATACCTAATAAATCTGTTAGAGAAAAACTCGCTAGTTTCCTATTAAAATCTGCTATGAAAAGTAAAATAGTGTTAGGGGCTGGTAATTAATTATATAATTATTATAATGGAATCTATTTATTATAGTCCTAGAGGGTACTGGAAAGGAAAAGCAGCGATAACTAAACTTGTTAAAGCAGCAAAAGTTTCACGTTCTGTTGCTGCAGCGTGGTTAGCACGACAGGCAATATGGCAAATTTATTTACCACCACCAAAAATTCAGTAGGCACATTTTGATGTCGGTGTTCCTAACGAAGTTCACTAAGCAGATATTTTGTTTTTACCACATGATACTATTAAAACACGTGGACGAAAGTCACACACGTACAAATACGCATTGACTGTTGTTGATATTGCAAGTAGATATAAATAAGCTGAACCATTGTTAACAAAAACAGCATTTGAAGTTGCATCTGCGTTTGAGCAAATTTGTTAACGTGGTGGTCTACGATGGCCACAACTATTACAAGTTGACCCTGCTAAAGAATTTCTTGGCGCAGTATTATCTTTGATGAAAAAACATAAGGTCAAAATCAGACAAGGGCATACAGAAATTCATCGTGATCAAACAATCGTTGAACCATTTAATCGAACACTTGCTGAGCGGTTATTTGGATGTCAATATGCAAAGGAAATATCTGCTGATTTTAAGTCCAGTGAGCGATCTCGTGAATGGGTTGTAAGGTTACCAAGTGTGATATCTTGACACTGGCTTTTACGTTGGTGGTGAAGTGTGTATGTGTGTGTGTGTGGAGGGGGTATCACGATTGATTAACAATAAAAAGCTTAAAACAGTTAAGTAGTCGTGAAGTTCGAGTTTGATGCATCACCCTTTGTTGTTAGTATCACCTTTGGATTGTTCATGCCCGTGATTACATGCGTCTGGCTGGCATGTATTCGATAAGTTGGTACACGCGTGGCACATGATATTGATGACGCAACGACGACCACATCGAGAAATTGCTGGGCACGTCCAATGTCTGTACATTCTATACTGATATTATATATGGAGTGTATGTTGATTATATGCTTATATATTATGAACAGGAAAATTAAGGTCAGAAATTGGTACAACTAATAATTTTGAAAGACTCCTATACTGTGTAAAGCGTCATATTAGCGCATTCATCTGACACGTTATTGAGACTAATTTTTCTACACCAAAGAGTATCCACCAGAGTAGTTGGTCCAAGAACATTCGAGAATACTTGTGAATTGCAATGTAACGTGGTATTATTGTTGTGTCTTGTGCCCATTGCAAAAGAAAAAAAAGAACATAAAGATGACAATAATGATAAAATGATAATAATCCACTGTTATAGGTTTTACAAGCCGAAATTTGCTCTCTACCCCACGTCCTCCTGAAGCGCCATTATTACACTAAACTAAAAGGATATGTTATATACCTACAAATCTATGTCCCATCCATCGTCACCGCTTAGGTGACCTAGTGGTTAGAGCCCTCACTTGGGATGCGGAAGGTCGTGTGTTTGAACCTTGTACGAGATTACCATAACCTATAAAAATGGTACTAACAGCTGCTTTGCTAGGCGCTCAGCTGACGTTAATAGTATGACTGGTCTGCCTGGTATTAGGCTAATGTGATTGGGTGGGACATAATGGTACCATGTATGTGGCATGATACCTCGGTATTAGACATCTCTACAAACTGCCACTCTGTGGACATCGTAGCGATATCAGTGCAAAATTGTTAAAGCTACGTTAAATATCCACATAACACAGACACACACGTATTAATGCGTACTGCCGGTTCTGAAACGACAATAGTAATACCATAACTGGTGGGAACAATATATTTTCAATTGCTGTATCGCAAAGTCAGCAACAATAAATGGATAATATTGTACATGCCAAAGTTTTAGAGACAACTCATTTAAGTTGACGTTTGTTTGTGAATTAGTGGGAGAAACAAACTAATTTTAAATATGTTACACGAGGCAAACATCACTGAAATATATATTTAAATATTGCTTGCTAAAAAAAAACAGTGACGAAAGTTTCGATACTTAATATACCAATTCCAAAGCATTTCAGAAAAAAAGACCAAAGTCGTCTTGTAAAAATATAAAACAATGATTAAGATAAAGTAAACAAAGTAAGTAAACATAATTGTACATATATGTATGTGTGTATATGTATGTATGTGTATGTGTATATGGACTATGAAGTCTGAAATAAAGAATTATCTTAAAGGCATAATGGTCAACCTTATAAAACACAGCCAATTCAAGCAGTAAAATAAATATTGCAATAGAAAAAGGTCTATGATCATCTTGTACACAGCTGAAATGGATGAGCACTGCATGCCTTTTGGAAGTTTGCATATTAAAGTTAAGCAGAATATACACGAATGTACGAAATAGCTGCTGGTCAGGATTAAATATTTAACATTGAACATGAATGAAAATTAGCTAGTTAAGGAAGTTCGTAACTAGAATTTGCCTTCATGGGTTATGAACAAAAATATTTTGTGTCAGTGTAAATGCAGACGACACTTTTTTCCTTATGCCATCTAGCAAGGTTTGACACTGCCACAGTCATTCTAAATCCATCACAATACAGTTGGGGTACATAAATTCACTTATTTGACACTTGGCAGGCTATTGGGCAAATTAGGAATGAATTTGATATATCAGCACGTGTGTATGAAATATTGACGGAAATAAATTTTTTTTTGCGACAAAACTTGTCCGAAGGGCAACAACGATAGTGCAGATGTTTTGTCGTCCGAGAGATTTCACCTCTGTAAAATGTATGTCAAACCAGATAGAGCAATTGAGATACATAAACTATGACCAATGAAAGCATGTCACCAACACACACAAAAGATGAATGGTCTCAATTGTATAGTTTTGGTGTTATTCATTTAATCGTTTCGAATGTTTTAAAATTTCACTCACCCCAAATTGTATCTTATTCAGTAAAGTTTGTTGCAAGATGCGTTACAATGTTATGTAGCTGTTGTGAAAATACATTTGAAACCTCTTTGATTTAATTAAGGAGATGAACGTTAAATAAATGTTATTTGTTTGGCGAAGTTACGAACTAATTCGCGTTTTACAAAACCATGCCATATAACGAGAACTTATAAAGAAAAATTAAAATGTGGAGAGACTACAATGGTGACCACTACAATCAGTAAGAGAAAAATATATGAAGCAAATGTAACCCAGTGATACCAATAAAAGGATATCAAATAAGGCTATAATTGGAATTTTACAAGCATTAAGGCAAACCATACAAATTAGACACGAAATGACACATTAGATATTGCATCAGTTGACGTCTACTGTAGATTGAAAAACCATACCAAACTGCCAAACAATACAATGCCGGTTTTACTAATCTAGACTGTCACTAAGAGTTACAACGTAATACATACGATGACGTGCATGCACCAATTACAGTCGTCCTAAGTCCTTCAGTCCTTAAAAAGTAGCTCATAACAAATTAACTACTGTCCTCCAGAAAATGGACATAGCATTATGGATTTTTTTGTTACTTATTGACATCGGTCTCCTTATACTGTACTTGTGATTGTGTGGCTCGGTTAGCCTCGATAAATATTCAGGTAACATTTATCCTCACTTTAAAGTAATTTCTATTTCCAATCAAGATTTCGTTTTTAAATCAAGGAATGCCAGTCAGAGTGAAGAATCATAACGACGGTACAGAGAAGACGGACGCTCTGGAACTGTTTCTCTATCTCAACAAAATAGGGTTTGTATCTTTTAAAGTCAGCAAATAGATGGGATATTGACTTTTAAGATCAGCAAATAAATGGGACATTGACTTTCAGTCAGCATTTAGATGGGGCACCGACGATTAATGTCAACATTTAATTGGGACAATGACTTCAAAAGTCAGCATTTAGACACCGACCTTCAATGTCAGCATATAAATTGGACCATGACTTCAAAAGTCAGCAATTTAATGGAACATATACTTTCAAGGTCAGCAAATAGATGAGACATTATTTTTTACAGTCAGCATTTATATGGGACACTGGCTTTCGATATCAACATATAAATGGGACAATGACTTTAAAAGTCAGCATATATAATGGTGCATTGAAAACTTTTGTTTGATGCGATAGTCAACGGAGAGGTTTGTTTGCTGGCAAACAGAAAAAAGGTGGCTGGACTAAGGGTCTTAAAGGAACCAGGGCACATTCACTCACCCTGATTTGCGGGCTGAGATAACATAGGGTCCTCAGATCATTGATCCCATATTTCACAATAATTCGCTATACAGACTTAAGTATATAAACAGTCAGTTATGTATCAGTATTTATTCAGAGCGTGAATCTGTGTACTGAAGACGAATTCTTATATCACATTCAAAACTTGATTATTTGTGAAGTTAAAAAATTATTACAACCAGAAGAAGAAACCGAAAATGTATGTGCCATCCATCCGTGACTAACTACCATAGGACAAATATGAATATTTTAAACGAGTCGTGTATTAATCTGGAGATTATAAAGGCAATGATTGACTTTATATATGTATGTATATATATATATATATATATATATATATATATATATATATATATATATATATATATATATATATATATATATGTGCAATAAACTGACGACGAACAGTACGAAACTAGTAACTAACTAGCCTAAGCGCTTTCGACTCTTAATGAGTCTTTTTCAAAGGCAAATACAAAACATATATACGACAAACAAATAAACACAAAAACGTTGTGTTTGTAAACCTCTACATGGCTGTCTCCACATGTGTTAAAACTATAAATGCAACCAGCTTGTATAGACTAGTTGCGGAAACTGAAAACGGTGTATAATTCCCTAAAAGTCTACAAGCCAAAGCGACATCTATTTTTACTTTTTGTACATTTATGTAACGCAGATTATATCCCGGATATTTGATTCTATGCCGGTTATTCTTATAGTAAAAATTGAAGGATAATAAGAAGATTTAGAAAATGTTAAATTCTACTAGTGCATAGTTTTCATTTTCTAGTCTTCTTGGTTTAGACCGCTTGGTTTCAATGTTCTAAGGCGGCGTATCCAGTATGATTCCTTTTCCTTCCTGGTTTCGGAACTCCAGCTGTGGTTGTTAGCAATAGCGATAAGTATTATATCACTGAAAGTGTGGCCAGGGGAGGAGAAGTGTTCTTCGACCGGGCTTCTGTACAGCTTTTTTGTCATCCAATCAGATCTATGAAGGTTTATCCTTTTGTGTAGCTTTTCAGTTTCTCCGACGTACTGAAGGCAACAGATCTTAAATGTGATGAGATAAATCACATTCTCTGTTTTGCACGTTTTGTTTGAACCATGTATGTTTAGTTTTTCTTTAGTCACTGTGCTAGTGAATGTCTTGGTCTCTATTATATGTTGACAGGTTTTGCATCTTTTATCGCCACAGGGTCCAGATTGACTAGGTTGGTTTTGACTAGCGATTGGCGTTAGCTTTGCCCTGACTAGGATGTCATTGAGGTTTTTTGATCTCCGGTATGCTACTACAGGTTTGTTCGGAAGTATTAGGTTTAGTATGTCTGACGTTTGCACGGTTGGCCAGTGATTTGCGATTATTTTACCTACTTTGGGATTGTCTGGGTAATAGGTCAGAATAAATGGTATCCTATCAACCTCTTCTTTCTGTCCATATCTGAGTAGGTCATCACGGTTTGTTTGTTTGGCCCTTTGGATTGCCTCCGCAATCAGGTCTGTGTATAATTTGTTTTTCACCAGTCTGGTTGTTGTGTCCAAGAAAACATGTTTTGAGTTGGAAATTTCTGCCGTGAATTTTATTGAAGGATGGAAGTTGTTTGCCTTTGATACGAAGTCATCCAGACTTTCTCTTCCATACTGCCACTTCATTTATATATCATCAATAAAGCGTACCCACTGGTATGGTGTACGCTCAACCGATGCTAAGAGCTGACCCTCAAGTTTTCCCATGAAAATGTTAGCATACGAAGGGGCCATTTGAGTACCCATTGCAGTTCCATTGATTTGTAGGTAGTTTTCTTCATTAAATTCAAAGTTGTTGAGTTTTAGGACAAGCTCCAGAAGTTGGACTAAGAAGTGTGTGGATGGATTGTTTACAGTTCTTGTTTTCCATGCTTCGCTACATGCCTGTAACCAGTCGTTGTGCGGTATGTTGGTGTACAAAGATGTGACGTCTAAGGAAACAAGTAATGTATCTGGCAGTAATGGTTCACTAGCTTTGCTTTTTATGAGATAATCTGTCGTGTCTTGAAGATATGGTAATTTCTGGACATGAGGTCTCATAATATGATCTAAATATTATGATATCCTTTCTGTGGGGTGCCCGTTACCTGAGATTATAGGTCTGCCAGGGTTTCCTTGTTTGTGGATTTTGGGTAGAAGATAAAATTTACCTGCTCTAGGGTTTTCTGGGCTTAAGTAGTTTTTCGTTTGCTGGTCTATGTGTCCGCTTTGGTACGCCTCGTCAATAACATTAGTGATGATTTTTGCATATTCCAGCGTTGGATCATGGTCTAGTTTTTGGTAGAACCTAGTTTCGTACTGTTCGTCGTCAGTTTATTGCATCTATTTTAATAAATCCCTGACACACGTGATCCCTTCGTGGATCCAGTACGCTTGAAAGGGTTGTTATTCGCCATATGATTTGTATTCTATATATATATATATATATATATATATATATATATATATATATATATATATATATATATATATAGATAGAGAGAGAGAGAGAGAGAGAGAGAGAGAGAGAGAGAGAGAGAGAGAGAGAGAGAGAGAGAGAGAGAGAGAGAGAGAGAGAGAGAGAGAGAGAGAATAGTATGCAATTATACCTATCTCAAAAAATCATAAAATAATATCAAAATGTTTAAAATTTACTTTTGAGGGTTTATCAGAAACGCAATTTTATCAGAGATGTTTATGCCCAAATTTGTGATCGATACGGTTCAAGTGTGTGGTAGAAGATACATGTGCAAAATTACACTACACAAGGTTTCTGCTCTGAGTCAGCTAAAACGAATTTGATATGGCGTAGCGACTGCGGCGAAGTATTCATCAGTCATATCAAATGAGTTTTTTTTCCCAATCTCGGAATAATACACGAATGCGGATTTAATTTTTTAAAGATCACCCCTTTTCACTGCAATCTTTGTGTTCTTGAAAGTTTTTTATTCAGCTTTACTGTGTGACTGAAATTTGTAACGAATTAGAACTGATAAAATTTCGATTGACTTCATTTAAAAAAAATAATGCGCAGACGTCAAAGAAGAAATATGAGTTCCATTCAGTGTGTTGGTTTTGCTTCTAACTTGAAATAAAACTCAAAACCGAAACTAATGTATTTTATTATACTGTTTATGGCGCACTATGAATTACGCTGTTTTATTATGTCATGTATTATTGATTGAATTGCCTAATGTACTGAATAAACGTTCTGTTCTGTTCCGTTCATTGGGGTGGGTGGGGTGTGATATGCAAATATCGATTGAAGATCTGTACTGAACACTGGATCAAAAATGTAAGATTAAAATGGTATGAAATAAAATGTGAATGTTAGTGTATTTTCTTACCACCATGTAACACGCAGTTGTATGTAAACGATTGTTAAAGATTGGGTTGTAATATGGGCTAGATGCCTCTATAAATAAATCGACAGTACTCACATATACCTATAAATGCATCTATCTACCTGCCAACCTATGCATAAATATATTTTTGCATACATGTATGCATCAGGCATAATCGATTAAATATGATGCAGATATATAATTATACGTTTTCTTTATTTCATTCAATAAAAACGCATGATTATAACATGAAATTTCTGACTTTTTAAAAAATATTTGTACAATTCCTTGTAGTGGACAGCATAGTGTTGGTCGGATAGACATAGTTAAAAACAGGTTCAGCGGGATGACGTCACGAGGTATGAAATGCTTTAACAGGATTGGTTGAATCTGTTTTAAGATCTTTAATTTTACCCGTTATAACTATACAGTTCAGAAATTTTGCAAGCAACCTCTGCTTATTTAATAACCTGTACATTTCTTTTCTCAAAAATTCCTGACACTAATAGTGTACTTATCTTTTGCTTTTAAATCTGTATGGTGAGACTATTATTTTTAAAATACCTCCAAGCAGGACAAGCCGTCTTATTGTAAATAGTACGGATATATGTAATACATCCTATTATTTATTTCTTAAATCAAAGTACTTTTATTTCGGTTTACATGCGGTGCCAGTCTTACGGTGTTTTCTAGGTGTCTTAATTTTGCGCTGATGTGTCGCAGAATAATAATAATAATAATAATAATAATAATAATAATAATAATAATAATAATAATAATAATAATAATAATAATAATAATAATAATAATAATAATAATATTATTATTATTATTATTATTATTATTATTATTATCAATTTTAAAAGAAAGAAACGATAACATTTAACTTGTGTAGAATATATTGAAATTTCTAGTTATTGAAAGACAAAACCTGCGAATTTAAAAATACTATAATATTGATTTGGATTGTAAAAGAAGCCTGGCCCAATCAATAATTCATATCCTGAACATAATAGACCGTTGAAATGAATTCATATTAAAATCTGTCCTTGTTTTCTCTACTTGACTTAGTCATGGAAAAAGCCTGCTTTAATCAAATTACATTGGGTGCCAGTCTTACGGTGTTTTCTAGGTGTCTTAATTTTTCGCTAATGTGTCGCAGTGCATTAATAATAATAATAATAATAATAATAATAATAATAATAATAATAATAATAATAATAATAATAATAATAATAATAATAATAATAATAATAATAATAATAATAATAATAATAATAATAATAATAATAATAATAATATTATTATTATTATTATTATTATTATTATTATTATTATTATTATTATTATTATTATTATTATAAGGTCTGCTTTTTCTCGCATCCATTATGGCTGCCATGCGGCCATCTTGAATACTATTATTATTATTATTATTAAATTGTTCAAGAATGATTCCCATTTTTTGCTTTGTTATCTCTACTGATCATGGGCCAAAATAATGTGTGGGAAAGTCCATCGTCGCTCTGTCCGTTAGAATAAGTTTCTAATGGTTACTCCTCCTAAACTAATTGGAGGTTTGCCATGAAACTGTACACACCTATTAATCCAATGATCAAGTTGGTCCTGGATGAAAACTGGGCTGATTATGCATCCATTATGGCTGCCATGCGGCTATCTTGAATTTTTTTTTATCACAAGTCACTGTATTTTCATTAAAATACTGCTTGAGGTGTTTAATAAATCCTAAATGAAAATGGAGCTGATGTGGGATCTAATATAACCGCCATCTTGAAAATCTTATCACAACTTCTCTTGAGGGGAAAATTGATATAGGGTTTTAACCAAAATACTTCTTATGATATATAATTGTTCCTAAATGAAAATTGTACTGATGTGGTCAAATATGGCTGCCACTGTGGACAGCTTAGTAATGTCAGAATGGTCATATCAGAAATCGGTCTTCAGTAAGACCTTTTATAATGCTTTTTTCTTCGCTATTTAAACTGATGCTGATCACGTGTTCAATATTTGGCCATCATGACAATGTTGTCAGCATGATGTTTTCATCGTTAGACTTGTTATGATACCTAGCTGGTCGTAAATGAACATCGTGCCAGTCATACATCCAATATCACTGCAGTGATGGCTGTCGTGAATATCTTGTTATCAGAAACGGATCATCATTATGACATGGGGTTTTGACCAAATGATTTCTAGCGAGGTCTGCTTTTTCTCGCATGACTATCATGCCAATTTGTCGTCCATCACAGCAGCTAATATCACACACTTATTATTGCTAAATAATCAGAATTGATTTAAACACTCGACAGTTAAACAAAGTTAAGGTTCTAACATAGAACAAACTATAATAACTTGCAGTACAGTTATTTAACTGTATATCTGAATATGATGTGTATTCTTATATATCAAATCTTTTTACGCACTTCAAGCATGTGTACTCTATTATTATTATTATTATTATTATTATTATTATTATTATTATTATTATTATTATTATTATTATTATTACTCCGCCCAAAGTGTTATGGCGTAATTTAAAAAAAAAATATTTTAATATGTCATAGATCTTACTCAGTATTTTTTGTATTTACAACTGTCTCGTTTTTGTCCTTTTTTTGTTTTTTTTTTAAATCGAAAATGTACTCGAAATCATAAATGATGTTTTATGTTATCATCTGTTTCCTGACGCCATACGCCTTGATCAACCTTTATTCTTGGAACGGCCGTTTCTCGTT
Organism: Potamilus streckersoni; assembly: GCA_016746295.1. NCBI lineage: Eukaryota > Metazoa > Mollusca > Bivalvia > Unionida > Unionidae > Potamilus > Potamilus streckersoni. Next base: position 96,763 of record JAEAOA010000962.1, on the reverse strand, counting down.
TAAATTTTATATAGTTTGGGTGATGATGCACGCAGCTAATGCGCAAATAAATCTTCTTTATCTAAGGGCAGTTACTCTTTCTCACATAATTTAAGTTGTCTGATTTAACTCATCGCCTCGTTGACTGCACAGACTGGTAAGTCTACTAAGTAATTTTGCCTTCAATGTTTTAAGTGAAGTTTTCCCTCCTGTTTCTTTTTCTGTTATAGGCATCTACGAGACCCCAGGCGGGACAATTTATTGACGGCTCACCTTGACATTGACGATTTTACAATGAATAGGGTAAATAATGTTAGAACTCCATTCCCAAACTAATTTACACTCTTCTCGAGACACGCAAATTGCCACCGCACTTTCACCTTCGCTAGCCAATGTTCCCATAACTCTACCTACACCTTGGTATATCGAGTTGGGGCAGGGGACAGCTGTAATGTACAAATTTAATGCCACAATCACCGGTCTAGTTTATAAGATCTTTACAAACAAAATACACAATTGAAGTAAAAAAAAAGGTCCGTATTTTTGAATACCTATATTAAAACAAAGCATTAGAATACTATCGACTTGACCAGAGAAGTCAATGGCAGTTTATAGCAGAAGTTTATGTATCCCAACCCAAAATTAATACCTGCGTGATCGAGACAAGGCGAGCGCACAACTTGAATGTACTGATAAATAAGCACTTTTCCAGTGCTTGTCCGTGTTCGTGCAAATACCCTTCACCCAAATAAATCTTTACTAGTTTCACTCAGGTACATAGTCATAATTTCGATGTCAAACTTATAAAGTATCCTTTTTAGGCCATTTGCTACCACTGTTTTCGGCCAATGTACAAGGCGCCACGCTAATGGCTGGTTGGAATTGTATACTAAGGGAGGCAAGACATGAAATCCAAGAGGTGTCGCTAGGACAAAGCACCGATTTAGCTGTTGTATCCGCCAAGGTGCAGATAGGGTTATCGGAACCTTGGACTTACGAAGATGCCGCACTTTAGTTTCAGCCACTTTCTTTCGAGAAAGCAAGCTCTTGTTATTACCTCATTTTTCAAAGGAAATGATACAGCAAAGCAGAAATCATTGTACGCTGGGAGCTGAACTGCAGTGACCCAGAGGTTAGCATGGCTGGACTCCAGACCGAGTTGCTGAGGGTTCGAGTCCTACCATAGGACCAGTTTTAGTCTGCAAAGCATTTTGTTCCAATTGCCTAGGCTTCTAAATAACCTAACTGTGTTGGCGTGCCATAAAACACCAAGCGAAACCAAAGCTTTGCACCAGCAACACTAGCACTCGTATTGTTAGCTGCCGTAAATTGTGGGAATGAAACAATAACTGAAAGTTCAGCTCATGAGAAGGCCAAATAGTCTGTTTCGAAATCGTCATTCAGCAGAAATTTGCTGCATTCCTTGACGAAATGGACCACTTTTTATTGTTTCCCGTACGAAAGAGCTCCGATATCAGGATGGCAAAAAACTTGTCTTCTATTTTGTTTTACTCGTTACATCAGTATGGAGCATGTCATTATAAGTCAGTAATCAAGCTTGCATGACGAAATAAAAGGTGCTAAATTTTCAAAGTAGAATTTTCGCGTCTTTTGTGGGTTACTACTCTGATATTCTAATTGCATTAAGTTATTTTGATTTTGTTTTCGTTGTTTTTCGCATTTCTAGGAACATCGCAAGATCAAAAGGGAGCTGGACGTAAAGTTTGGTGATCAAGTTTACAGAGGTTTGTTTGTCATACTTTTAGGGGTTTTTTTCTCTTTGTAATAATCGCAGCTAAACTTATGACAAACAAATTAACTTTTTCTCAACGTTTTATAACATCATTATAAGTTCTAATAACAGTTTGGATCTTTTATGCTTTGTTCACGTCTTATAAAATAAGATTATCATTGTACTTTATTAGTTGTTGTTTTTGAGTCTAACGGCATTTCTCACCACAAGATAGGCTATATTTGGTGGCCTGTATAACTTGAGCATGAAAAGCACGGTAAAACACACCGACCATTGGCAAGCTTTCTCACATACCAACATTGTTTCAAAGGATCATGTTTCATTCATAAAATTAGTAAAAAAAACATTTATCTGTATCGAACAATTAAGTATTTTTATGGCTCAAATATCAGAAATATTCTTAAAAAAAAACTTGCAGGCTTGTCTAAATTGTGTTTTCTCCTCAAAACGTTCCAGTTTTTCTTTCGTCAAATAAAACTAGCATTTTATATCAATACATTGATGATAATACCTAACCTGCTGTGTTTGCACATCTGCTATATAGGGTTCTCGTTCAGTCCTGAGTGCGATTTCACCCGATGGTGTATAAACAGGAGCCAGGAGTTGGTGGAGGGGACAGTCACCGTCAAGCTCTATAAGGGATCCGTTAACGTGGTTGGAAGGAAGTCACCCTTATCATTGTATAGCGAGGAACTTGTCAGGTACAAATGCATTTTGATGTTTGTTGCTATATCTGTAGCCTATGTTTTAAAAAGATCGTTTTTCTAAATTTAGGTATTCATCTGGTTAATTTTAGCCTCCAATACACACTCCCTCTCAATTTTCGATCATATAATCTGAGTTCTCGGCCACATTTAATATCAGAGGGCGTCTAACTTAGGAAGCCATCAATTCACCTTACACATATGAGTTTGCCATTTCGCTCACGCAATATATAGATATGTGGATATAAACCACCATCACGAATTGATGATCCACAGGTTGCCACTGCCTCTTTTTTAAATGAATTATATAATTGTTCTGGGCATGCGTAATGCAGATGTTTATATGCTCCAATTTTATGTGCATTGTTTAGCGTGTATCTAAATGTTTCATTTGATTCGTCTCGTTCATATATATTTGTTAGCTTGATGAATAATTTACACACAAACACATGCGCGCCTAATTACACACACTACATCACCATCACCACCATTGCTGTAAGACAGATGTTTTTAATTATCACCGTTTGAATCGATTGAGTCCACTTGGAACACCACTGCTATGTATGCCATTACATTACTCCGAAGCAATGTAAATGTAGTAATATACGGTATTAACATTCTGTTGCTACAAAGGTCTGATAGTTACAGGCACCTAAGGTCAGCTCCAGGCTCACTCAGTTGTAAACTATATGCCTTATGATAACATTAGAATGAGAATCTAGTGTGCGGGTGTTTTCACTGTTTTAATCAGTTGTAGTTTAGCCATTAAAGTAGTTAGACCAAACCATGTCATATGTTATTTAGCAAAACATAACAGTGTCAGAAGTGAACATTTTGGATTAATTTGGATTTATACCATTTAGAAGTATATCTCCACATGAATACTGTAATTTTGATACACAGGTTTATGCGTTAATTGTCAAATCACGCAAAATTTGAATCAGCCACCTGAATGGACATTAAATCACACCATCTAGCCGAAACTTGGAGGAAGTGGAAACAGACTATGCAGTTTTACTTAGATGTTGCGCTTGCAGATGAAAAAGACAAATAAAAAATGCAGTCATTTCCTATACATTATTGGTCAGGATGGTAGAGACATTTAAAACACATTAACATTTGAGGCCAATGAAGCTGAAAAAAATTGTTCCTCGTAATAAGAAGTTTGTGGGCTATTGCAGTCTAAAGCAGAATATTATATTAGAGAGACACATATTCAACACAAGAATCCGACAAAAAAAAAAAATGAAACGACTGATCAATATGTAACCGAATTTAAACTGGTTGCAAAGAATTACAAATTTGAAAATATACATGAGAAAATGATTACAAATAGAATTGTCTGTGTGACTAATTCTCAAAAGTTAACGAAAGAAATTTACGAGAAGATTAACTGATATTGCACAAAGCAAGACTATCTGCAGAGCAGCCAAAGAATCCAAAAAGCAGATTAAAAGTATCAAAATAAAGCAGCAACATCATATGTTCATTGTCTGAAAATGAAGAGAAAAGAGAAGAAAATAGCACAACCAAGGAAAGAGAAAATATGATATACGAACTCAGACTCCAATGGTTTCATTCTTTTGTTGGATTCTTGTGTTGAATCTGTGTCTCTCTACTGTAACGCCCTGCTTCGTACTGCAATATTCCTCAAATCTTTTGATAAGTGGAGTAAATTGTTCAGCTTGATTGGCCTCAATGCATAATATACATTATATGCAAAATGTAAGTGTCCAGGTTTTGACACCTGTAACTTGCTATAGGTGTCAAAAACTGCATCATTTTCTATAAAGATGAATGGCCAAACGGCTGCATGGTGTGCAGGAATACTCAAGTGAAGAGGAAGAAACATCTTTTTGTACGAACAGTGATAAAGGCAAACACTGAAACAGCATTCCAAATCACATTGTTGAAACAATGAACACTGACAACGTTAAAGTAAAAGCAACCAAGACCTGTCTCACAGCTAATCTGGTAACAAACTAATTGTCATAGACGAATTCAAATTACACTGCATGAATCCATAACTTGATTTCAATATCACAAAATCAAACCAACCGCCTATTCATGGGTTAAAATCATCTCAGGATTTACACTGAATACAAGTAATTTACAATGTTCACAGGAATGAAGGCAAATATATCATGAAAGAATTTTCTAGTGTGTTCGAAAATCTAGGATGCCTGAAGCAAAAATATCATATTGCAGTTGAGAAAAATTTGAAGACTGTCATTAATCCACAAAGGACGGTTCCTAAAGCTTTACGAGACCACGGTGTTACTGCCTAGTGTGGACGGGTACATCGAACGTTACAGATAGCTGAGCAAATTACTGACAGAAATAAATAAAAACGACCCCCCTTTCAATAGATAAATACAAAATTGTAATCAATTGATATATAATCAAAACAAAATCACTTTCATCCAACAGGTATATTTTGATGAGAAAACTCTGTATTGTTGTTTAGATGTTTTCCATCATAACCTTCTTCTCATTTCTGGCTATGAGAAGGAATTTATCGCTACTTTAAGAGAAGCCATGACTCTTGACAAGAGAGGAAGAGAGAGAGAAGTTTGGCTCTCTTAAGATAAGGTGTCTCATATGATGGTGTAGATACGGTTATATCTTTTTGTGGGAAAAAGCTTTGGCTACGAGAAGGTACCAAGAATCTGTAAGAAATAGACACGACACTTCTCTGAGCCTGAAATCGTACTGAGAATAACCAGTCCAGAGCCTATTTGTATATCTAGGAAGCTGGCAATCATCAGTATTCTACTTTTTCATTCAAGGTCAGATAGGTCTGTCTAATGAACTGTGCCTATGCTCTAAAAAGGTCACGAGTGTTTCTCGCGTGATAGTAAAGGACAGCTTTAACTTTATATCAAGTTTAGGGAGGGGGGAATAGAGTTTGTGTGTGTGGTCAGTGATTTTCCTAAGTGACGACCTTTTGGATTATATATTGTCCATAACCTTCCAGTTATAAGTGGTCATTCACATTCCAAACGTTTAAACTCAAACTAATTTCACAACGCAATTAATAAGGTTTTATTGATTGAAATGTGAGATAGCACGTTAATCGTGGCTTCTATCCGTTACTTAACTATTGAACTCGACTATTAATTAGGCTTTCTTCATTACCAAAGAAAGCTGATAAAACAGGAATAATCTTTAATCTGAATTCATTTCAATGTCCTATTATATTCAGGATATGAATTATTGATTGGACTATGCTTCTCTCACAATCCAAATCAATATCATGGCACTCTTCTTAAATTTGCAGCTTTTGCCTTTCAATAACTAGAGATTTAAATATATTCTACACAAGTTACTGTTATCGTTTCTTTTTTAAAATTGATATCTTGATAACACCTCCTGGATAATTTAGCCGCGTCCTCGAGGCTAGTAAAAAATGATAAGTATACGAGGAAGAAGAAAGAAAAATATTAAAAATAAAAAATTACAATGCTTAGGTAGATTAAAAAATTACAATGCATTGGTAAGTTGATAAATTGCAAAAAGGCAACGAGAACAATGTTTATTGCAGTACATATTGTGAAATTCAAAAAAAGAATACAATTAAAGGTATATTAATTAATAAACAGTAAGGTACATTGACAATGCACCAGAATAGACATGATAAAAGATACATGGGAAAATGTACCATAATATGTGTAATAAGGAGCCAATATAATTGAAAAAGAGATTACAATGACACAAGGAAGTAAAAATATTAAAAAGACCAAAATACAATGCACTGACAAACGTTAAGAAAGAGGAAAAGACAACAATTTACCGTGTAGTACCTCGATGAGGAATGAAGAAAAACAATATATTAAGAAAACATTAAAATATGCAATGTGACAGGATAATACGTAATGTAACGTCAGTAAGGTAACGAAAGAATTTATTCAAGGGAATCATACAAAAACACATTTGACACAATCAATGAAGTTCAAGTACAATAGTGAGAATCTGCAATGAAAAAAATATGTTTCTTTTATATTATTATTATTTATGTTGTTTTTTTAATATATTATGTTGGGGTTTTTATACGTTAGTTTACTCTTTCTGTTATTATTTTATTATTATTTCTATTTCATTTTAAATAACGTTAGCAAAACATAATTAAAATTGCTGTGTAAGGCCTAGGTTAATCGGTGAAGTCAGTAACTTCTGTTAATTTATCTGCACAATTATATGTCCGTTATATGTCATTGACCTAGGATCATGCGCGCAATAGAACGGCGTGTTCATAATATTGAAGTGATACTCCTTATTAATAGGATGTGAATTATGACTTCCTAATATATTATTTCATACATGTAACATCTAATATTTTAATTTAGGAAGATATCTAAAATGTGTGGCATAATGCGGTATGATCTCTTGTAAACCAAGTAACTGTATAATGTTTATTCGTGTTGCTTTCATTAAACAAGAATTAATTGATACGTCTTGAATGTTACCTGGACAACTGGGGTATGTAGCGCAATATATAGGTCACGATGTTTACGTGTTGCTATAAAATACGTAAACAATAATGCGGATTCCTTGGCGTTCTGGAATAACATATGTAATCGATAGATACGATCGTTCAATTTGATTGATACATTCCATTAAAACATGCTGTGAAATCAGTATATCAGGTGAACTCGCCTGCTGAAAATTTCGCTGTAGGACGAATTCACTGAGTCTCAACAGTTTGAGCTGCAATCATTTCTTCATTTTCTAATATTCATCACAAATATTTCGACAATGGCAAGCATCGCTTGCTCTAATAGTATAAGCGTTTTGAGTTTGGACCAATCGCCGTTAACATGTTCTAATTCTATTATCAACTTGTCAGGTATAGAAGGAGAAATCATCTCCATATTGAGCAATAACACTGAAAATTTAAATTTCATTATTCGGTTGCTTTAGCATATTTGTATAACTTGCTAAATGTTGTGATGTTTTCATTGTCAGCATGCCATATAGATATTTACCTATTTTATTAATGAAGGGCAAACTTCTCTCATGATACATTTGAAGAATGCAAAACACCTTTCTGAATTAACTAATTCATTAATGATATTGCTATATGAACTGCATATTCACTGTAATTCGTATTGACTTTAAGTGTGAAAGAATATCATTTATATAGCTACATTTGACATCTCTTTGTCAATATTCGATAAATTCGACTGAATAATTCCTTAAAAGCCTGATTTAAAAGTGCGAATCCACTTATCGGCTGTATCATAAAATAGTGGGAGTGGCGAGAGATAACCTTTAACGTAAATTGTTTTTGTTCTGTTACTGTGGACACTGAATTCAGAGTTATGAAAGAATACAATCCTACGAACCAAATCCATATTCCATCCATACCTTAAAGAGAAAGAAAGATTTGAGGGAATTGAGCGCCCGAAAGAAGAACAATAAATAGAAGGAATGAAGGAAGAATGGAATGGAAGATAGGACAATAATTATTTCTCCCAATATACGACAAATTTTCTTCTGAATTTCGTATTGAATTCAATTACGAAATATTCGACCTAGTCGTTTACGAAGTGTATTCGATTGTGTGCGATTTGTTGGAGTACACAATCTATGCTAATACGAGTCCTGTAAGACGAGTATAAAAAGTTAATATTAGATTGTAGTTTTTGGTTTCTTTATTTTTTATAAGGTATTTTACTCTATTGTTTGGTACTTTTTTATTTATATTTTTTTATTTTGCATAACATCAGCTTAACATATTTATCAGTGACTACAGTTATTATTTTGCTTCAGCGAAGTGTTGTGAAAAGAACTCTCATTATTATGGACAGTACTTGTAAACCAATATTGCATTTTTCTTCTTATTGCATACTTAATATCACCAAATACCAGGGACATTGAGATAAGAATGTTTGCTTAGATAACCTTGCAAGAATTTGGTATTAATCATGAGTAATGAAGGTGGAATTGTTAGTATTATGTTAATCCTACTCTAATATCCATAACGTCTGTTCATTTGCAATCAAACCTTGACCTATGTGTGTATGAAATTGCACTTAATCGAACCTATGAGCAGAAAGTGAAAATATCATTAAAATCGTAAAACTGATTCGACATGATTTAGTGCATTATTAAAATTTTAAAACTGAGCGTGTATTACTGACATTACCTATGACGTACGAAAGGGAATGTATCACCGTTATCGTTTCAAACAAACTTTACTCAGAAGTTGATCATATGCAGGGCAATATCTGCTTCAACAATTCTATGTTGAGCAATCGCTCAGACACTTTAACTGTAGAAACACAATACATAATAACACTACAACATCATTTGATGCTGCAAAACCATAGAAGGAAACTCTCTTCTGACTGGTTTGAAGACATTAGAGCCGTACCTTTGGCGTTTTGCCAAGACTATATCATATGGTATACATTCATATGATTTCATATGAAACACGTGAGAGAAAATCTCAATAACATTATCGAACAACATTGAGCTAACAAAACAAACAACTTCTGCATCAATATGTTTGAAACGGCATGGCGGAAAATACAATTCTTCTTAAGATAGGCAAATACGGCACGATCTGTTATGTTTTATAGTAGCGAAACACTTATAATGTAGTTTGAGATGTCAAGACGAGTAGGTTTGATGTTTGATATAAATGCTTAGGGCATGGAATGAAACTTAAAGATTCATTCAAACTCTCTGCAGTAGAAATCTTAGTAACTCTGACGCATGTTAACGGCAGTAAGTACCACAAGGTTATTTACTCAATAAAAAAAAATATAGCGTAATTTAGAGTAGTGTTGTTAATCGTTTGAAATTTACGCACTAATTTTCAATTTGTCTTTTTTTAAAAAAAAATCAAAATAAGAGATAGAAAAATCATACCTTTGTGAGATGTACCACAATGAAGAAATATTCTTGATATGAACTAATAGCAAACAATACATCTATTACCTCTAATACCTAAAGAGTTCAAAATGTTAAAGTCACTTTCACTGGGAAGGAGACTGTTAATGCTGTTGTCGCTGATCTGATGAGAGCGTAGATGTCGCTGTTGGATCCATAAAAATCTCTGTTTATAGCATGGATAGAGGTAATTCATTTTGGGTTGTAGTTAGGTCAAATTTGGAGCTGGACTTAGCACTGTATGCATTCTGAATGTCGTAGTCTCAGGTGTTACTGCAAAAAGAATTCTCATAGGCGATGTATGCATTTTATGTTGCGATCCTCTCATACTTGTAATCATATTCGTTCCAGCTGTCATATTTCTAGTTGCTGTAGTTTCTAAAATGAGTGAAGTTCTAATTTGGGTTTTCTCTTTGGGATATGGCGGCGCTGTCGCTTCTGGAGTTGATGTAGCATAGCCGGGCGGAGTGAAGTCTAATGGTCGTAATGGTTCTTGTGCGAGTCTTCCTCTTGGATCATAATTATGTATTTTGACACCTGTATTCATGTTATTCATCCACCACTATTATTATGTTCTCCACCTCTATTATTATGAAGAGAAAGGTATGGTTGTTGTTTTGATTCCCCACCACTTTTATTATGGTGAGAAAAGTCGGATTGTTGTTTAGATGCTTTCCATCATAACCTCCTTCTCATTTCTGGCTATGATAAGGAATTTATCGCTACTTTAAGAGAAGCCTTAACTCTTGACGAGAGAGAGAGAGAGAGAGAGAGAGAGAGAGAGAGAGAGAGAGAGAGAGAGAGAGAGAGAGAGAGAGAGAGAGAGAGAGAGAGAGAGAGAGAGGCAGAGGCAGAGACAGAGGCAGGCAGGCAGGCAGCCTTTGGCTACGAGAAGGTGCCAAGAATCTGTAAGAAATAGACACGACACTTCTCCGAGCATGAAATGGCACTGAGAATAACCAGTCCAGAGCCTATTTTTATATTTTGGAAGCTGGCAATCATCAGTATTCCACGTTTTCATTCATTCAATGTCCTATTATATTCAGGATATGAATTATTGATTGGGCCATGCTTCTCTCAGAATCCAAATCAATATCATAGCACTCTTCTTAAATTTGCAGGTTTTGCCTTTCAATATCTAGAGATTTCAATATATTCTACACAAGTTACTGTTATCGTTTCTTTCTTTTAAAATTGATATCTTGATAGATTTACTAACTTAGCTTTACTCACTTAATGCCTAACCAAAATTCACTTTCCAAACAATTAATGCATAATCAAAATTTACTTTCCTATCCAACTGACTTACAGTGACAGAATTTAGTTGCAGTGTCCAATTTCACATCATATTACGAGTGTTGAATTCTTAGTGCTATTCCCACGCTTAGACAGTATCACCTGGTATCTCTATTCGACCTCTTTCTACGTTTAATGCGTGTGCATCGATTCCCTTTCGATATTTTACTGTTACGACCTGTCATTTGTGCAGGTTTCCCTTTGAGTCATCGGGTTCCTAACTTATTATTGCCTCTCTCTTTCTTTCTCTCTCTCTCTCTCTCTCTCTCTCTGAGTTTGTAGCTGCTTCCCTAATACTGGTTCTTTCTACACAAAGTGTCATACATTATAAACCGTCTTCCTTTATAAGATAGCTGTCTTGCCCTTTTCGACGAGTTCCCTTTCAACGAAGAAATACTACTCTGTATGTTTCCACGCAGTCGAACTTGGTCTTCTTTCAAGAAAAATCGGACTAAATAATTTTGGCAAGCGGTAGCCCTAAATTTGTTCCCAAAGTGTACGCCTTTAATTTCCCTGACCAATCGGAAATAACTGTTCATAAACTTTCTCTCCAAATAATCAAGTCTATCATCAGACTTCATTAACCTAAAATAGTCTGCAATTAGTTTCCCTTTGAAAAATCACTTATTTGACGTGTGCTTAATTTTAAACTGTTACGGTCGAGTGTCTATCACGCGCGTGGAATTCTATCGGTGAAATGACCAGGTCAAATGCTACTGATATTTAACATAACAATTTAAAGTGTTCAGAGATGAACTGGACAAAATAATCAGTGAACTTTCTCAAGACCTTTCTGGCTTGGCTATGTTAACTTAAAAGCACAATTTATTTAACCGTTATTTTCAACGGGTTAGCAAAATTCGACACATGACACACATAGACATTGATTTGAAGAAGTCAAACAGATTCTAAACAAAGTACCTCTTTTGAAATATTTCGATTTTCAGAAGCCCATCTTTGATAGTTGTACTGCATCAAAATCAGGACTTGGATTATTGCTAATTAATGCAGTCAGATAAACCCATAGAATTTACACCAAGATCTTTGACAGAAACAAAAACAAGGCATACACAGCAAGAAAAAAGTACTGCTTGCTGAGTTATTTGGTTCTCAAGTACAAGATGAATCGGATCATAAACCTCTGGAATCAATCCTCAAGAAACCTCTATCTTCCGCACCGCCTAGATTTTAGAGAATACTTTTAAGACTGCAGTAGTATAACTTTGACTTGATGTATTGTCCAGGAAAATATATAATTGTAGCAGATACATTGTCGAGATCATATAGACAGACGAACAAATTTAAGATGAGCACAAGGATAGTGAAACTAAGTGCTGTATGCACATAATCATGTCAAATATATAGATTGTAGATGCACATTTATAAATACCATAGACTGAAATTAAACGTGATTATAAAATGACCAAATTACGAGAAATGATTCAGTGAATGGAAAAATGACGAACATCTCGTACGTTTTTGAAATCAGAAATTTCTGGACCTGTAGAGATGAAGCTTCATAAATGGACGGAATAGTTCTAAAAGGATGTAATAACAGATATTTTCAGAAAGAAAAGCTAAAAGAGTTGCACATAAGTCATATGGGCATTGGGAAGACAAAGCAAAGAGCAAGAGACATTATCTATTGGCCTGGGATGAATGCACAGATTGCAGACACAGTATCGAATTGTACAGAAATTCAAATCCAACAGAATCATTGTTGTCCACACAACCTACTGCACCATGGATAATTGTTGGAACATATTTATTTATGTGGAAAAATTACAACTATGTCTTGTAGTAGACTATTGCTCCAGATATTTTGAAGTTGCCAAGTTAGAAGTAATCACGCACACACACAACGTATATTTTTGCAAGACATGCAAAACCCTGGGAGTTCAGACATACTATGTCAAGCCCCAAGTATCTACAGTCTGATAGTTTAGCAGAGAGAACCATTCAAACTGTCAAAAGATTTCTCAATAAGGCAAAGAAAAATGGAAAAGATCCATATTTAACGATATTGGAGTATCTAAATACACCAATTGACAATATAGGATCACGAGCACATATACTGATGAGTCAAAAGACTTCGATCGATTTTACCTACTACAAACATACAATTACATCCGCCCGCAAGTTATAAAATAAGGAAACCTAAGTGGAAAGTGAGTGAAAAGAAACATCAGCAAAAGAAACATCGACAGAACCGCTGAAGAGCTTCGAAATCTGACCTCTGGAGACAAAGTAAGAATCAGAAGACAAGATCTTTGTGCACCAGCTGTAGTCGTCAGAACAAAAGTTGCACTCCAAGGTCATATAATGTGAAAACCCAGGATGGTTGCAAAAGAGACATTAGCAGTGATATGTGATACATACGAAGATACTAATAAGGAAGTCATTAAAGTGAATGACAAGATACCATTAGTCATCAGTGGGCAAACCAGACAGGAGAGATTCGAACAAGGAGTGGACACCTAATGTGTGTGGGGGATTTAGATTTGTAACGTAGATTTAATAATTTTTCAGTCATATCGCTACGATGTCTGCAGTGTGACAGTTTATAATGATGTCTAGCACTGGGGCATCATGCCGGAGACATTTGTCATGATGTCACACCCAGTCACATTATCCTAACACCAGGCCGACCAGTTATAACACTAATGCTAAGCGCAAACGAGGCAGCTGTTCCATTTTTAAAGTCATTAAAAGCAGTAGATAAAAAAGAAATGACGAACGTTAAAATCTTACAACGTTCTAACCATTTCCAGAGTGGAAATGTTGATACAATTTTGCACAGTAGATTGAACATGGATAATACAAATAGCATGAAATGGGAAATACGCTCACTAGGGTCAGTAAATAATATAAACGAATCTAATGTTATTTGTACCATGAAGAGAGTTGTTGAGAATGGGTGGTGTACATGTATGGCAGGGAAAGGACTCTCGTGCAGTCATGTCGCTGATACTCGTGGAAAACTAAACATGCTGTGAGACGTAATCTTTGTGGGGTCAGTTATAATGACATGACATCTGAGTTTAGCAGAGGTATGAAGAGCAATATTGGACCGAACCCCCTTTGTAAATATTAAATTTAAAATAGTTGATGACAGACCCATTGAAGATGACCGAGGAGTAGTGGCTGTTGCCCGAAAAACACCATTTGTTCGACAAGGTAGAGTTTAAACGGCTGTTGACAATAGTCCATTTCATACCGGATTTACCCGAGTTGCTTCGTAAATATCCGAAAAACCTCTCGAGTCACTTTACACTCCAGCCAATCAAACGCTGGTAGGCATCTGTACATAACAAAATGGCATACAATATTGTTTAGACGTATCAGATTAAAACAAATTAAGAAATGCCCGCTATTGCCCGCTAAATGCCTGGGACGTCTGCAGCTTTACCGTCGAAAAATATTCCAGGTTTGTTATACTGCTGATTAATACGAAAAATTCCTTTTTTTGGTAAAGGAAACTCGATTTATAAAAAAAGATTAAATTTTTAACATCGATACCGTTTCCTTACTTGCATCTACATGTCTAGATGTAAAACAGTTCATAGCTACTCTCTCGTATGGCTATAAAATCCAGAAAATAAGACAGGATGGTTCCAATATTAAATTTTCGTCAATATATGTGGCACCATCGCTGTTGAATAGGCATGTTTCAACTCTATAAACGAAGCTGAAATAGTTGGAACAGTTGATGCTAATGCTGAATTGTCCCCATTGTTTTTCCACTAGTCTGGTCCCCTGCTTTGTATGCTCCTTGCGATGCACTCCGCTGTACTATACTAGGGAGCATACTAAGCAGGGGACCAGACTATTTGCCTACCAGCTATCGATTGGATATTGCGGTCAGTTGACCACCCGCCACGTGATCAAAATTCCGAGCAAATTACGAAGTTCGCCGAAGTCTCCATGAAATGGTCTATACAGCACTTAAAGCTTTACATCAAATTAAAGGAACGACAATTAACAAAATTTTCACAAGTGAACTTTGGAACTGTACACGTGATACATTTCATTATCATAGCAGTCATGAAAGCTTATCTTTTTGCTGGAAAAGTTTAGCATGTTTTTTCGCAAGTATATATATCTGGATGCAGGTCATATTAATATACGGCAAAATGAAACTGTTAGTCATTTTAAATGTCCTTTGTTGAAAGGCTCTAAAATTGAGAATTATAGCTAGCATTGCACACAAAGTATCCATTAAAGACACAGCTGGTTGCATCAAGTTCAAAAGGGATAAACATTCAAAATTTACTGGCAGCAAATTTACAAAACAAAACTTCGATCACTTAAAAGTCCATTTCCTAGTCTTAAATGGATCGTGTTAAATTAACTCTTTGCTAATTGCAAATGTGATGCAAAGAGTGAAAAAGAAAGTGTATTAAAAGTTAAAGGAGGCAGAGCGTTTTATTTACAACTTCAAATAATTGCGTTGCACAGGGTTGAGGAAATGAAAACTTTGTCTGGCTTAATGAAGATGACCACAAATTTGTTGATGTTCAGTACGACAATAATTTTGTGAAAAATCAGATAATGCGTCTTCATGACTATTATTACAAGAAGATAATGAACTAATCACGTGCATTCACTGTGGATTTGTTTGTGTGTTTCACATAAGGATTCATTCTATATATTTTATTTAGTTTTCTTGAGTTGTTTGTACATCCGTTGACTGCACTGGAAGTTCCACTACTTGTTTTATGCTTTGCTTTTATGTCCGTCATAAAAACATCAATGCATGTACAATCGAGAAACAATCAATGTAAAGACATAGCAGCCAATACTGAGACTAACGAATTCGCAGTAGTTACAGAGAATGGCTCCGGCAATGAAAATTGGCTCACGTGCCAGATAAACTTGTCTATAGCGTTATAATGTAATTCTCCAGCTGTTCAGAAGAAACATACCCAGATGCCTTTATTCCTAATTCAGTATATTTGATTTCATGTCATTGACAGGTAGAGTATCAACATTTGAATCTGTTGTTATCACCTAATTATATATAGTTCTGGTTTGATTTTCATGATTATTGTAAACTAGTTTAACATTTGAATCTGTTTTTATCACCTAATTATATGTAGTTCTGGTTTGATTTTCATGATTATTGTAAACTAGTTTAACATTTGAATCTGTTGTTATCACCTAATTATATGTAGGTCTGGTTTGATTTTCATGATTATTGTAAACTAGTTTAACATTTGAATCTGTTGATATCACCTAATTATATGTAGTTCTGGTTTGATTTTCATGATTATTGTAAACTAGTTTAACATTTGAATCTGTTGTTATCACCTAATTATATGTAGTTCTGGTTTGATTTTCATGATTATTGTAAACTAGTTGAACATTTAAATCTGTTGTTATCACCTAATTATATGTAGTTCTGGTTTGATTTTCGTGATTATTGTAAACTGGTTTATGAAAAGCGACAAATACCTTTGTTAGCTCACGAAGTTACACAAAATAATTACATATCTACAAAAAAATTAAGAATTTTTTTAAGAATGGGTATGTATGTATCAACAAATTCACTCCTGCACCTGTTTGTAGAGTTTTAATGTTCAACTGATGTTAGATACAGTTCTTCTACATTTCAAGGAAATAAAAGTTATTGAATGTTGATTGTTACTGTTTTGTAACAATAAGACTTAATATGAAATGTACAGAAAGTTAGAGGCCACAAATGGGGCGGGATGGGTAAATTTTTTTTTAAAAATATTTTTCTTTTTTGACTTTGTCATGCCTATTAATTTTTATAACTTTCTTTTTTTTCCTGATATAGTATGAATGTGCAGGGAGACTATGACCCTGTAGATGCCAATGGTTTTATTAGGGTCAACGCTTTGAGGTATGGTATAAAAAATAATTAAATAAATAAATAAAAATTAATGTAATTAAATTGTCATTCATTGTTTATTTTTTCATGTTATCATATACAAAAATGTCAGTGAACCAGGTCTATATTTCCATTTGTTTAGACAGAAACGTCAGTGCAGCACGTCTATATTTCCATTTGGATATAGATAAGAGTCGGTGAACTAAGTCAGTATTTCCATTCTATTTATATGTAGTTTTCATCATACATATACAAGTCAGCGAACCACGTCTATATTTTCATCTCCATCATATAAATACGTCAGTGACCCTAGTCTGTATTTCCGTTTGCTTTCTACGTAGTTTTTAACGGTTTGACTGAAACATTTCTAAATCGTTTGCTTTATCAAAGAAAATTAAATAAATTAAATTATTTGACTTTATTGAAATGTGTTTGGAAGATTGAGAGAGTATCATCGTCTTCGAAAACACAAAGACGGAAAATAAAGAAGTTCATGCATTTAGATGACAGAAGTTTGTTATTGTGCAGGGGATAGTAATTCTGAGGCGGTTTAACAGTCCATGTATTTTCAGACAGATAACAGATTTGTTCGACAGCGTTTCCTGTTTCATACCGCGTTATTACGTGTACGGTCTCAACGCTTCATGTGTATGTTATAGACCATTGTTAGATTACAGAAGTAAATGTCAAACGTTTGTGTGGGGTTAAGTCTAGGGGTGGGGTTCTTCCTATAGACTTTAAAGAATTATGAGGAAGTTCCCCTGGTCCACTTTCAGAATGCTACTTCTGGACTATATATTATATATGTATATATACGGCAACGAGCCCCACCAGTCAGCAATGCCGACAGATAAATTATAAGAAGATACGAAGATAAAATTCAAATAATAGCAATTTAATGAAATGATAACTTTAAAAGATCTTAAATTCATCACTGTCACTCTTGAGTAAGTGACTGCCTAAATCATCATTTGATTCCAGTGTGAGTAGATTTTCCCTTCTCCTTGTATGCTACTCATCTATTCTGTCTTCTTCCTCTTGTCTTTCTCCCCTTCCGTTCCCCTTTCTGTATTCCTCTCGACTGTCTCTCTCTACTTCCGTTTCCGTTTTCCTGTATCCCTCTCTTCTTCCGTCTGTCACTCAATGTCTCTCAACGTCACTCAACGTCACTCAAACGACCCTCGCACTTCCCTCGAACGTCCCGCTAACGTCCCTCGAAGCTTCCTAATTGAAATTCACAAGGTATTAGCCTAGGGTCATAAAATCTTACCTCACACTAAATCAAAAAGATCGAACCATCAGTAATGGCGGTACATTGAGTAGTATTAGGAAACAAGGATTTTAGCTCACCCACCCCATTCCCCCTCCCCCCAAAACCCTTGTTTCCTAATACTACTACACAGACAGGTATTTTGTAACCAGACAAAACAACAGGTGTTGGAAAGCTATGATTCATCTAGATAAGCTCTGTCATGCAGAGGTGACGAATTTGTTAGAACAGCGCATGCGTGGTTACGATTATTCTAAAGACAGCAAATGGGTTTTATAATCAGTCTACCACAAGTTTTTTTTTTATCAGATAACAGGATGAAAATTAGACTGTGCATTAGAACGTTTCAGTTAACAAGGCGGAAATTAAACTAGCATTAGAATAAAATTGATATTATTTTATATCTCGTTACCAATGATTAATGTTTCAACTGTTGATATTAAAAATACTTCACTATCACGACTATAGATACTAAATTTTACTTTACCGCTCACACAGCGACGGGACTCAAACAAATCTTTCATTTCTGGTTTGTTTAGAGGATATTTTTTGTCGATAAAATACACCTTTGACTGATTGAGATCAATTGTGAGTTTAGTATATTTTTGTTGGTTAATGGAGCTGTGAAAGTTTTTAAATTCCGCTATCAATTTTTGATACAATTGTTCGATATAATTGAAATACTCGCTATTATCAGATCTGATGAGCGAAAGTTTTAACTTGTCACGTGTTCCATTAAAACATATAACTGATGTTTCATTATTAAATTCAACTGTCAATTGTTTACCGTCCGTCATTAGATATTTGATGTTACTATTGTAGCTATTTGTCACCGTTAAATTTTCAAACATTATTTTTATAAGTTTAGATAAAATTTCAGTTGGAAAAGATAATGTCGAGTATAGATCTATCATCACGACAATACCCAAGATCAAATGTATCTACCCCATTTTCGCAATAACGTTTGTCATCAAAATTACACAATCCACGTTTGATAATGACATCTGATTCAAGCTTATGATGTTTCGCTCGAATTGCCATAGCTCTCATAAAACTAACACCGCCATCAAGCGCATACTTGTACTCATCAAATTTCATAAACTTTTTAACAAAATTACGAGGCAGACCTTTGGCTTTTTTTGTTTTTTTTTTATTGTCCAATAATACGGCATACATTTTGATGCGTAATTCTATAAAGTATTTGATAGCGCTCAGGTTCATTTCATCTTTGAACTTACCAATAACCTTTTTATTTGTGTCGTCATGAAATTTACTGTCACGTGGGTAATCAGAAAGATCAAACAGATGTCGATTATTGTACATGTCCTGATAGATGTCCTCACATTCGATTTCATATACGAGTGAATCAGTATCAGTAAACAATAATCTACTAGCCGGCCACTTAAGTTTAGCAAAATTATAATGAAAATCGTACATCAGCCACTTTGATAAATCTAACACTGCAGCTCCAACATAGATCGGCTTGTTTAGTTTTAGATTTGTTTTTCTTCTTTGTATTGCAACAAGATTTTGATTAAAAATTTTCATGCTCACAAAATCATCGTCTGACACAAGTTTGTTTCTGCGATTGACATCATTAACTGGTTCGATATTTACGCGTTTCCTAGTATTCTCCATCGTCTTACCAAAAACGGAATTGTTCATCAGTTTAAAGAAGTTTTTCTCAAACTCTGTTTTCGCTGCAGCTCTTATTGAAGTGTTTGAGTTAATGTAACCTCTCATCCACGGCGACTGATTAAATTTTAGTACACGATGAACTTTTCTCAACACAAGACCAGCATCGACTGCTTCTTTTAAAACTTTGTAATGCAAGACATAATTTTTCTTATCGAGTAAATTTGGTACTAGTTTCTTGACCATAGAATGTTGCCTAGGTAATGCTAACGCTTGTTGTTCTTTTGATAACAAACTAAAATCTATAACCATCGATTCCGCGCAGAAAGGATAATCGTTTTGTAATTTGTGTAGCGAATTTGGATAATCAAGATCAACTTCAACGAAATATGAAACATCGTCAGGTATCTTTTTTTCTGTCTCCGATATAAATTGATCAGCCGTGATCCAGTGAAATCCACCAAGAGGCAATGGTTCTGCCATCGAACCACCGTAAAGATTTTTGCAATCCAGATAAACTATATAATTGGAAGGGCGCTCAGGATTATACTGTTTCAAATATCTGTTGCTTGCTTCAGCATATTTTTTTGTTATCACACTAATACCACCTCTGATACCTTTTTCAATAAAATTGAACATATCAACGTCTGTCAGTAATTCTAACCTTACCTTACTAAACTTTAGCAGAGCATCCCATGACAGCCCAGGGGCAGAATAATACCAGCAAGGATCTAGTCCGTAATTATTATAACTCACTTCTCGAAAACTTACAAAAACATCTGCTAATAATAACACATCTGTTTTTCAAATACAAATCATTATAATCACCAAAAGTCTCACAATTAAACTCTTTCCAGATGTCTTGTGCATACCTGTACTCGTCATCGGTTATATTTTCATTTTTAAGTTGCGAGTAAAATTTATTTTTGTCAGGTAAAGATGTTTCATCAAATTTACTCCAGTCGTCGAGGTATTCGTATGGAAATACCCCTTTTTTAGCTAGTAGATTAAATTTGTTTCCAAAACAATCTTTTAGGTTATCAAATTTGCTACAACCTTTCACTAGCTCATCTAACGATGCTCCCATAAACTGCAGGCTGTCAATGAAATGCAATTTACCTAGCGTAACTGACATGTACTTTTCAAAATTATTTGGAATGCATTTGATGACGTTATCGAGTTTTAGACGAGCTTTTATATCGGGATCACCAAAAGCTTCTACTATAATGTGACTATCATATCCTCGAAAATTGTGAAGAATAACCGGTATAAAATCTGGAGCATGAAATTTTAAATTACACTGATTATGAGCCGCTCCACGGTACTGTCCGGTCAAACGGCAATGGTCATGTACTTTTTTGTTACTAACGTTGTCAGTCCTCACGTTTTCAGGATCAAAAGCTTTTTCACAAATATGACAATTTTCTGCTTGCTCGTGAGCGGATTCTTGTTGAGGTGTTAATTTTAACATTGGCGTTACTCTTTTCAAACGATAAGTAATATTATCAACTTCATTAATCAACTGCTTGAGAAGCCAGACAGCTGGATTTTTTTTACCACGATAGTATTGGATTGGTTTAGATAATCTAGAATCAGTACAACAAACTACCTTATACGCTACTCCACACGGAACATGATTTTGAATTTTTCTTGTACTCGATTGATTATGATTATTTTCTACACCAAGTACAGTTTGAAGTAAACACTCAAAATCAGCGTATATGACGAAAGGAATTTTTAGTTTGTAATTATGATGGACAAACTTTAACACACTATCTGTTTTAGATGGCATTGTTATTCTTTGTTCATCACTACAGTACTGCAAATGCTTTTGTAATGTTTCATTGTTTGTACAGCCATGCAAGCAGCGGTAACAAAAGAACTTTTTGTTCTTATTCTTATTGTACTGTTTGCCAACTAGTCCGTTAAAGTTTTTAATCCAAACGTAATGATTCTTATAAAACGGTAGATTGATAGTCGATTGTGAGGCTTTTTCTGAAATATATATCGGATATACATCCTCTTTTTCATCTAATCCGAAAACGTTAATTGAAACATTATTTTGATTTTCAAATTTTTGTATTTGATTTTCTGCCACTGGAAAGTTAATATCTTTAAAATTTAATCTTGACACGTGACTGATATACTTCTCAACGCGATCAACGTGTTTTTCTGCTGGAAATAGTGCGGAAAGAACAGCCCATTGGAAACATTTGTTATCTACGTTTTTGATGTTTATACATCTTTTTCTTTTTATTTTTGGTGGCAGGTCGATGTACGAACTACCTCGTAATGCGTTATATTTCATCGTGTGAAACAATATTTCTTTAATCATTTCAAACTTCCAACCCGAACCTTATTCAGCGAATTCCTCTATTTTTTTTCCAGATTTATTGGTGTATTTCATCAGATAGTGGTAAAAGATTAGTCCCAAGCAAAACACGTCTTGATTTTGCGTTCATATAAGGATCTGCAATTTCCTTGTTAGTTGATTCTTCCGTTACAACTAACTTTGAAAATATAACATGATATTGCACAAATAATCTGATACTTTTGTGTTTTTCGAGCTCACGTTTTACAGTTGTCTGTAGTAGGTGGTAAAGATTTGTTGCAGTAAAATTTACTAAAACATTTTGATTATCAAACTGATAACTATTGTCAAAACCTGTAAAAGCAGTCGCTATTTTATTAGGTTCTCCCATAAGGCTTCTCTTAGCTATATCACGCAATTTTAACATTATTATACTATAATATAATATTTAATTGATAATTTAACTCACACTGCGCATGCGCTAAAAATCAATTAGAGATAAAAAAAATCGCCTGTAATATAATGACAACAAATCTGACAAGCCCACGTGAGCAAGAGATATATTATATTCACCCAAAATACAACTTATATGCTGGAAATACATTAGGTGTGGTTATTAACCTCAAAACTGGAATAACTGTTGGCAAATTGACTCCAGCGGGTTATAATATTAGTGTCAAGGGAGATAATGCCGAAAGGATTGCAATGCTTAGAAAAGATTTTATTTACACGTTGTTCTGCGATGACATTCCAGAAGGACAGCGTGTGTATCACGTGAACAGTAAAGTCACTGATGACAACATTGAAAACTTATCCTTACAAGATGAGTTTCAGCCGCATCCGGTCTTTGATTTATACGAGGCTAACGATCGCGGTATTATTAGAAACAGAAAAACTAAAAAAGTTCTTGGTACTATGAACAATATGGGATATATCAGGGTAATTGTTAGAGGAACATCGACAGATCAAGTTTGTTATACTGGTCATAGGTTTGTTTACGAGGTGTTCCACGGATCTAGACCCAATGGTCAGGTTATTAATCACATCAATAACGTAGAAACAGACAATCGATTGGAAAATCTGGAGCTAGTGACCCAACAGGAAAATGTGAGAAAAGGAAAAAATAGTAATGGTATTAATTTTAGATGTCCAACAAAACCTGTTATTTAAAACAACCTCGAAACGGATGAGGAGATCAAATTCAAATCGATCACAGCTGCAGAGAAACATTATAAGATAAAGTCTATGTCAGTAAAATTTGTAGCTGATGGAGTAACAAAATCAGCTTTTTCAAGCGAATACAATGCCAGGATTGGTTTTAGATATGATATTTGATAGCTCGGTTTTAGTCAAACAATGATGAGCAAATGCTATAACATCATCATGATCAAATTTTAACGTCGTTACTGCACTTTCATTAATTCTATTTTTCTGCTGCTGTTAGCAATATTTTATGAGAATCACCTTGCATTACAATAACGTCAACAAAATATGCACTATAACCCAACAAACATTTTCTTACCGCTTCGGCTAGTTCGTTGTAATTTAATATATTAACTTTTTGGTGATATTTTATCTCATCAGTCATCTTATAATAACAAATTAGATAAAAATATATTATAATAATGGACTTGATGAAACGACTCGCTGAATTATATGAAGAAGATACTAGTGATAAGGTCACCAGCGACAAAGTCGCCAGCGATAAGGTCACGCTTAGTATTACATTTTCCAAAGATTTCATAGACATATCTGTTGGTTATAGCGAAGATGATATTTTGTATAACAACAAATCTGATGTTGATGGTGAAATAGTCACTGTTGCTGACAGATCTAATTGCAGCAGATCAACAACTAAACGATATAATGTCAAGTATCACATTACAAAAAAATATTGAAATTTAGTTTTACCGTTGCCGAACAACAACTGTTTTGGCAGCTAATCAGACCTTTCTTAAACATCAGAATTCCAGGCCGACAGAAAAATATCAATTTCGATTTCATATTTGTCAAAATTTTTAATCTAATGACTATCTCTGACGATCGCAGACAATATCTAATATCATTATGTAAACCAGTAAAATGCAAATCTCTCAAACAAAAGTATGAGAAAATTTATAATAGCATTATATCATAATTTGTTTGGTTGGGATCCAACTATTAAATTTATCGCTATACCCACGCCACTTCACTAAACTTTTATTTCCTTTTTTCTAATCACTTTTTCAAAAGCAAAAACATCCTGCTCAGTTTTCTGAAGTTCTTGTTCATAAAAGCTACCTACGATCGGTTCCCCTGCCAAATCTTTTAAAGCGTATGTTACAGGTATTGTGAAAAGTACCTTATCAACTACAAATACTTCTTCGCTACAGTTTGGAGTAAATCCTTTTGCAAATATCTTTTTTATCAAAGATATTCTAACTTTATCACCAACCTTAAATTTATGTATGCGGTAAATGTTATCATTTGCTAATATCGGAATTTTAATAGCATTATTAGGTGACATTTTAATGATTCGATGTTTCATGTTATTATATTCACCTACGATTTGAGAAAGTTCATCGATGTACCTGTTGATATTTTTAGCTGTCATATGTTTGTGTAATTTTTTCGTTCAGCGTGCGATTAAATCTCTCAATAACAACGCTTTTACCCTCGTTTCCTGTAACATATTTTTTATATTATTTTGTTTTAGAAACTGTTCAAACTTTTTGTTAAAAAACTCAGATCCGTGATCAGTCCAGATTTTATTTGGTTTTCTTTCTGTGCTCGTTATTATTTGTCTTAGCGCATTAGTCATTGAAGTTCCTGTCTTATCCGAATCAGGTACACTGAAAGCATATTTGCTAAAAACATCTATAACATTAAACAAATATCTTTTTGGAGCACCATCAGCGCCAACGTTAACGTTAATCTCAGCCAGATTCGACACATCCACCAAATCTATTGCCCAGATATCATCTACACCATTAGCGACAACTTTACGTCGTGGGAACTTTTTTTTTTAGGTCTGTGTAGTTCGAATGCAAAATCATCGTATACTTTTTTCCCCGAGTCCGAGTTTATATTTTGCTCCTATTATTCCCTGAACAAATCTTCTATCAAAACGTTCTCGTAGATTTGTTGGCTCCATATCACGTAATTCATCTAACATTACGTTATCACAATCTGATTTTGAGTTTTCATGATCACGATAACAGATACCATGACGCATTGCTATTGCATCCACTTGATTGTAAGGCTCTCGTCCTGCCAATGGATTGTCGTTTTCATCTAGTTGTTGATCTAGCGGATTGTAAGGTCCTGTAAACCGATGACCTGGCAAAGTCCAACCGCCTTTTGGTTTTGGCAATTTTCCAATAATTTTATGTATATCTATACCTGACCCTATTATTTCTCTGTTGTTACAACATTGACAGTATGCGACAATTTTATTTTGCTCAAGACACAAATCTCTGTCAGAATCACAATTGCATATCATTCTATATTTTTAGTCGTCGACTAAAATAATATCAGGATAACCAGATCCCAGCGAATTTTTCGCCGACGAATTTTTCGCTGACGACGTCGCTGGGGACACTTTCTTTAAAAAACATATTTTTTCTTTTTCCGCAGACTGCACAAAAACTTTTTAATATTATCCTGTTGTTTTGTTTTTTCTGTTGTTTCATCAATATTTTCTGTTTTAGTTCTGCACTTGAGACAGTATGTTGACATTATTATATTTATAAGTTTAGATAAAACTAATTGCAATCTCATCATTAGCGTGAGAAGGTTGCTTGTCAAACTGTAAAATAAATTTTAAAAAATTGAGATTTCTGCTCATCTTTTGGATAAACATTATATAATAATATCCGCAAGCAGACGTTCCAACAGGTTGGAGTTGATTTGACGAATAATATATCTTGTTAAATTTTTTATTCATAATACCTTTTTTATTACATCGCTTGGAGGAAGTCCAAACGAGTCGAAATAATTATTATTATAAACTGCTACCCAATGTGTGCCGGATCCGTCATTAAAATCTTGTATATTAATAACACACGAACTTACAGCTGATGGTGATTTTATTGCAGAGAGTTCATCTTTAGAATAAACTCCATGAAATCCAGGAACCGCTTTTAACTTATCAATGATATCAAAATTACTCAACGGGGTGGTCGAGTTCCCGGTAATGTTAGACCACGTCCGATTCCTAAAAGATTTGGCAGCAGACTTCCCGCTAGTCCCGCCAAAAGTGGATCGAACGGAATAATTCCTCCTTCTTTTGCTTGTTTGTGTTTTGGTGTTGTTTTCTTTTTTTTTGTTTTCTTTTTTTTTCTGGCGAGTTTGTTGTTGGTGATTTCTTTTTCCGTTGTGGCATTATAATATATCATTTACATAAAATTTACAATTTTTTTATTCCACTTCCACGAATGATACCATTACCCTCAATAGCTTTCTTCGTTGCACCAGAGACTGCTCCTGACATTGCTGCTAGTCCTAATTTTCCCAACACCGGCAAAACTTTAGGTATTATTGTACTAGTTAATACTGATAATGCTGGACCAAGAAATCCACCTTTGACAACAATATCTTTTGCCATCGCTGTCATTTGTGCAGCACTCAAATTTAAAACAAAAGTTTTTTTACGATCATACTTTTTTACCTGATTTTTTGTTAGCATTAATTTTGTTAAAAGACCATCAGAAATATTAGGATTAATTTTTAATGATACCTGTTCTCGCTTTGCAATAGCAGCTACTAATTTTTTAACTTGACCATCGGTCAAATATACTTCTTTTATAATATATTTTGCCATTTTATATAACAACTGTAGATTAAACTTGAACTGTCATTTTACCTCCAATAGAATCTACCGTGATAAATCTATCACTAATCACTAATGCGTATACGTACAACTGCACTATTGGAACCGCTCCAATTGTCCATGTAATTTCAATATCCGCTGTGCTGTCTACAGCTCGCTCGTTATGTTTACTAACATCAAAATAAAATATAGGATAAAGCGTACGAAATTCCTCTGCTGATATTTGAGTTCCATCTTCAACATCCTGATATTTTTGCATTGCGTCAAGCAGGTACATGTATGGTCGAGAAATAATTTTATTAACGTCATCAGCAAAATTGCACTCGATAGCTCGTTCTGGATATTGCTTCGAATTTAATCTAGCGTATATTCGTCTAACATTGGCGTCGTCAAATATTGCATTATTTTGTTGCTGGTTTCCTCGTCGAGGGTGCTGTTGAAATACGACAAATATGTGTCTCGGCAGTTGTTCGCTTGATGTTGTTGTAACCTTCCACGTGTAGTCAGTAGTATTTGGAACCGCTGTCTGATATATCTTATGCTGCTTAAAGTAAATTCTGTTTGTATGCTTGTCAAGTGTGCTATTTAGTTCTGACATTTTAGTGATTGATGGTGTTATACATGGCATCCACAAAGCAAGTTTGTTTATGATAAACTGTACAACAGACCCTCCAGATCTAAACAAGCTGTCGTTTTGTTCTGCACGATTTAAATAAGCGTATGTTTTACTCCATGGAATACTTTATCATAATCGCCACAAAAGCCGAATATCATGCTTAGTGGAAGCATCATTGTAATTTGACGTGATCCTGCTGCAAGTTTTCTTCGCCTAGCAAAGCCTTCGTTATAACGTGGATTTCTCACATCAAGTGTGTTCAGAAGTAAATTTAACATCGCAGTACCGTTTGCATCTGCAGCTGGTGGTGTTATATTTAGATTATTAAAAGCTGCTATAAGAGAAACTCTTGTGGCGTTTGCATTAGCATCTGCAGCAGGTGCGACAATATCTAGAGCAGCAGCATTAGCAATGAGAAAATTTCTCACAATTACAGCATTTGCATCAGGATCAGCTCCGTGTACTATAGCACCTCTCTTTAAAAATTCCGTTGATTCAGCTATACCCCGTCCAGTATCTTTAAACCACATCATATTCGTTGCAGTTGATCTCGAGTAATCGTCGGAAAACGAAATAATATTTAAAATTGTACTTGCAACTTGTAGATTACCTGAAATATCTTCTATAGTTTGATTGGCCAGTTGATATCTAGCACTTTTAAATAAACTCCAGCCGGTATTTATAAGAGCTATTTCTGCTCCAACTGCAATTACAGCAGGTGGATTGGCTACTGTCATAATCTGACCACGAACGTCTAACATAGCCTTATGTGGCAGTAGAAATACATCTTCGTCTCTGGTGTTAAAGGTTCTGATACCAGCTTTATTTGGTTCGTTAGAATTCTCATCAAGATTCTCAACATACTCAAATTCTGTCACATCGTTGTCGATGTCATAAGTTTCTGTTAACTCGAGATAATTTTTAATGGACATTTTATTTTATTAGATTATATAAAATTTTATTGCGGCACTGATATTTTAGATATCAATTTTGTATGATATGCTCGTCCTTTGGTGCTAATAATTTTTTTGTTGTTGTTATCATAGCTCGCTGGGTTTCTTTTGTTGGAGCGATTTCTGAGATAGCTTGTTTTATTTCAGATGCAGTCGGTAGATCACCTTTTATTTTATCAGTTATTTTTTGTCCCACCGCAGTCCCAGCGGAAGATGCAGCTCCAGTTGCAAACGCTTTACTCGCGTCAATAGCAATTGGTGCAACTTTACGCGCTATACCCGGAATATTTTCAATAACTTTAGTAAAAATATTTCCAAAAAAATCCTCCTATTATTTTTCTTCGATAAACTTTTTTTCTTAGTTTCATTATATTTGATGTTGCATAATTTTTACTTTTGCTTGCGTAGATGTAAATAATAAGTTACAACTTCAATATTAACATGTAACTGTTCTCCAGATTGATCTGTCAACTGCATTATTATACTTGATATTTGATCTTCAACGTTTAAAGGATAATAGATAATATGTCGTGGAGTTATTTGCATGAGAGAACCTGGCGGAACTTCAGGTGAGAAACTGTAAATCGTTTGACCTTTGCTGCCTTTTGATGTATAAGAGCCAGAAGCAATAGAGCAATTTACTGATATCGTATTTACTTCTGTTATATTTACTGGAAGTTCACTGTCATATGTAAGAGCCTGATCAAGTGCAGTGTAAGTTTTTTCAGTAAATCCTAACAGTTGTGCAATACTTCTTTCTCTTGGTTCAAGACTGATTACTATATTTTTCAAAGTTATCCTAGCTCGCAATGTGTTATAATTTGCTGCCAATTCAAAATTATCAGCCACACCGCCCGCTTTTGTGATAAGCTCTTTGATTGTCATTATAAGCTCCTTGCGGAATTTTTATTTTTTGTTGTTGTAGATATTGGAGATGTTGTAATCATAGTAAAATACATTTCATCGTTAACATCATTTTTCACGTTAGGTATAGCATTCCAGCAAGTACAAGAAATTAATCCAATTTCATATTGTTTTGTAGGATCTAGTTGGATAGGTGGAATATAATTTACTGAAAAATTTGCGCTATCTATCGCAGACTCACTAGAGTTTAGTAATAATGTTGTTTGCATTCCTTTTATATTATATCATTTTACAAAATTAAGTCGCGGTGTAAAGTTTCATATTAGTCAGATGTTATTAATTCACTCTATCTTAGATGATCAAGTATGTCAATGACTTCATTATCAAATTCAACACTAACATTCCCAATTTCTTTTGATGATATTAATAACATTAATCTACCTATCATTTCAGTAGTTGAAGTAAATATTTTTACACCCGTTCCTGTTCTTTCTTCTCTACTTTTCTCTATACGAGTTTTATTAAGTGTATCAAATTTCCTTTTAAAACTCCACCCTTTACCGAAAGGTTTTGCTCTACTATTTTCTGCTGTTTTTTTTTAAACATGAGAGCAATGACACCATTTCTCATTCTATCAAAGTAGATGCATATCCCCAATCTCTGTAACCTTGTTTATTTCATCTTTAGCAGTAACTCCGTCCTTAAATATTACATCTAATCTATCGATTAATGTTTGATATTCTGCATCAGTCCACCTGCTTATATTATCAATATCTCTTATATTTTCTTTCTCTAAAAAATCATTAGGATATATATTATCACTTGCTCTTTTTATAAAATGAAGTCTTTGATCTCCAACCTCCATAAACCTTACAGTAAGATCACCAACTCTTTGTTGCTCTTCTCTGATATCTTTTATGTCTCCTGATAAATTTTTTATAATATTTGTTATTCCTTGCGTTGTTAACTTTGCTAATCTTCCCTCAAGTTCAAGCGGATTGTTTATCAATCGATCTGTTTCAGCTTGTCTAGCCACATAATCAGCTATGTTCGCTGTAAGTGCCTCAATTAGTTTTCTTTTTTATTCTTCAGATCTAGTAACAAGTTTTGCAGCAGCTGCTTCCTGTTGTTCTCTAACAATTCCAACCAAACCTTTTTCCTGCAGTTGTTTAAGTTCTTCTTCTGATAGTGGTTTAGTTTCAGGTTGTTTTCCTAATAGTGCTTCAGTAACCGGCTTGAAAATTGTAGCTGTTGCTTCTATAGCGGTTACTTGCCCACGTCGTGCTTCTTGTACTTTTTGCTTAAGTTATGCCTGAGATTGAGCAAGTTTTTTTAGATCTTCTATATGTTGTCTGTATCTTGCTCGTTTGTCCATTATTATTATTATAAATTTTATAAAATTGAAACCCCTTACTGTAAGTAAATATCAATACAACAGCGAAACATTTTAGTTGGATCATGCATAAGTTTATCAAATAAGAAAAAGCTGAATTTATCTTTTGTAGCATTACGGTAAAGTTCAATAAACTTATCTTTTGTCACGTCACCGCATTGCTCGCTTGCAATATTTCTAACGTCAACATTGTCCAGTCCTGGAAATAATATAAAACAACCCGTATTTCGCCGAATAAATCTGTCAAAATTATAAAATCCTTGAGCGAGATAAACAGAATTACACTGTTTATTACGTGACAGTGAGAAATACGATCTTATTTTATTCTTCTCCATGTTATTTAGAGGAATATCGTCAAAAACTACTATCTTATGTTCATCTGCATCAAGTTGATTAATTGGAATAAGATCTTCTGGCTGCTTAATTATAAAAAAATCTTCACCAGCCTTAAGTTCATCACGAAGTTTGTCATTATACAGGCTTAATAACTCATACTTATCTTGCTGTGGATTGATTGTGTAAATATAAACTCTGTCATAGTTAAAATTATCACCAAGAAGCAAGTTCTTAAGCAAACTTGTTTTTCCCGATACAGTTCGCCCAACAATAAGATAATGACAGTCAGGAAGTTCATTGTTATGTTTATGCTTCACTAGTCTCTCTGTATCAAAGTTTAATATCGACGATTTTGCCATTTTATGTAATATTAATCTAGTGTTGATAATTTTCATCTAGGACAGTAAATAATGAGCTACTATACAGAATTTGGAACACTATCAGGAGATTTATCCACGGAAGGTTACCAAGGTGACTTATCCAAATATGCAAATCTTGATCAGCTCAAAAATGAAATCAATAATTTACTAAATCTTACCAGTGTAGATCCAGATGAAGTCGTCATTTTCCAGGACAAAGAAGGACGATTAAAAGCTAGTGATGTAAAACTGCCAGATGTACTTGTACGAATACCTAATGCGGTTACTGGTAATATTGTGACTTTTAGCAATCGAGGTAAGATACGAGATTCTGGTAGGTCAGTGGATAATTTTGTTAAAAAAGCTGGTGATTTATTTAGTGGGAATATTGTTATGAACCAGAATAAGATTACAGATCTTGGATATCCAACTATAGATGGAGACAAACAAAAAATACGTCGATGATCAGGACGTTCTAATCAATAATGAAATAACAGCGCTCAAAACTGAGTTTTTCGTCACGAGAATACGTTTTTAAGTTTTCGTAGAAACATAAACACACTTAAAAACGAATTTTTTGGAAATCCATCAAATGTTGACATTACACTCACTAAATTAACACAAAACTCAATGATATTATTAGTGGAATTCCTAGTATTGTTGAGAAAACAAACCTGATTAAAATTCCTCACAAACAGACCAAAAATATTGTGTATACTGTTGCTTCTGGGGTTGGTGATCGGAGGAAGCAAAATATTTCTATCAAACACACTGCAGAAGTTACTGGTATATATAGATTCACAGTGATTAGCAATGAAAAATTTAAAATATTAATCAGATTTCCATTGCGTAATTTGAATATGTCTTTTGAAACTGTATCTATACTAATATTTGAAGGTAATGAAGTAGAATTTATACCTGAAGTGTTAATACAAATCTAGTTAATGCCGATTATTATTGGTGTTTGGAAGTTGTAACTGAAACATTACGATAACCAAGACTGGGGATTATGTAAACAAATATTATAATGAAAAGAAGTATAGTTGATTTCAATCATATTTCAAAAGATATTCCAGTACAAGATGTGGACGCATTAATACAATATTACAAATATTATCATAAAAAACTTTGGTGTGTAAAAAAATGTTACAAATACTACAACAAGATCCTTCGAGTAATATCATATCTACCCTTGCTAATGACCAGTTCTGGTATAATTTCAAGTGGGGTATCATTAAATCCCTTTTTGTTAATCATATCTGTTATTGGTGTTTCACTTACAGCGGCGTGTAAAAAAGTAGAACCAAGACTTTTGATAAAAAAGCACGGATGTTTAACATCAATTAAAACTTACAAAAAACTACTTGATCAGATCCGGTTTACCTACGAGGAGTCAAATATAATATGGATGATTTATTACGTGAATTTCGTATTACTGACAATATGTTAACAGACATTCTACCAATGAGGGTTAGCAAATATGAAAAAAATTATCCAAAAAAAAATATGAGTAACGTATAATTTTATCTAAACTTAAGATATAATATCACTTACCTTCCTCTAATGCGTAGTTTAATTTCCGCCTTGTTAACTGAAACGTTCTAATGCACAGTTTAATTTTCATCCTGTTATCTGATAAAAAACTTGTGGTAGACTGATTATAAAACCCATTTGCCGTCTTTAAAATAATCGTATTCCACGCATGCGCTGTTCTAACAAATTTGTCACCTCTTTATGACAGAGCTTACTTGGATGAATTATAGCATTCCAACACCTGTTGTTTTGTCTGGTTATAAAATACCTGTCTGTAGTAGTAGTAGTAGTAGTAGTAGTAGTAGTAGTAGTAGGAAAAAAGGGTTTTGGGGGGAAAGGGGTGGGTGAGGGAGTGGGTGGGTGGGGTGGGCTAAAACCCTTGTTTCCTAATACTACTATTTTTGGTCACGCATGCGCACGTATCGAAATACCCATAGACTTCCGCCGCTCACCAAATTGGCGCCATAACACAATCTCACAAAGAATTCAAACATTTACATACTGAGTCCTGTCGGTATATACAGACAAATATTTCGAATCTCGATGTATTATAATATTGCTACGATTAGTAATGCGACTATCTATATATATATATATTTCCTACACAATCGTACCACATCCACAATATTCACATTCAAAGTTTAATAAACGACAATCCGTTAACTCTCTCTCTCTTTGTATATATATATATATATATATATATATATATATATATATATATATATATATCATTACATAAACAAATTTCTAGTCTACCATAATGTAACCTACATAAGAATTATAAGATTAATTCTTATAGCGGCTAGCAAACAATACAATTCTTCACGAATACAAATCGTCCTTACAAAAGGGCGTAAACGTAATAATCACGAAAAAATATGCACACATATTACTAACGAAAGAAGAGAACATATCACCTCACAAAATAAGATGTAACATAATAACATCATGAAATAAGATGCAACGAATTTACATCATAATCAATCGCACACAAAGTACTAAGTAAAATCATGAAAGATGCAAAATATTAATATCATAATTAACTATTCATACTACAATATAAGCAATATAAATATACATACGACACATTCTTTTCAATTAATCAGCAGCTTATCAAGCAGAATTCAAACAATATTACTGACCTGATTGAAGCTGTTTTCCAAAGACTCCCTGAATTTGGCCAATTTACGGTTGGCAACGGAGTTCTACCTCTGAACAAAATCGTTTATTGTAGCAAACTGCCTAATTCCTACGAAACATCGGTTGTAGTCCAAGGGTCAAATAAAGGCCCACCCACCTCGCATTTCGATTGGATGGCTCTTGACTCAGTCGTTCAAACTGTCAATCATCCGAATGTCTGCCTGTGGGTCCTTCAAATATTACAGTCTACATGTTTGGCGGGTCTTCTGTCGTTTGAAGTGGCTAAGTAAATATCCGCCCGAGCTGAACAAAGACCATATTACGTAAGGGAATTAGCTAACGTAGGAACTTCTCCAACGTCAAAGCTGTTCAGCCAGAGTACAATTTTACACATGTATACATTTATGGGAAATTGAAATTTCTATTTAGAGCAACAACGTGACTTCCTAACTTTCCTAATAGATGAATAAGTACTTAAAGGATACCAGAAATAAAACATTTCCTTTTATGTATGTAATTCTCTACAAATTTTAATTCGTTTATAATTTTTATAAATTAATTATAGTAGGCGGGTTACCTATTATACTGCGCGGAAGATACCACGATTCAGTAAATTGCCGAGTTTTTCTGAGCATTGATGAGACGACAGATCACGTGTACCCATGACTCAATGCTAGTCAGTCCTCGATTACAAACAAAAACATGGCGAGCGAGACCGACGAGGAGACCAGATTTGGGTTGCACATTCAAAATTTTAATCTGCTTCCGAGATATGCTCCTAAATATATTTGTTGAATTCTACGTTAACAATGTGTTTAAGAGCTGAAAGCAGAAAAGTACCACAGTAAGATTGTGTTCATATTTCATGTTTTGGAATTAAAGAAAAAGCAATGTAACTTTAAAATAAATTCTTATACATTGTGTGCTGTGCAAAAATGTGTTAAGGATCAGATGATGGTGCCCAATGTAAAATTACAAATCTTACGAAAAAGCAATCAAATCATTTAAAAAGGATGAGGTTCAATTGGATATGTAAATGACATATTTATTACCTACCCCCAATCCTCACAAACACCCACCCACCACCCAAGGACTAATATCTTGAAAATATACATCTAACACTGAAACACAGAGAGATAAGACTGAATTCTGGGCCAAGAGACTAGAACGAGGACCCACTTGTGTATGAAACAGTATCCATTTCCGGGGAGGTGTAAAAGGCGTTGAGAAAGGTTTTCATATGTCGTTAGCTAAGAATTAGTGTTTCACCCCCTACCCCCCCCAAAAAAATATCCACAAGTAAATCTTCAAAGCAGAAATCGAACGTACAATTACCGTGTATTGTACATGCATGCTACAGTTAGCGTATTTACTTATTTGATAATATAAACTTGTCTGATATAATAGTGTATGTACTTTACTCGTCAGTGCTCAAAAAAATTTTGTTTAGGGACAGGCCTCGGGCTGGTGACTTAAATAAACTTAAAAGATCTGACTGAAATTCCACAAACCTGGACAATTCATACCTGTCAAATCTAAAGCCGGGAGAAAAACCTGATTTGGGGGATATTTCCACACCGTAATATCTGCCGAACTTTCGAAGAGAACTCTCGATTACTACATTATGTTTGTCAGTTTTCATTTATCAGCAACCCCCTTCCCAACCATACACTATTAGATATAACGTATGCAATCCACAGATAACCATATTCTATTGTATCACATATGAATATTGCAGTTACGATATCATTGCTGGCAGGCACGGCCTTAGGGTAAGGGAAACAAGGCAGCTACGTCGTGACCCTCGCTTCTCCTCAATGCAGTGTCTCTTGCTTGGGGCTCCGCTCTCATCGCTTCCTGCCTTGGGCCCGCACCCTAACTTGGGCCCCGCACATCCTAGGGCCGGGCCTGGTGCTGGATTTAGGCATAAGCTAAACAAGCTACAGCTTAGGGCCTCAGTCTGAAGGGGTCCCTCAAATTTATTTTATACCAAATAGGTCCTCCACAGCTTCCCATAGTTTAGGGGTTCGCTATGTCTAAATTCGGCACAGAACAAAATAAAAAAATATCACACGGCATTGGTTTCTTTAGTAAAAAGAATGTTAAGAATAAACATTCACGTAAATTTCATAGTTTTTCAACCACTACAACAGTACGATAGTAAACAAAAAGAAATTAAAAATATAATTGTCAACAAATAACTTTGAATCCCATGAAAGATCACTGTGAATACTGTGTAATTTTCTCTACAAACAAAATCGTATCTCTATTTCCGCCTAAGAAACTCGTTCAAGGTAAAGCCTGAAAATATTAAATATATATATATATATATATATATATATATATATATATATATATATATATATATATATATATATATATATATATATATATATATATATATCACTGAACATTATTCTTTTTTACATAAAGAATAATAATTCTTAGCATGAAGCCAATAGCAAATTCACACAAATACAAATGGACATAAATTCTTAAAAACAATTAAATATTTCATTAGATTTCAATATTAAGATAAAAAGACGCCTTTGTTGTTGACGCCTTTCAAATCCGCTTGTTGAGCTCGGCGTCGAGTGACAGGTTGTTGGTGATGGTAGAGCCAAGGTAAGTGAACACACCGACTACTTTTAGTTTGTGCGGCCCCGAGTGGCCGAGTGGTCTAAAGAGCTGTCCATTACGGATCACTGCCATCTCACCCGTTTGCGTGAGTTCGAGTCCAGACTCGACCAACGTGGGTACGTGAGAAAGCCTGCCAGTAGCTTCTCGTGAGTCGGTGGTTCTTCCCGGGGTTTTTCCTCCACCATTAATACTGGCCGCCATGTATAACCTATCTTGTGCTGAAATGGCGTTAAACCCTCTAAAAAACAACTTTTAGTTTGTAGTTGTTGATGATGATGCTGAAAGGGTCCTCATCATAAGCCATCATGTTGTCTTTCTTTAGGCTGTTGGTCAACCCGAATTCATCGCATGCTTTAGCAAAGCGGTCCATCAGGCGTTGTAGTTCAGCTTCTGTGTGAGTGACTGTAGCAGCAGCATCTGCAAAGGGCATGTTCCTAATGGTTGCTTTCTTTACTTTGCTGATTGCGTTCAGCCGTGCCAGATTGAACAGTCTGCCGTCTGAACGCGTGTGCAGATAGATCCCTTCTGTGGACATCATGAATGCATATTTAAGCAGGACAGCGAAAAAGATGCCGGAAGGCGTGGGGGCAAGGACACTGCCTTATTTTACTCCATTATAGATGTTGAATGGGTCGGACGATGAGCCATCATATTGCACTGTGCCTTTCATGTCGTAATGGAAGGACGGAACCATGCTTAATAGCTTTGTAGGGCATCCAATTTTCGTCAGGATTTTGAAGAGTCCGTCTCTGCTAACGTACGTATATACTTACGTATGTAGAGATAGATATTTACTGGGCTACTTCAACGTTAGGACTCGTGCCGATCACGACTCCTGGCCGTTGTGTCTCGGCAAGTTTGGCATTCGGAAGATGAATGAAAACGGGTAATTACTATAAATGTGCTGCTACCACAAACGTAGCATCGCCAATTCATTTCATTTTTTTTCAGGCAAAACCACAGCACAAAGTGTCTTGGAGGCATTCCAGTTCCAAACACTGGCATCAGCTGGACTTGATCTTCACGAGACGGTCCGCCATGAAGGGTGTGCTGCTTACTCGAACGTTTCACAGCGCCGACTAAGACACCGATCACTCCCTAGTTTGCTGTAAATTTAAGCTTCAGCCATCACCCTAGGCAAGTGGATAAACTAAACCTTGATGTGAGCAAGATGTCACATCCAGACAAGGCTGAATAATTCACTTACGTCCTTTACAAGGCGTTCAGTTCATAACCTCCCTATGGCATTACCAAAGAGAGATGGCAAAACATCAGAGATACTGTGTATAGCACAGCCATAAGAATCTTTGGCTAGAAGCAAAAAAAACAACGACCGATTTGACGCTAACTTCGCCACACTCATGCCAGCAATAGAAGAGGGTCGCAGCGCCCAAATGGAAAACAAGCGTTCACACTGCCAGAGGACACCACATGCATACAGGTCTACCAGAAGCAAAGTGCAGAGGTCAACACGTCAGTGCACCAAAGAATACCGGCTTCAGCTCTGTCAGAGCATCCTGTCAGCAGTAGACAACGGAAACATCCGAGGAATGTACAATCGCATAAAGAAAGCAATGTATTCCACGAAATGATAGCACCACACACACACACACGTACATACACACACGCGCTCACACACAAGCGCTCACAAACACGCTCACACATGCGCTTCCTTATACACACGCTCACACGTACGTACGCACAAACACGTACGTACCTACGTACACAAAAACGTACGCATGTACGCACACACGTACATACATATGTAGGCACAAACACACCGTCCGTACGTACACACGCACTCATACACGTAAACACATGTATACTCATACAAGCACAGACACAGACATACAGACACGTACACATACACGTACACACGCTTGCACGTACTAACGCAGTTACGCAAGCACACACGCTCACGCACACACACGCTCACACACAGGCGATCACACACGCACGCGCTCAGACACACTCACACAAACAAACGCGCTCACATACAGACGCCCTTACACACACAGGCTATCAAACATACGCACTCACCCCCACACCACACCCACCCACCACACGCGTTCACACCCAATCACGCGCTCGCCCACGCGCTCACACACACGCGCTAATGAACCCACACGCGCTCACAAACCCACACGCTCACACCAACCCACCCAGTCACAACACGCTCTCTCGTATCCACCCACCAAGTCACATTATCTTTTAACGTTTTTGAATTATCGAATTTAGTGAGGCGTAAAGTACACGAAATAACATGTACCCCAATATGTCGTCCATAAAGAGCAGGTAAATCAATGTCTATGTAGCATGTTTTACTGAACACTTCAGAAACTGCATAGACAGATCTGCCACCACATTATAGGACTGCAGATCTGGGTCTGCGCAATAAGCAGAGCTGTAATGTTTAGCATTTATGCAAAGTTTGGAATTTTAAAAATAGGATCCATGACTGGATTCAAATCATTCACATATTTAAATTAAACGTCTTTAAGTTTCCATTCTCATAAACTGATCAAGTGTATTTTGAGAAGACTATTCACGTCAAATAGTTATAGACGGCGGAAAAGATACGACACAGATAAGAGTACATTCCTATAAGTCTGTGAGTGTCAATTTCCACTAATAAGAGTAATGGGAAGGGAATCGTATGTTACCGTGTGTATCATTTTTAAAAGCAGGTAAACTTAAATGAGTATGTGATTTTGATTTTTTTAAGGCTGCTTAATAATTTTTCAGTTATATTGCTACGATGTCTGTATAGTGACAGTTTAAAGTGATGGATAACACTAGGGCATCATGCCGCAGACATGAAACATGATGTCCCGCTTGTCACATTATTCTGATACCACGCCGACCAGTCCCAATACCAACCTTTCAATGCTAAGGGCCAAGTGAGGCAGCTGTTAGTATCATTTGGTTTGGTGCGACTCGGTCGGAGTACGAACCCACGACTTTCTGCAACCGAGGCGGACACTAACCACAAGGCCACAGGAGCAGTGATAACCATAAGAATTTCCTTCTACCAGGTCTTAATTTTTAGTTCTTGCCAGCAGGAATGGTTCCATCAGAAGATGATGTTTCGTAAATTATAGTCATATTTCCATCATAAAAATGCAACTATAAAAATATTCAATAATTTCGCTGTAAAACAAAAACAAGATATATGAAAAACCGTGCCGCTTTAAATCAGCTTTCCAATGGAAGTGACAAACTTGTGAACTCAATATAATATCAATAAATATTAAAACCATGTCATTCTGAACAAATATGATATGCAACACAAATTGTTTTAGTATATTGTAGAAATGCATAATACTTCATGGCATATACGTTAATTTCCTTTATATACTCGTCACTCAATAACTTGACTTTTATGCTATTGAATCGGACTGCATGGCAGCGGCTGATTATCCTCAATTAGGTAATAAAGTTTGGACGCACGAATGCCGCATACGTGTTGAATTAGCACTCGTCAAAGAGAGCGAAATTCGCAAAAAGCACAGGACTGATGGCAACTTTAGGCAAGTTGCATGACCCTAAATAATTATTTTTCCATTTTTCGTTTACATTGGCTGAATATTGCTTTTAACCACTACATGGATGCATAATTATATTATAATAAAAATTACTAGAAAGAAATGTATTTCCGTCCCTAACATCTAGCAATCTACTCGATTCTGAAGTCGAATTGAATTAATAAATATGCTATCAGAATAGAGAGCAATGAGGTGCTTCAAGTTTCCGATGCACCGATACACTTTATACGATTCAGCAGTATCGGTTATTCTAGTTCTATAGAAAAAAGCTGATAAATACCGCACACTAATTGTTTCAAAAGCTTTCAAGCTATTTAGTTTATAAAGACTTTATTTTTTTGCATCGAATGATGTCTGCGTTTATGTTTGTAGTAAGTGCTACTATTTGAGCACACGTGTCCACATATTTCAAAATTACAGGGTAACTTAAATGCTATATTTTACGTTTTTTATGGGCGATGCTTTCGCCGTGTTTGTTCACTTTATGTTTCATCAGATCACCATTTTGTAAACAGAATTTACCACAGATGTTACATTGGAATCTTGGATCCGGAATGTGCTTTCGCATGTGCACATTTAAATCTCCATAAGTTTTGTAGGTCTTATCGCACATGTCACATTGGAAGGGACGCTCACCCGTATGTATTCGGACGTGTTTCTCCAGATCAGCAAAACGAGAAAATAATTTCCCACAATGGTCACAAGAGTACATGTCTTTCCCAGTGTGAGTATTTTTGTGATTGCTCAGACCACTGGGAGACATAAATACCTTCCCACAAACTTTACAAGCATAAGTCTCCTTCTCCTCGTCGCTATGCACCTTGCTGTGCATTTGAAGGCCGTATTTTGACAGGAATTTGCTGTTGCAAACACTACATGAAAATTGGTATTTATTCAAAGGATCGTCACTATGTTTGAGTATATGAATTGATACAAGATAATTCTTACTTGTAAATTTCTCGCCACAGTGTTCACATTCAAAAATCTTTCTTTCGACATGAGTCCGTCCATGGCGTTTTAGACATTTTAAAGTCCTAAACTTACTACCGCAACTACGACAATAAAATAACCCATCATTTGTGTGCATTTGTAAGTGTCTCTTCAATGAGTATAGCGAGGAAAGCACACTGTTACAAATCTGGCATATATTCTTCTCGCCTCTTTCTTTGTTCTTCGTTTTAGCGTCTTTGCTCTGTTCGTCAGCCTTGTCAACTCCCATACCTTGCTCTAGCAAAGAATCTTCCTTGTTATGTTTAGAAGATTCATCCACAGAACGACTTAAAGTGTTAAAGGTAGAGGTCGAAATTGTTGATTCTTGACCGTTCTCACCTGGTACCGTTGAATTCACACACATTTCATATCTGATAATGCCACTAAATTCTTCATTTAAGATTCTGTCTGATACAATTTTCGACATTGCTTGTTTTTTATTTGAGTTTGTGACCATGGAATCAGATGGTCTAGGCTCAAAAACTGTTTGGCTATCCGATGTTGAGGTGAAGCTTATGCCATTCTTAACCGCTGGTTTAACGCAAGATGCGATTTCATTTGCAGTGTTTGTCCTATTTGATTTGTAGTTTCGATTCACCGACGAAAATAAGTCCTCGTCCACGTTACTGGATAATCCAGAATAATTCAGCTTGTCGCTATTGGTTTGTAGCCTGCCTCTTTTCCATAAATCCTTGCTTCTTTGAATGCTATTCTTTTCGACAGATTTTAACTTTTCTGCGGCGACGTAAACAATATCTGCCGCATTATCCAACGTCATTTCTTTCCACTCTTTTCTATCCATAATATCTTTTCATAGTTTTTTCATAATCGTTGGCATTCACTGTATTTTGGTCATTGCATAATAGCTATGATTTTCAAGGAACGTGGTTCCGGTCTTCGCAGCTTTTGATTTGTCTTTACTTAACTATAATAAAATCAGTACCGACTGAAACGACTCGTTCCACCTATTTTGTTCGTTATTAAAGAATTTGACAAATATTGGAAAATAATTTAATGATCTGGCCCCAGCTCTTTAACTGACTTATTTTCCAGTCTCCAATTTTGTTAGCAGAATGAGTATTAGTTTGTACTGGGTAAGCTCTTTTCTTTATTGCTCATTTCGTCCATTTACAAAATGCATTATTCAAGCAACGGTAGCAAGGCTATCTCGTCTCTTAAAGGCTCTATATCAGTCTGAAAATATATAAACAAATATGCACAGGTAAGTTATTTTTAATCGGCATAATCATTCGTAGTTTAATCGGTCTTTTATACGGATTATCGGTACAAATAATGTAGATCTATAGTTGGGTATATTACATCCTAGTAGCTGTCTCTTTAGGTGTATTGTGATAGTGGTACCTTTCGATGTACTTTCATTCTAACGTTCACATGCAAAACAAGGTCGTGCGTTACCAATCTATCTATAACAACTTCAGTTCCAGGAAATACGAATGTAATGGGTTTATTTGCAGTCACCGATCACCATTGATTCTTGGGTTAGACAATTAGTTCCTACCACTTTGGTCTGCAACGCCTGATCACCATCAACGTTGGAATTCGAAGCACTCGAAAATGTATATACAGCACAGCTCAACACTGCACACGCAGCTCTATACAGCACACGCAGCTCTACAAAATTGTACACACATACGCGGACAGCACAACTGAAATATTCAATACCGTGTACTATTCATTACACTGGTATATATATGGTAGTACGCAACGACGGTATATACGGTTCAGAAGAAAATTGTTGAATTACAAGATTCATAATCCACTAAACGGTCATTCACTAAATGCAATCTTGTAGAGTTCTTGCTAAATCACAGGTAAGAATCGAAAATATTAGCATTTACTAAACAGCATATACTATATTAGTCGAAGCGACAGAAACACGAAATCAAACATGATAATACAATAAATATAACTTACAATGCATATAAACGAATAAATTACATACCTCTACAGCTGGAGATATGAAGGTCACAAAGTAGACCTACGATTGACAAAACAGTCCGTAATGTTGGGATTGATTTTAGCGTGATGCATTTATGCACAGGAAATGTAGCTCAACATCGTCTGTGCAATTCATGTATTCGGGTTTTCTCACCTACATCTCTCGGCACTTGCGGCGCAAGCTAAACCAAACTCACTGTTTCGAAATATTGTAGAATATACATTGATCACACTCGGGTATCGTTGTACACGGATAAAGAAACCCGAATACATTTATTTAATAAAGGAATACATTTATACAATTCAGTGACATGCAGGACATTGAAGGCAATACCGTTGTCGTAGTAAGTTCTGAATATCGGCGTTTAGTGTCTGACTAGTACATTAATATAGAATTCAATTTACTGTTGCACATGTGTCGGGACCAATGGCCGCAGACTTATAATTGGTTCGTTATGGCACCCATCCACTCCCAGGGTACCCACAAACACAATATTTTTGTTTGCAAATCATTTATGGTAGAAACGTTCGTGGTCATGCATGTACAAATGTATTTTTAACTGACAACTAAACACACGATGAGTACATATAGCCCCTTACAATGACATTGTTAACGTAGAATTGACTTAAGTGACTGGACAGATGGGCTGAGGATATTAGTTTTACGTGTCCTTCGTAATTAAACCTTTAGATGGTCAGGATCCCGCTTTTCAACAAAGAGGTAAAAACAAATTCTCAGAATGGAATATTTGGAGCATTGCCATGTTATGTTATAAATTTGAATTGCATTCTTTGCCAAAGGAGTAATAGTCCAGTTTCTCAACTTCTCAACCAGTAATTAGGTTGGTTCCCTTTTTCATACCCAT
Organism: Potamilus streckersoni; assembly: GCA_016746295.1. Classification (NCBI taxonomy): domain Eukaryota; kingdom Metazoa; phylum Mollusca; class Bivalvia; order Unionida; family Unionidae; genus Potamilus; species Potamilus streckersoni. Next base: position 53,060 of record JAEAOA010000962.1, on the reverse strand, counting down.
TTATCTCAGATCGAAAGGGAGAGATAAATATATTATGGCCTCCTTTTGCGGGGGTGTCACTTGTGCGATTATGATATTTGTTACATAGCTGTGTGTAGAAGTACTGAGTTCAAACTGCAAGAGTAAGATAGAATACGGATGACAAATGGCGAAGCAACTTTTTTTTATAAAAATCAAACAACACTCAGAGAAGGTTACATATGTAAGGTGATACATTCACGATACAGAAAGACACAAAAAAACTATTATACTTATTCAAAGCATACCAGCATCCTACGATTCTGGAATCTGTCCTTTTGAAGTTTTACGTGAATAAGTATATATTCAATGAACAAATGACAGACCATATATACTTAAAATATAAGAACAGGAAGAGTTTCAATATTTCTACTTAAAAAGAAAAATCATTTCTCGTAAGAACAAATTATTACATGTAGGGTCAGATATACAGAAATATCATGTTTTGTAGATTCAAAAGCATTTCATTTCTAAATCATGTAATATAGAGCATGAATTTGGCAGAACTTCATTGGGTCTTTTTTAAAACTCAAGACTTTAGTTACAAGGCATATAAATTTATAGTAAGTTCAAGCAATCTGTAAACACTATAGTTCATAATTAATATTATAGAATATAAGAATACATCATGTTACAAGAGAAAACTAAATTACTTTCGATGATTTATTAAATCCAACCAGGTATGAATAAGAATGTCTTTAAGATATATATATATATATATATATATATATATATATATATATATATATATATATATATATATATATATATATATATATATATATATATATATATATATATTATCTGCATTTGGAAGTCAGAATTCTGAAGTCAAATGGCGTAGCAGAACTTTATTGAGCTCTTGGCGTTGTATATTTATATCCTGTTTTGGAAGGCACAATCTGTCTCATTAAAGCTAAAGGTTGTTATATGCGCATTCCATTTCTTTGTCTGTTAGATAAATATCACACCACCTGACTCCAGAACCCAAGACCTTCTTGACATTTGTTTTCAGCATACGTATGGTGTGAATGTAGTTGCTGATAAAACAGTTTTCCTGAACTCAGCTGTTCCTCAAAAAGTGACATATGGAAGGACTCAATGTGAAGTACAGTTGATATTCAAATGCTATACATTATAACACTATAAAGATTTATTAAAATGTAATCGATAACATTAAAAAAAAATATTTTAAAAATCATTGAAACTTGAATCGTAGCCGCCACACTGATCAATTCTTGAACTGCTTTTCAAAAACATAAGTCTTAGAAAAAGGCCGTTTTCTTATTATGTCTACTAGTGAGAGAAATTGTATTCAGGTTTATCATCCGCACGCTACAGTCCTTTGTGTGAGGACAATTATATCCCATTTTATCATCTACATAATTCAGTCTTTCGTTGTGAGATAAACTATATTCTGGTATATCGTATGCAGGCAGTAGTCCGTTGTAAGTAAAGAAATTATGATATTATGGTGACGTTCACCCTGCTTAATGAAAGCAGCATTACCAGTGAGTCTCATTGGCATAGGGCGGGGTTGATGTCATATTCATATATCTGGACAAAACGTTATCGTCAGTGGTCTAATATTTCAGTTGGCCACACTTGACCTCCCTCAATATGACAAAAGATATGCTTATATCGTAAATCTACCTCACTATGAACTACTAATAAACTAACCACCCATCGATATATTTCATGTACACAACCCTGGCATAGCTCATAATGCAGAATCTATGAGATGCACGTATATGCCTTCGTTTCATTGAAAATGGTTAGAAAATACTTAAAAAGTGCATTATATCAGAAGCCATATCTCACGTGAAACCCCTTCCCACGGACTCCAGGCTTAAGACTGCCATGATCACGGATTGTCACTTCTGGGAGCAACAAAACGTCCCCGTTTCATCAGTTTCCACTCAGTAGTTTTGGAGATGTAGGACGAGATGCGGACATATCGCAACCTTACAGCGCTCTTTAACGCTGTATGACATCGTCACTACCCAATATTTGGCCTTATGGCAGTCTGATAAAATGTTTAAACACTACATGGAAGCGTCACTGTCCAATATGTGGCTTTATCACAATGCAATGAGATAGGATAATTTAACACTGAATGTCGAACGCAGTGCCGAATATGTGACCTTATTACATCATAAAATTGTATTATTGCCGCTATCAATAACCCAGACCAGTTAATTAATATTGCCGCGTTTGGATATCGTAAAAAAATAGGTATATAAAACCTGATTATCTTAAGACTCTAAAATCTGCCGATCGGTTAAGGATGTATACCGCGTCGCCACTATTATTCAGCAGATCCGATGTGAGGGAGATGTTAATCAGTTTAACATTTTTATCTTTCACCTCTGCGTGAGTTTGAGTTTAAGATTCGGAGAATGTGGATATTTGAGAAAGCTTGCCAGTAGCTTCTCGTGGTTCGGTGGTTCTTTCCGCGGATTTAATACTGGCCGTCATGTATAGCCTATCGTGTGCTGAACAATGGCGTTAAGCCCCACAACAACAACAACATTTTTAAACAGGCAGTTAATGAGCATATTGAACAAGTAAAACAAGAAAGGAAACAGAAAGAAGAAATAAAGATGCAACTTAAAAAATCTAAACAAAAAAGGAAATCGCCCTCACGAAAAATGCAGACGACACAATAGGTAAGGAAAATTATATGATCAGATCTTGGTCACGGTGCCACTGGTAGTTGTATTGCCACTCTAGGAAGCGTTTTTATTACTCCATGCCCCAATAACTTCCTTGCCGAATGTGATAGACTAGAAATTCTGATTGGCGGAAAACAAGCCGGCAAAAATTCCCCAGAAATCATTAATGAAGCAACTGTTATTTATCAGAGATTATTTACATGCGGTATCATGGATATTAATGTTCATCGGTCCCTTATTGATGAAATCGTTGATGATTATCGCAGAAATGGATGCAATATAATCAGAGACAAGACAATAATATAATCACAAATAATGCTCCACTTGGACCTGTAATGGTCAGGGTGTTAAATTCGCGATTACTAACATGTAAAGAGATCTACGGTGATACTCGTTGATGTTGTTCAGGGTGTAATCAGAAAGATAGCTCCAAACGCAATACCGATTGCAAAGCAACTGTGAATGAAATTTATTAAAGTTGTTCGCGATAAAGTTATTGGTGCTGTATTATGTTGCTAGTAAAGCATTCTCAGCATTCAGGAATAGACTTGCACGATCAATACTCAGATCGCCAGTGGTCTGATCAAACAGTACAAATCCCCACCGAAGTTATGCCTGCACATGTTAGTAAAAGAATAAATCAAGCTGCAAGTAAACGGTTAAAGGAATTAGGAGTAGAAGCTAGGTATATAACTGCACATTTGATAGGGGGTAGTGGTGTGTCCCGTCGTCGCAGACGTAGTACATCATTTTAGAGAACAGAAAATGTGCAAAATGTTCAGATTTATTTCTGATCTAGCATTTTTCATGGACGCACCAGTACTCAAGGATGAGTTTTTGCTTGATTATCAATATTATTGTTATGAAGCAATATAATGAAAAAAAAAACGTTCACGAATCGAAGTAAAAGTCCAATATACATCAATATATTTTCTACCCGCCTTGTCAGTCATTTAAGTTCAGGATAGAAGTGTAAACCCGATCGAAATCCTTATGGTATGGTGATGCTCCGGGTTGAATTGTTAATAACTGACTTATGTTATTCAGCAGTTCATGATATATTAATGATGGTAAAAGATATCAAAACATGACTCAGTGACGTTGATGTTGCTAGAACACAATTGGGGGTATCAAGATACAGCGACGATTATTCAAGGTCCGCTGGTGTGTCCAATATACATCAATATATTTCCTACCCGCCTTGTCAGTCATTTCAGTTCAGGATAGAAGTGTAAAACCCGATCAAAATCCTTATGTTGATGCTCTGGTTTAAAATGTTAATAACTGACTTATGGTATTATTCAGCAGTTCACAATATATTAATGATGGTATAGATATCAGAACATGACTCAGTGACGTTGATGTTGCTAGAACACAATTGGGGGTATCAAGATATAGCGACAATTATTCAAGGTCCGCTGGTCTGTCGATGATGCTTGCAAAATATACTGTTGATCGCGCCGAGTGCCGACTTCAGTTTTTGACACACCAAAATTGTTTATTCCGCGGTTGACGATGCGGATGTTAAGGATTTATTCTTTGTAGATGAGAACTTATGTTTGGGATTCGCAGCATGTAAAAAACAAATTGATGCTCAGGGAAGATTTAACTCTGCCACGCGACTGTGATATATCTTTGATTTCTGCAGAAATGTTAGAAAAGTTATCTTCTGGGCCAAACACACAGTTGCTCTAGTTCAAAAATCTACGGACGACGATGATATTTGGGACGCTGAAGGGGTAGATGCGGGTGCAACTGCGGAGATTTATACGAACGTGGTAATGACAAGGCTTTCGTTGTGGATCACAGTAATGTGTTCATCACTCACTGAAGAACAACGTATACTCCCTTTTAAGGACCGTGGAGGCAAATCAACGTTACCGTGGTTAACAATGACTGCAGACTCGAGCACGAGCATATCTATTGGCGAATTTGCATGACAGATCGCATCACAATAGGGGGTTTCTGCACAACGACATATAATTATAGCTTTTCAAGATCTTCAACAACAGAAATGCCGAATAAGAAATCATATTGTATTTGACCAACTTGGGTTAGTAAAGATTCTGTGAGGATAAATGGACTTCAAGAACCTTCTGAAAAGGTATTGTTTAATTTTAAAAATAATCATTGCTTGATGACATTCATGGGACGTAATCAGAATTTGGATTCTGGATTGCAAATATCTGATCTACTTCTCGCTGAAACAACGAGCTTTGTTTAAACCGTCAGTCGTTGACATATTGTCGAGATCTAGTATGTGTCAGCCGGTGTTACTAATTATCGAGCAATCGCAGTTAAACTCTTAGATAAAACAATGTTCCTTGAAGATTTTTGTGGACGAATGAGAGTTATTGATGCCCAAGTGGACAGCATGTAATTGGATCAAAGGTTAATTAAATCACCCATCATATTATGTCATATTATCACCTTAATATTAACCTGGCTCTCGGTCAGATTATAAAGCTACAGTCAGTATTACTGATATCTGCAAAGACCGCGGGTGGTCCAAATAAACTGTCACTGACAGAACGTCAAGTCAGGTACTTTAATGACGCCAAACCACCAGAGACTGGTGTGAGACTTGATGTTTCTGCGAGTGCCATTGAAGACATCGCCTATACGGGTTGTATGTGTTCACTTCTTGCAGATATACAAACATTGATAGCCGCTGCAGTCCAAGCTATTGCTAATGCAGCTGTACTTGGTGCTGTTGGAAGTGCTACTGGGATCTGGGATGGCATTAAAGAAAACAACAGGTGACGAAATAAATAAGGGCGTGGGTCTAAGATTGCCAGGATTCGTGGTACGGTCGAGGTCTGAGACTGCCGGCGATACTTCGCTAATCATACTGCTCATGACCAATTTTGATTTAACTAATGCTGCCAAGAAATTAAATCTCAAACACGTTAGATGTATTTTTATACGTGATTACCAAAGCAACCAAACCGTGTTGAAATCGGTATAATTAGCCTCGATGTAAGTTCTGGTTCTATTACTCATTGGGTTGCATACGCAATTGATCCACTTGGGGGCCGATTAGTTTGATTTGTATGGATTAACGCAACCAAAAGAATGTTTAAAATTTGTCAGCGGAGTTCATAGCACTCCCGCCTGGTATTCAACATACTAACACAAGGAATAACTGATCCGCCAATATGTAACCGTGAAGTACTTGCAGTGTCCAACGCTATGTCAAGGTCTCTGACACCGTCTTATAAAGTAGTGCACGAGTATACATCGTTGTCCAATGTTTTAAACAGGTCTTAGTGTAATATATAATGGTAGATATTTAGAGAACATCTGCTGCATACAAGCCTCAAGATGACTTATCCAAATATGCAACCCTTGAGGAAGTCAGATATGTTTTCTAATGATTTGAGTCTTGCCGATTTAGAAGAAAATAAAGTTGTTTTTCATGATAGGTTGGGACGGTTAAAGACGAGAAACATCGAGTCGTTAGATATTATTCCACGGGTTCCAGATGTGCCCGAAGATAACCTCGTGGTATTTGCTAAAAAAAGATAAACTTAAAGACATGAAGGAATTAATTCTAACATTCATGTGAACGACTTAACGCATTCACAATTGGAGATACTATCTGGATATAAGCAAAAAGACAATATTAGCATGAGTGACCCAAAATTAGGGGATGATGTGTCAAAAAAGAAAAATACGTGGACAACAATGACGCCACAATCAGAATTGAGAACAATATATACGTTGCTAAAGTCGGTGGTACAATGACTTATACATGAGCGGAAATGGCATTACTAATCTGAGAGAACCAGAATCAAATGACGAGGCTGCAAAGAAGAAATGCGTATACAATAGGAACTACCGTAAAATGACATCATTAATAACAATCAACGATGACCAGATTTAGATCTGAATATATTGGCCATGCATAAGTTTCTTGGAAACTTAAACAAAGCCATTAATGAGTTGTCTTTTTTAATTCCTCATACATCGATATTAAAGCTCTCGGACATAAAAAATATTAACAGTGGTATAATACATATAGAAGCTCCTGCATCAGCATTATGGACACCACGTAATCCATTAAGCATACCGCTAACGTTGCCGGCATGTATATGTTCTCAGTACTCGGAGTTACAACATTTAAAATATCTACCAGTTTCACAGAGTTATCCAGTTAGAAGATCTTCTGAAACATGTGTTAGTGATATTGGAGAAAACAGATGAGGGAACATTCATGGTGGAACCCGATTAAAGTTTTATGTGGGTTGTACTATTGGTGTATTGAATTCGTCGGGGAAGAGGCGGAATCTGACAAAGTCAGAAAGATTGGGGGTCAAAGAACTTGACAAAGTCAGAAAAACAATGATAATGTTAGTTATTTTTTTTTTGGGGGGGGGCACAGAAACCACCCACAGAAAAAATTTAATTTATAAGTGGAAGTCTTTATAAAACACTAGCATGGTTACTGTTAATCTCTTTACATGTGAAGAAAGCTTTACGTGACATTTATTTTCCTTCAATGAATTTCAAAAGAGATTTTCTGTTTTACATAGAATATTTCAGTAGTGAGGTACTTAAATATTATTCTTTGTTTGAAATTTGAAAATGTTGATCTGGTTATTCAATCTGCGACATGTTGTACCGAAGCTGGAAGAATAAAGAAATGTTTGGCAACTGCATGTATCGATTAAAATTATATTCCTCCCTTATGTCTCTGTATTTACAGATATAACTGGTCTGGCACATTTAGTATATTTACTAGTATTTCCACGTCTAAAAGTATGACTCTTTTTAATAGCCTGAATATTATGCAAGTAGTTATCAAGGTTTGTCCGTTAATTTGATCACTCACAAGACCTTTTTGATTAGACCAAACAAACGCTCATAAATAAATTTCTAACTTGTAAGAGATCTCGGGAGAAAAATAACTGGTAAATTTGCATACGGAGGATCAAATGATCATGAACGACAGTGTGTAAGAATAATCATCGACGTTGCTGAACTTGATTTTTGTATTGCTGATACAGCAAGTAAAAGTATGTTTATGTGTTGAAGTAATATTAATCTATCAAACTAAACAAAATTATGATCTACATCGATGGCGATTGACCACAAATTATTCACTTAAGATCTTCGATGTTAGCCTATCATTCGATAAAATTATTATCGATGATAAACAGATTTCTCGATATAACCGTTAGAGTCGCCACATATTCATTTCATGTGGATAGGAAATATGCATGATCGCTAAATAAATTACATAATGGCCTTCATGAATCATAGGGCGAATGGAGAATGAAAAGAGAAAATATACTTAGTTATTCTTAATCCGCCGACCTTGGATCTGAGGAAACAAAAAAAAAATAAATAGCTAAATGTCAGAATTGTCATCAGAACCATCGGTATATGATCCCGTTGACAGACATAAGACAGTCTATCTTAACAGGTGCGGTGGATCTGGTAAAACAACGCGTACTACCGAATTATTTCGCAACTTCGACATGGTTTGCATTGATGCCAAAACATAGACTCGTAAGAGAATTAAACAAAGATGAGTTGAATCTCATACTTATCACAGTATCTTCTGAGAAAAGGAGATGCGTGGACTCCTGAACAAATAGATGAGAAATATATTCCTAAAATCATTATCTGGAATGAAATAAGCACAGTATCCGTTGACGTGTCAAAAATGTCTCTGGATTGGTTATTGTTTAGGTATACTGCTGTTATTATGTGTGGTGATCGTGGTCAGTAACCTTTTGTCGACTCTTCTCTACATGACTGGTTAAAAGAACTCGTAGATTATTCCGAGTTAATGCTTGATGATCATTGAGCAATTGATGAATCGATGAAGGAATTTAAAAAGCTAATCAGACTGCAGTCGCAGAATATTCGATGTGAAATAATGCGTTCAATAATTCCAGAAACAACAAACGACGATTTTTGGAATTTGCGAAGACCTGCTGATTTGATAGTTGCAAGTCGAAAGATAGTTCGTGATTCACTTCAGAAATAATTAGTTCTATTACATTAAGAAATAGTTTCAGATCTACATGTGCCATTGTGTTATCGCCAACACATACACGTAAAAAAGATACTGATATTGAAATTCCAGGGCCCTTGAAAAGAGTCGAAGAGGAAACAAAATTTTTTGTTAATAATATTGTTTTGATTCCAATGTATATTGTTGAGAGCGCGTTAACGATGAATAAATCTCCACGGACTCTAGGATATGTTATAACTATTCATTCATCATAGGGATTAACTGTTTCTGATACTAATATTTGCATTGTCGATGATCATATTCAATGGTTCTATTCAGTTGGTCTAGCAGTGTCGAGAGTCAGAAGAATATCTCAGCTACGGAAGGTTATCACAGACTGCGCAATGAAAATTATTCATACTCAGGAAATTAAGGACGATATAGCAAATAAAATTTAGCCTTCTATCTGCAGTGTGACAAGAAAAATAAACGTGAATTGAATTATTGTGATGTGTCGAATTTTGAAAACTCTTAGAAGCTTTGTTTAAAGGAATTGTATCAAAGTCAACTTAATTAAAGTAGAAAGGGCTAGAGATAGATGATTATTTTTCATTTCATCTCTGAACGTCAAAAGGGAATTCGTTCTAGCTGACGTAACATGACCGAGTCAGATGCTATGGTACAAGAGAATGACATAAGACCTTTCCCCAAAATCGACCGGTTAAAGGCGGCAGCTGGCTATAGATGATAATTCAAAGTAATAATTAATTACGGCATGATTAGTTGTTTAGTTTACTTGTCAATCCAAAAGTTCTATGAACAGGTTTAGGAAACAGTCTATTCCGATTGGTTAATATGGATTTATGGGCGTAACTCTGTAAGAAATTAAAGGTTTTACTTTAGGAAAATTCAGCAGTCTTCAGTCTTACTTGGAAAAAGAGTGGTCGAGACTCCGGGAGATCGTGTAAGACGTTATCTTGTGATTTGGCAGTAAAGCGGGAAAGTTTGTCTCAGCAAGTAGGCAAACTCTACATTTTGAATTCGTATAAAGTACGTCTTCATTACAGAGTAAGGGGCCAGATAGTTCTCTCAGTTATGAGACGGACTATACGTGAAGTTCGTGGAAAGGAATAAAAGAAACGGCAAAAGGTACGCAATCTTAGTTTCCCGATTTTAATATGTTATTTCATTTGTTGATCTATTTCAAATGTATTCTTGATATGATGTATGTATGTATGATTTCATTTTGCAGGATTTTAGTGAAATACTAGTCATGACATTTTATTCTTTGACTTTTTATTTATCAATTCATTTGGAGAATTGGCAAGATTGAATGTAATTAAAATTTCATTAGATTAGTTGAAAAGATTGCATGTAATCGAATCTTGAATACATAGGAGTGATTAGGAATTTAAATGAATTAAGCTTAAGGAATGATGGGTAATGTTTCATAGTTTATGGATGAACTCTGTTTAGAATGAGTATGACCTAACATTACATGTATACCATATACCAGTTTGTAATATTTAATTGATCACTTAAGTGTATATCTATATGCTAGTTTGTAATATTTAATTGGTCGAGTTAACTATTTTAGAATAGTTAGATCTGGAGGTCTAAGCCATATGTAACTTAACAGAGTAAGACGTCAAGGGGGGTTACATACGGGTTCCTACGGCTGAGTTGAATTTAATTGACCATCCCTAGCGTGACGCGAAATAAGGTCAGGACAAGCATTGACTGACTACGTAAACAGAGAGTTTGGTAACGTTCATGCGGCAGAATTTTTGCCTTTTGTTTTCTGAGCCGAATTAATGTAAAAATATAGATATGCTTGGGAATTTGACCTATTGTCTATTGCGAGACATTTTTAGTTATTGAAGGAAACAGCTTTCCTGGATTCACATGAGAAATCCCTGAACAATCACAGGACCAGAACAAGTTCTACGCAGAAATCTAAGTCCAGAGACGATTGTTAAGTCAGAGTTCGACGGACAAGAGTCCAAGACGAAACAGCTAGACAAAGATCGGCAGCCGAGAGAGAGAGAGAGAGAGAGAGAGAGAGAGAGAGAGAGAGAGAGAGAGAGAGAGAGAGAGAGAGAGAGAGAGAGAGAGAGAGAGAGAGAATGAAAGAGACGCCGAGAGGGAAAGAGAGGTAGCCAGACTGCAGGCTGAAAGAGAAAAAGAATTTGAGGTAGCCAGACTGCAGGCTGAAAGAGAAAAAGAACTTGAGTTTGCTAGACTGCAAGAAGAGGAAAGGAATAAAGAGAGAGAGATAGAGAGAACATGCATTAGCAATGGAAAGGCTAAGGATCGAAGTGGAGTCTAGGAGGGGAGAAGAACTGGACGTACAGTTAGGACCCTCGAGCAGAAGATCTGAGGATAGACGTACCGTCCAGATAACCATGCCTATGTTCAACGACAAGGATGAAATTATTGATAACATTTTAACCCAGTTTGAAAAGTTAGCTTTAATACATCAAATACCCGAAGAACAGTGGGCTATTAATATTTCGGCATTTTTGCAAGGCGCTGCCAAGGAGGTTTATCATAATTTGGCACCCGCTGAAATAGATGATTATGAAGCTCTCAAGAAAGCATTACTATGGCACTACGAGCTGACAGCTGAAAGTTTCCGTAAACTTTTCAGGGAGTCATCTAAAAAAGCCACAAAGTCTCACGCGCAATTTCATAATCGTGTACGCGTACTTTTCGATAAGTGGATTAAAATGTCCGGAGACGAACTTTCATACGAAGGCATACGGGCAGAAATTCTAAAGGAACATGTCCTCAGCACATACCGTAAATACCTAATAGTTATTTTGGCGGAGCGTGATTTCGCGACCTTAGAAGATATTAGTGTAATGGCCGAGCGATATGAAGCTGCACACTCTCGTCCAACCACATGGAGTGACAGGGATCGAACCAGCGTCCCAGAGTTTAGGAGAGGTAATGGTTTAACACCTATCAGGCGGAATGGTCAAAATGGTGGGAAGACATGGGCTGACAATTCCAGCCGTAATCAGTCCCGGGGCTCAGGTAAGTCCCAAGGGATGGACAAGATAACATCTGGTAAGAAAGAGGAAGTTGTGTGTTATGGCTGCAACAAACCCGGCCATATTCTTATAAATTGTAGAAGATACCGTCCCACTGTAAATGTAGTAACCCCAGATACTAGTAAACAGAGTAATCTATTGGAGTGGTCCAATACAGCAACAGCTACGGTAAATGGCGTAGAGGTTACTGTGTTGTACGACACCGGCTGTAGTTATCCAGCTTTGGTGGACAGCAAGTTTGTTAAACCTACTGATTGTACAGGTGAGACTGTAGAGGTACAATTTGCAAATAAGAGTAGAGATTCCCTTCCAGTTGTTTATATCAATCTTGATTCACCCTACGTGAAAGGACGAATTCAAGCAGCATGCTTGTCGGGGTTGTCGCACTATGTTATTTTTGGATGTAGGTATGTATTGCCACAACCTAATCCTATGACGTGTACACCTGTACACGTGGGGTCTGTAGAGACTAGGTATATGAGACGAAGGTCAGGGCCGAAACCGTTGAAACCCTCGACTTCGCCCATAGATAATTTGCTACCTGGCGAATTAAGGAGACTTCAAGAGGAAGATTCTACCCTTAATAAGATACGCGGGTATGCAAAGGACAAGTCAGTGCGGAACTTACCCGACGGTGTGGTAGAGTTCGCACGGAAGCGAGGTATCTTGTACCGATACGCTCGAAAGGGGACCGAGAGGTATAAGCAGGTAATTGTACCATGGTCTAAGCGGGATGAAGTTCTTAGGTTTGCACATGAAGGTTTACTTGGTAATCACATGGGTGTCGCTAAGACGCGAGATAGGTTAGTTAGGGAGTTCTATTGGCCAGGTGTGTATGGTGATGTAAGGAGGTTTTGTCTGTCCTGTGATAAGTGTCAGCGAGTGGCACCTAAGACGTCACGTCGCCCAGTGCCGCTAGGAACTACCCCTCTGATTGATGAACCTTTCTCACGGGTGGCTATGGATTTGGTAGGTCCGATAAAGCCCTCAGCGGATAAAGCCCGCAGCGTTATGTGCTAACGATTGTCGATTATGCTACCCGATACCCGGAGGCCGTTGCTTTAAGGAACATCGATTCAGTTACGGTAGCTGAAGCGTTGTTAGGGGTCTGGTCTAGAATTGCTGTACCAGACGAAATATTAATTGACCAAGGGACGCAGTTTGTTAGCCAGGTGATGGAGGAAGTAAACCGGTTACTTTCTATCAGGCACCTGACTACTACCCCTTATCACCCACAGTGTAACGGTCTTGTAGAGCGTTTCAATGGGACATTGAAACAAGCTCTAAAAAAGTTATGCGAGAATCGACCTAGGTATTGGGATCGATACCTTCTCGCGATACCTTTTGCGTACCCCAAGCTAGTCTTGGATTTTCGCCGTTCGATCTAGTTTATAGGAGGAGAGTGAAAGGACCCATGGCTGTATTGAAGCAGTTGTGGACGGATGAGAAAGCATCCGAAGAGGTAAGAACAACATATCAGTACGTTTTTGACCTGCGTAATAAACTGGAGGAAGTTTGCAACTTGACCAAGAAAAATCTCTGTAATGCAAGGGAACGTCAGGCCAAGTACTACAGCAAGAAGGCGAAAGAACGTAAGTTTGAGGTAGGCGACAAGGTGTTGTTGTTGTTGCCATTAGAACATAACAAACTTAAAGTGTCTTGGAGAGGACCGTTCGTTGTAACAGAGAGGATGGGTGGACAGAATTATCGCATCAGGGTGGGCGATGAAGAGAAGCTGTACCACGTTAACCTACTTAAACGTTACCGAGAAAGAGAGTCACCTACTGAATTCGTGGTTGGAACAGTTGTGACGAAAGACCGAAACGACAACGGAGGAGTGGCGGAAGTATTTCCTAGTTGTCCTTTGACGGGGAATGAAACTTACGTAGACGTCGTCCATGACGTAATGTTAACGTCAAACCAACGTGGCGAGGTGGAAGAGATACTTCACGATTACGAAGACATTTAGCCAGAGAAACCAGGTGTGAAGATTTGGAGGAGTTTAGTATGAAGCTACTGGAGGAAAAGATGAAAGATAGTCTGACGTCAGACGCTATTATTAAGCTACCAGACGTGACGAAGCACCTTGTGTTACGTTCAGACGCTTCTGACGGAGGTCTTGGTGCAGTTTTACTGCAAGAACATGATGGGGACTTATTTCCTGTTGCATACGCGAGTAGGAAACTTAATACCGCTGAGCGTAATTATTCAGTCACTGAGAGGGAATGCCTAGCGATTGTCTTTGGGATTCATAAATTTCATCGTTATCTCTATGGCCGAAAGTTTATTCTAGAAACAGAGCATCAACCTTTAGCGTATCTGACACAGGCTAAATTGACTAATGGGCGTTTAATGAGGTGGTCATTGTTTCTACAACAATATCAAGTCCAGCTACGTTACATTCGTGGAAACGCAAATGTGGGGGCAGATTGCACGAGTCGATTGCTTGAGTCTGAGGTGAAGGGGTCACTTCAGGACATGTAAACATTAAATTAAACTGTAACTTCAAAATTCGATGAGCAAAATCCCAGATTTTACTCTTAAAGGGGGTAGGGCTATGTGATGTGTCGAATTTTGAAAGCTCTTAGAAGCTTTGTTTAAAGGAATTGTATCAAAGTCAACTTAATTAAAGTAGAAAGGGCTAGAGATAATTAGATGATAATTTTTCATTTCATCTCTAAACGTCAAAAGGGAATTCGTTCTAGCCGACGTAACATGACCGAGTCAAATGCTATGGTACAAGAGAATGACATAAGACCTTTCCCCAAAATCGACCGGTTAAAGGCGGCAGCTGGCTATAGATGATAGTTCAAAGTAGTGATTAATTACGGCATGATTAGTTGTTTAGTTTACTTGTCAATCCAAAAATTCTACGAACAGGTTTAGGAAACAGTCTATTCCGATTGGTTAGTATGGATTTATGGGCGTAACTCTAAGAAATTAAAGGTATTACTTTAGGAAAATTCAGCAGTCTTCAGTCTTACTTGGAAAAAGAGTGGTCAAGACTCCGGGAGATCGTGTAAGACGTTATCTCGTGATTTGGCAGTAAAGCGGGAGAGTTTGTCTCAGCAAGTAGGCAAACTCTACATTTTGAATTCGTAAAACGTACGTCTTTATTATAGAGTAAGGGGCCAGATGGTTCTCTCATTTAGGAGACGGACTATACGTGAGGTTCGTGGAAAGGAATAAAAGAAACGGCAAAAGGTACGCAATCATAGTTTCACGATTTTAATATGTTATTTCATTTGTTGATCTATTTCAAATGTATTCTTGATATGATGTATGTATAATTTCATTTTGCAGGATTTTAGTGAAATACTAGTCATGACATTTTATTTTTTGATTTTTTAATTATCAATTCATTTGGAGAAATGGCAAGATTGATTGTAATTAAAATTTCATTAGATTAGTTGAAAAGATTGCATGTAATTGAATCTTGAATACATAGGAGTGATTAGGAATTTAAATGAATTAAGCTTAAGGAATGATGGGTAATGTTTCATAGTTTATGGATTAACTCTGTTTAGAATGAGTATGACCTAACATTACATGTATACCATATACTAGTTAGTAGTATTTAATTGATCACTTAAGTGTATATCTATATGCTAGTTTGTAATATTTAATTGGTCGATTAAACTATTTTAGAATAGTTAGATCTGGAGGTCTAAGCCATATGTAACTTAACAGAGTAAGAAGTCAAGGGGGGTACATACGGGTTCCTACGGCTGAGTTGAATTTAATTGACCATCCCTAGCGTGACCAGAATTAAGGTCAGGACAAGCATTGCCTGACTATGTAAACAGAGAGTTTGGTAACGTTCATGCGGCAGAATTTTTGCCTTTTGTCTTCTGAGCCGAATTAATGTAAAAATATAGATATACTATGGAATGTGACCTGTTGTCTATTGCGAGACATTTTTAGTTATTGAAGGAAACAGCTTTTCTGGATTCACATGAGAAATACCTGAACAATCACAGGACCAGAACAAGTTCTACGCAGAAATCTAAGTCCAGAGACGATTGTTAAGTCAGAGTTCGACGGACAAGAGTCCAAGACGAAACAGGTAGACAAAGATCGGCAGAGCAGGGACGAACGGAAGTCTTGATGTCCGCATAAAATAGGTGATGAAGTCACTCATCGTTTCACTCAAAGGTCACATCTCATTGGCAATGAAGAAAGTATATTAACGTTGAAAGTAATTTTACATTTAAAGAAATTTGTATTGTCCTTTTATTTGAGTACATGTTAGTACCATTTTCCCTTTTTTTAAACTAAGTCATTGATTTCTTTTCATTTTAAATTCTGTTGATAAACTGATTAAATTTTATATTTGTTCATTGAAATGGGGCTCGTTTTGTTATTTCTTCAATAATCTCGTTCAGTGGTCTGCATTCTTCTTTCTATCTCTCCACACTGGGTAAACTACACCTCGGAGGTCATTCCCTAGCAAAGAACCGTAGTGAAAGAGGTTGGTGTGTTTTGCACGCCGCCAATTTGTCACAATTATCACGAAGCTGAAACAACAATAAATAAATCACAGTGCTTGCTGTAATACAGTAATATTGAGGCAGTATTCTCCTAATGACGCACGACAAAAAATGTGATGCTAGCCTATCTTGAGCATAATCGACGTCGATGAGCTAGTGTCAAGCTTTCATAAAAGTGCAAGGTCTTGGCAATTGTGTATCTCCAGGCGATTATTTAAGAGTTGTACTTTTTTACAGACTTTAAAGTATGAATCAACTTCACTTCTGAAATATGTCGTTGTTGTAAATCTGGATTTTTATACGCAACATCATCAACGAAGCACGATTGGTCGATGGCGTTTATTGGCTGTTCATTGGGTTTTGGTTTATCTTTTGTGTCAAGTGGGATATCAAGTCAGGTTCCAGGAAGAAAGTAATTAGATCCACTGAGATGCTACTTGCCTTAACACATGGAGCTCCTAGTAATTTTTCCAGTGAAGCACTGTTTCACGAGAGATAAATCTGTATTTTTATTACATGTTCACACTTGCCTGTAAGTGCACACTATTTATTCCTCAGTGTTACTGCTTTTAATCCACTTGTGGGGCTGGGTGCTCTAAATCGAACGCAATTTAAAGCCATATAATTATTGCATATTACTACACCATGGATGTCATTGAGTCGTCGACGACACGAAAGCACTAGCCAAATTCTATCAGAGCAATTATCATAGGCCAATCTGCGTCTGATAAGAAGAAATTGTTAATGAATCTGATAATGAATTGGCTGCATTGGGATAAGTTGCTTTTAGTGGTACCATCTGCAGATGATGAGCGATGCTACGATGTGCTTAAGATTTTGAATGAAAATGCAAAATTGTTGAGAGGAAAACGGGAATAATATTATTGATATTATCACCGACATCAACGATGCTCCTGGGGATGATCTCGATGAATGTATTAATAATCTTGTAGTATATGATGATGTGATACTGGATAAACAATCAAATACAACATGGATATTTTCCAGATAAAGACACAAAAACACAGATATTGTGTATGTTACTCAGTAATATGTACAAATACATAAAGTGATCAGAGACAAATGCAATCTTTTGGTTGTCTTTAATGATGTTGATACCTACACACTAAAAAACATCCATCAGGCTTGGTGTTCTGGAGACAAGAATATGATTAAGTTTAAAAACTACTTCTCAAAAGCACAAGCGATTCTTCATGGATTTATCGCGATAAATTTACACGATCCTTGGTCGCGATATCGCATAGGTCTCGATAAAATTTTAGTTGAGAGACCAGTTCATTTTTTTACTACACACGCAGATGACAGGAAACGACCAACAGTGAATATTCCTGGTCCGTGAATAACCCGGTCAGTGGTCTCGGTTTAATGCAATTCAGATAGAGGTATTTGCTTAGAGTTACTCATGCTTGCATATTCATAGAAAGTTTTATTTATAAAATAAAACTATCCTAAAATGTGGTCTGCTCACCCTCCCCTATTTTAGCAATGTTGACGCTTGTCTGTTCATTTTCCTAGGAAGCTTTATTTTTGCTAAACAACTCTCCTAAAAAGTGGTCTGTTCATCCAACCTGATGTTGTACAAGATAGGCTATACATGGCGGCTAGTATAAGTGGTGGAGTTATAATCCAGGCAAAAACCGGCCCACAAGATGGCAGTGATCCGTAACTGTGAGAAATTTAGACCACTCTGCCTCTCGGGGCCACATAATGTAATTGCCATTTTAAAATCGTCGTTACAATTATAGGACTAACAAACAGAAGTTTGTTCGTGGTACAAAAGTAATTTCTGTTCCTCACTTGCGGATTTTTATAGAATAAGCCGCTCTCATATGCCTTTAAAGGCAATTAACGAAGACATTAGCTTTAGTATCGGAGTGTTTAGTACATGTAACTCGTGACCAAAACCGTGCCGGTTCTAAATCTATCATCCGCTCCGTTCCTGTTGCCTACCGTTGTTAGTCCATGCATAAGGCACTTTACTCTACATGACTTGGCATTAAATAACGTGCTGCAGTGTCGCGAAGTACAAAGTCAATAAACTGCCCTAAAAAAAAAAAAAAACAATTACCTGCAAACTGACTGGAAAAAAACACCACTTGCTGGAAGAACCAACAACGAAGAAAGTTCACTAGTTTTATAGTCACCATTCGTGGTAGTAAAAAAAATCAATATAACTGTAGCAATTGCCATTTAAAATATTCACTACTAACTATAGCCAGGATACAAGTATTTACACCTATAATATACACTACTAAATACACACATGATACAAGTATTTCACACCTAAAATAATTAATACTAACTATACCCAAGGTACAAGAATTTTACATATAAAATAGACACTACCAACTATACCAAAGATACAAGTATTTTACACCTAAAATATACACTAATAACTATACCCAAGATACAAGTATTTTACACGTAAAATATACACTACTAACTATACCCAAGATACAAGTATTTTACACCTAAAATATTCACTACTAAATATACCCAAGATACAAGTATTTTACACCTATAATATTCACTACTAAATATACCCATGACACACGTAATTTACACCTAAAATATACACTGCTAAACATACCCATGAATAAAGTATTTTACACCTACAATATACACTACAAACTCTACCAATGATACAAGTATTTAACACCTAAAATATACACTACTAACTATATCCAAGTTACAAGTATTTTACACCTAAAATATACACTTTACTAACTATACCCAAGATACAAGTATTTTACACCTAAAATATACACTAAAAACTATACCAATGATACAAGTATTTTACACCTAAAATATACACTAGTAACTATACCCAAGTTACAAGTATTTTACCTAAAATATACACAACTATACCCAAGACACAGGTATTTTACACCTAAAATATACACTACAAACTATACCAATGATACAAGTATTTTACGTCTAAAATAAACACTACTAACTATACCCAAGATACAAGTATTTTACACCTAAAATTTACACTACTAACAATATCCATGATGCAAAATTTTTTACCTAAAGTACAAACTACTAACTATACCCAAGATAAAATTATTTTACACTTAAAATAATTACTATTAACTATACCCAAGATACAAGTATTTTACATCTAAAATATATACTACTAACTATACCCAAGATACAAGTATTTTACACCTAAAATATACACTACTAACTTTACTCAAGATACAAGTATTTTACACCTAAAATATACACTACTAACTATACCCAAGATACAAGTATTTTACACCTAAAATATACCCTACTAACTATACCCAAGATACAAGTATTTTACACCTAAAATATACACTACTAACTATACCCAAGATACAAGTATTTTACACCTAAAATATACATTACTAACTATACCCAAGATACAAGTATTTTACACCTAAAATAATTACTACTAACTATACCCAAGATACAAGTATTTTACACCTAAAATATACACTACTAACTATACCCAAGATACAAGTATTTTACACCTAAAATATACACTACTAACTATACCCAAGATACAAGTATTTTACACCTAAAATATAAACTACTAACTATACCCAAGATACAAGTATTTTACACCTAAAATATACACTACTAACTATACCCAAGATACAAGTATTTTACACCTAAAATATACACTACTAACTATACCCAAGATACAAGTATTTTACACCTAAAATATACACTACTAACTATACCCAAGATACAAGTATTTTACACCTAAAATATACACTACTAACTATACCCAAGATACAAGTATTTTACACCTAAAATATACACTACTATCAAGATATCAAATTTAAAAGAAAGAAACGATAACATTTAACATGAGTGAGGAAGTTGTTCTAATTTGGGTTTTCTCTTTTGGATATGGCGTCGCTGTCGCTTCTGGAGTTGATGTAGCATAGCCGGGCGGAGTGAAGTCTAATGGTGTTAGGAGTTACGGCGTTTAGTCTGTTCCATAGGTGATAATGACGAGGGTGACACCTTTATTCATCCACCTCTCTATTATGTTAGATAACTCTGCGTTGTTGTTTATTCTCCACCACTCTTATGTTAGATATTTTCAATTAGTTGTTATGTAAGAGTCTGCTTGCTCTGTTGGAAAATTGAGCTTGTTAGTAGTTATTTCTAACATAACATTCTTCTCGTGCCTGGTTACGAGAAGTAAGAAAGTTCGGCATTCTTAAGAATAAGGGTCACACCTACGTTGCATCTTTGTGGTTATAAGCTCGGCTGCGAAGAGCCGGGATCGCTGTAAGAAATAGACACAACGCTCACTGAAGCTTGAAGTCGGACTGAGACTCACCAGCCCACAGCCCTTTTTTATATCTTGGAAGCTGGCGGTCATCAGTATACCACGTTTTCATTCAAGGTCAGAAAGGTCTGTCTTATGAACTATACCTTTGTTCTAAAAGTCACGCGTGATAGTCAATGACAGCTTTAACCTTTTATCGAGTTTAGAGGGGAGGGGAGAGAAAGAGAGCATGCTTTTGACTGCCAAGGACGGTCTTTGCTCTCCATTAAGCTTACAAAGAGAGAGTGTGCATGCTCAGTAATTTTCCTAAGTGAATGACCTTTTAGATCATACATTGTCTATAACCTTTTAGTTGTAAGTGGTCATTCACGTTCTGGACTTTTAACCCAACTAATTTTGTTTATTGATTGAATTGTGAGGCAGTAACGTTGTTCGTTGCTTCTATCCGTATGCCGAATTATTGAACCAGCTTATTAATTTGATTAAAGCAGGCTTTTTCCATGACTAAATCAAGTTGAGGGAACAAGGACAGATTTTAATCTGAATTCATTTCGACGTTCTATTATGTTCAGGATATGAATTATTGATTGAGCCAGGCTTCTTTTACAATCCAAATCAATACTATAGTATTCTTTTTAAATTCGCAGGTTTTGTCTTTCAATAACTAGAGATTTCAATATATTCTACACAAGTTAAATGTTATCGTTTCTTTCTTTTAAATTTGATATCTTGATACTACTACCCAAGATACAAGTATTTTACATCTAAAATTTACACTACTAACTATACCCAAGATACAAGTATTTTACATCTAAAATTTACACTACTAACTATACCCAAGATACAAGTATTTTACACCTAAAATATACACTACTAACTATACCCAAGATACAAGTATTTTACAACTAAAATATACAATAATAACTATACCCAAGATACAAGTATTTTACATCTAAAATTTACACTACTAACTATACCCAAGATACAAGTATTTTACACCTAAAATATACACTACTAACTATACCCAAGATACAAGTATTTTACAACTAAAATATACAATAATAACTATACCCAAGATACAAGTATTTTACACCTAAAATATACACTAATAACTATACACAAGTTACAAGTATTTTACACCTAAAATACACACTACTAACTATACCAAAATTACAAGTATTTTACATCTAAAATTGACACTACTAACTATACCCAAGATACAAGTATTTTATACCTAAAATATACTCTACTAACTATACCCAAGATACAAGTATTTTACATTTAAAATTTACACTACGTATTTTACACCTAAAATATACACTACTAACTATACCCAAGATACAAGTGTTTTACACCTAAAATTTACACGACTAACTATACCCATGATACAAGCATTTTATACCTAAAGTATAAACTACTAACTATACCCAAGATACAATTATTTTACACTTACAATATAAACTACTAACGATACCCACGATACAAGTAATTTACGCCTAAAATATACACTACTAAATATACCCATGATTTATAAAAGATATAAAAATAATGACTGATGGACAAAATACAGCTCGTACAAATACATGAAAAGGAGAATAATTAGTTATTGATGATGATGGCAGTTATGATTATTATTATCGGCAGCATCTTTGTTAGTATCATCGTCACCATTATTCATATTATCTGCTGGATTTTAGTCGTGGAGTTGTTCTGATTGCAGTATTTTGCGGCAGGTAAATTGTTTTGTTCCTTAGTGTATCACGCGAAACACTAATTGGGCTGCGCACAATTCCCACAAACATCCCGCTAACCTCACTCACCGACCCTCACCTCCTCTTGCACTCCTGGCAGGCCGCAACGGCTGGTGATATTGGGTACATCCCATTTCAACCAAAACGATTCAGTCGGAAAGTTTCGGTTTACTATGATAACTTAGATTTCATTCATTTAGCAATTATAGTCGTATATGCACCCACGGTTGCTTGACGAATCTTAAAGCCTCATACGAGACCAGAGATCCCACCCGAATAGTGGGTCTCCTGTAAACCCCCCGCCCCGTGGTTAGCCATCGGCCCGGATCCACGTGGAGGCACTTGGCCCGGACTGAGCCTTAACTATTCGGACCAGACCTCAAGACCCTGACATTCAACACGGTTCACACAGAGAGAACACCACTCAACCCACTAGAAGGCCAAGAGGGCAGGTTGAACCATTCATTATATATGTAGTGTTGCGGCCCGCCAAGTCAATATAGACGGTTCGGCACTCCTGTTTGGGGCGTTTCAGCCGAATAAATTAACAAAAATCATGCAAAGGTTACGTATTGTGTGTATGTGTGTTTGCTTAATATACATGTTTAATTGTGTACGCATTTATGCTGCATAAAATAGAACACGAATGTGAGTAATAGGTGAATGCATGTGTTATGTTTTGATTTTAGATTGTACTCTTTGTTACTGTGTTCTATAGTCTAGTAACTCTGGTTTCTCTACCAGTAAAATAATGCTGATTTTCTTTTCATTTCTATTTAATGATCGGCATTCTCACAGAGAGAGAGAGAGAGAGAGAGAGAGAGAGAGAGAGAGAGAGAGAGAGAGAGAGAGAGAGAGAGAGAGAGAGAGAGAGAGAGAGAGAGACACTCACCAGACTAACAAACAAAAAATGGCCTCCTTTTGCGAAAATGTAACTCCGGTGTATTTTGCATGACTGATGTGCAGAGTTGTTTGTATGGGGTTCGACCTGCAAAGAGGAAGTCAGAATTATTAAGTCCACTGGCATAGCAACGTTGTGTTTATTACGATCAAACAATACTCAATACAGAAGGTCACAAATGAAAGGTGATACATTTAAGACACATAATGAAAATATAATTATTATACTCATTCAAAGCTTACTAACTTAAAACAATTCTTTGAGCCTGACGAAAATAATTGCATATTAATGAACACCAAAATATACTTAAAATATAGCAAACTATTCGATATTTCTAAATAATACTAAAATCACTTTGTCGTACGGACAAATTCTTAAATGTTGGTTCTTAGATACCGACATCTATTGCTTTGTAGCTTCAAATGCAAACTTGTTAACCTTAGCAAGACCTCATTAAGGCAGTCGATTTTTTGTGTAAGTTGGAGCAGTTGTCACTCAGGTGGAACAAATTTTCATGAACCCATATTTTTTCGAGATTTAAAGCATGAAAATCCAAACTTATTTTTGAAGTCTGATGTAGCGATGGTAAACACAGCGTTCAACTCACAATTTGTAAAGTTCACTGGAACCTTAGTTACCTCAGTTTCACAAACTGCACTTTCAAAATCTACGAAGCTCAATAGCTTCTTCATATCGCAGCATGACACAGATCTTTAGAACAAATTAAATTTCAAGAAGGCGAATGCGACAAAATGTTGTACATTCCTCCATGTGATATACTCGAATCAACACACTATGACCGCTAAATGTAATTGTTGCCTTCCTTATTTATTTGCCCCCAATAATCTAAATATTTCATTTATTCGTATGTAAACTATATATACAAGTAAGAGAACAAAGCCTGATCATTCATACGCTTTGCATCACAAAATATGTTCAGTTTAAAGGGTCTGAGGTACTCTGGTAAAGTTGATCTGGTTCTCCGACTAATCCCACTGAAACTAATATATATTCCGGATCCGAATGAAAAATGAACGAGCCAGTATCAGACTTCACCCCAAAACAAGCGAATGCCCTTAATTAGTGCCGTTAATTCCGTACTCCCGTATTCTATGCGTCATTGCCGTAGGAATTGCGGAATATAGTTAGGGTTGGCAAGCATGCATTGGTAGTTCGTTCCTAATTCATTAACTATTGACCATGAAATTGGCAGCATGTCTTTTTAACAATAATGCAAGACTATAATTACCATACATTGATTTCATGGTAAGTTGAAATAATTATTAAACAGTATATATCACATTTAATATTATATAATAAAAATACAGCATGTTATAGGAGAAAACTGAATTAATTGTGCACAATGCCTGTAGACAACAATTAAATGAGTCTACGTAATAATAAAAGGTTGAACAAGTATAATACGATATATTTTCTTACGTGGACCAATTCTGAACCATAGTGGCGTTTCAACTCTTAATCACCTCTCGGCGCTGTGTGATTATGTATGTATGTATGTATGTATGTATGTATGTATGTATGTATGTATGTATGTATGTATGTATGTATGTATGTATGTATGTATGTATGTATGTATGTATGTATGTATGTATGTATGTATATATGTATGTATGTATGTATGTATGTATGTATGTATGTATGTATGTATGTATGTGTGTGTGTGTGGTTTGGAGTCATGGAATGTGCGTATGTGCCTCATAAATGGCAGTGTTATATACGCACTCCACTCCCACAATTGAATAGATCGCAGATAGATATGTCGCCACTAGATTTCAGAACCCACGACCTTCCTTACACTAGTACATGTTCTCACCTTACGTATGGTGTGGATGCAGTTGCTGATATATGCAATTTTCCTGAATTCAGACGTTGCTCATCAAGAGTGAGAAACAGAAGTATACCCCAATATTTGTTTCTGCAGTGTAACGTGCTGATTTTTTTAAAACATTCTGTTTTTATGGAGAATTATAAAAATTGAGTCTTACCAATAAAAATTGATTATAAAAAAGAATTCATACAAAATTAATCGCAACATTTATTGTGCAGAAGTGAAGAAAATAATTAATACTGAGGAGCAAGAATAAATGCATTTTATGGGAACGTCTAAAACAACAACATTCCAAGTTAAAGAAGAAATATATATCACTGTGTTAATAACAAGGCAGTTTAAAGCTTTAACGATGAGAATATGGTAGAAGTAGCAATTGACTGAAGTCCATGGTGGGAAACAGGTAGATAATATCTTTAGATCACTCACATATACAATTTTATTGCTACGGAGAATAACAAAGACACAGGACTACAAAAGTTTTTAATAAAGTGCTTACATACTTCCATCATTCGGGCTTCTGTTTAACAATATGTGGAAATTGTATTAGTTTCAGTCACGAAGAACTTAGATATGTTATGAAAGAAAAAAATCGTTCTGTAGGTGTTGTTGTCTTATATCATAACCTTCTTCTCATTTACTGCTATGAAAAGGAATTTTTCTCTGCTTTAAAAGATGTATTGACTTGATCAGAGAGGATGAGAGAGAAGAGCTTTCCGCTATCTTAACGATAAGGTGTCAGGGTAATGTTGCATCTTTTGGGGACGCTCTGGCATGCGAAAGGTAGCGGGAATCGCTGTAAAATATAGACAGGCCCTCTCCCTCCCTCCCTCCCTCCCTCCCTCCCTCCCTCTCTCTCTCTCTCTCTCTCTCTCTCTCTCTCTCTCTCTCTCTCTCTCTCTCTCTCTCTCTCTCTCTCTCTCTCTCTCTCTCTCTATGTGAGATCTGGAACAGACGAATTTCTTTTATTGATATAGATAGATATATCAAACTACATTTTGGAGAATAATTTATAAAACCTTCATATTAAAAAATACACACAATACATATCGAATACTTTTGGTACAAGGTGACAAATTAATCCCGATGTTATGTAAGGAAATTTTCGTTTCTATAATTGTTGTAATTGTTATTTCTTAACATAACCTTCTTCTTACTTCTTGCTTATGAGAAGGAATCTTCGGCTCTGGATCGGAGAGGAAGAGAGAAAGGAATGATCCCTTTAAGAGTAAGGTGGCGCTTAACAGTTGTACATCTTTGGGGAATTTCCGGTAGCAAGAGGTAGCGGGAATCGCTGTAAATATGAACACAGATTTCTGACTTGGGGCTTTGATTAACCTGTGTATATATATATATATATATATATATATATATATATATATATATATATATATATATATATATATATATATATATATATATATATATATATATATATATATGTATATATATATATATATGTATATATATATATATATATATATATATATATATATATATATATATATATATATATATATATATATATATATATATATATATATATATATATAAATGAAACTATATTCTAAAGATACACTTATTCATACAATACATATTACAATACATATGAATAATTTCTCTGTGATCTACTGCTTTATATGCTTGTAAAAATTCTCTGCATTTCAGAATGTGATACAAGTGATTAAAATATTGCCCGAAAGCAAAAAGCCTAAAATTGAATAGTTACGACTGATGTTATAGTCATTTCAAGGAATATTTTTTGTTTCATATAATTTAGAATAATAACCTGCAAACGATCACTGGACATTATACTGTATTATTTAAAGAATACTATGAAACTAGCGAATTCATACAAATGAACATAGAAACAATAAAATATTTCATTAAATTATAGTAGTACATAAAAAGAGAAAAAATACAAGTTACTACAAAAATCTTTAAAGTAAGTAATAGGAAATTCTTACCTGTAAATATGAACACAGATTTCTGACTTGTGGCTTTAATTAACCGAAGTTTTTAGATAGGCTCGGCCTTATATATTCCAAAATGACGTAAAACAACTACGTGCCCCAAATCAGAATGCATTATTGTAAAGATTCCGAAATGGCGTGGAATGACTACGTGGTCCAATCAGAAAGGTAAAGAGGCTGTCGCTTTTGTTCAATAACATACGTGTTCAAATCCGAATGTCCATTTTAAATTATTTATTATAAAGAGGTTATTGCTTTTGTTCAACTCTTCACATGGATTATGGATAATTTGGCAAATCGTCTTTTGTTCCATTCGCAATATCGATTACCACTCGTAACATGGAATAATACTTGATTTGTTCGGCTAATTAATTTTGTTACAGTGAAGAAAGCGATTAATTCGTTTATTGTTATAAATTCTGAATCTGGCGATTTAGTATTACATTTGTGAAAAGGCGGCTTCTAAGGAAAGTCAGTTTTTATGTCATCCAAACTATGAAATTGAACAAGGTTATCTAATCTCAATTTGGAAGGAACAATGATTCGTTCAGTTGAAAAGAAGCCAGCGATTCGTTTATGGTTGTGAATTCTGAATCAGGCGATTAAATTTTGTGAAAGGCGGCTTCTAAGGTAAGTCAGTCTTTAGGTCATTCAAGCCATTGAATTGAGCCAAGCTATTCAATTTGTAACTAATTCCAATTTGTAAGGAACAACGTAGTCCTATATACTTTTTAATTTCTCTACCTAAATGTTATATCTTAACACCGATACATCTTAAAGGAAATTACTTCCAATATCATTCACTGTAAAATCTATTTCAAAGAAAAGTAGTTTTAACATAGTTTAGAGCGAATTTCGATGTTATTATTTTTATTCAAAATTGATATCTTAATAGATAAATTGACATCTTAATAGATAAATAAATAACAAACCAATTTATAATTAACTGCGATTATAGGTTTCATTATTTTGTAGTTTATCGTGGTATAGGCTCTGAATATGTATGAATGTATGGTTATTTATTGAGGTAAGTATATATATATATATATATATATATATATATATATATATATATATATATATAGAGAGAGAGAGAGAGAGAGAGAGAGAGAGAGAGAGAGAGAGAGAGAGAGAGAGAGAGAGAGAGAGAGAGAGAGAGAGAGAGAGAGAGAGAGATACACCAGACTGAACGGAAAGTGCTAACCCTGAATTTTATAAGGTCATTGTTCAAATTTAAGAACAGATATCCAACTGGAAAAAAATTAAATTAAAACAAATGCTTTAAAATCTTGAATTATTATTGGACGTCAATCAGTAAAGTATTAGGTGAAACAAGTCGATGGAATAAAATTCCATAGGAAGAAAAAATGTATAAAGTGTCAAAATAACGAGCTGTGTGACCAAATCCGTTACCTCAATAAATCACGTATTATCTCTCCTTTTTGTCCTTTCTATTTTCATTAACATCGTGAATGTTTCTCATATAACTGTACTGGACTCCTTATGCTTTTGACGTAGCACTCGCGCTCATGATAGGGAATTAGAAAATAGAGCTTGCGGTTCTTTTATATATTTCATTCAACGCAATGCCTTCAGGTTTTACATGCCGACTCACCCATGCGCTATTCAAGCAATCATGACTTTATATTCTATATGGCCGTTCGACCTTGTACGTCCCGTCACCGATTTCTCAAATACTCGTCTAGCGGGACAACGAAGCCTCTAGCGAGACAACGTAGCCATCAATGGACTAGTTTTTATCCATGTTCTATGAAGCACGAACTTCGGATGAAATCAACTATGTATACTTTGTTATTGTTGATATGGGGCTTAGCGCCATTTTTCAGCACAAGATAGGCTGTACATTACGACCAGTAATAATGATGGAGGAAGAAACCGGGAATTTCGCGGTAAAGAACCACTTACCCACGAGAAGCTACTGACAAGCTTTCTCACCTATCGACATTCGCCGAATCTTAGAATCAAACCCACGCAGACAACGGTAAGATGGCAGTGATCCATAACGGAAAGCGCTTTAAACCACTCGGCCTCTCGGCTGCTAAGATGTACACGGTCAACTGGTTTTGCACAAGCACGCACTTAGAGGATTATTATTGTATGCCTGGCACATTAATTAAGTATGCGGAGAACGGAATGTCCCCGTTCAAACCTATTACGGCAAGCACGGCATGCACGTGTTGGAGCAGTAAAGAGAAAGCCGGCCGGAGAACCAGATCGAAAACTGAAACTATCTGAAAGGCCATTGGTGTACTAGCGGTGTGTGTGTGTGTGTGTGTGTGTGTGTGTGTGTGTGCGTGTATGTTTGTGTGTGTGTCTTTGTGAGTTTGATTTTTAACGTAGCTTTAACAATTTTTTTCAGAATATCGCTACGATGTCTGCGATGTGGCAGTTTATAGCGAGGGCATGTAGCATGATCTCCTGACACCAGACCGACCAGTCCTAACACTAACATCTTAATGCTGAATGCCATACGAGACAGCTATTAGTATAATTTTTGTAAGTCTTTGGTATGACTCGGCCGTGGATCGAACCCATATCTGAGGCGAACTATCTAACCACTAGACCACTGGAGCGGTATTACTAAATTTTGAAAAATCAGGGCGATGAATAATAGCCAGTAATATTGTTGTTATTGTAGGGATTAACGCCATTTTTCAGCACATGATAGGCAATACATGGCGGCCAGTAATAATGGTGGAGGAAGAAACCTGGAAAACCCAGGGAAGAACCACCGACTCACGAGAAGCTACTGGCAGGCTTTCTCACTTACCCACGCTAGCCGAGTCTGGACTCGAACAGCAATGTGTTAACCACATATCAAAAAATTATTATGATGATGATGATGTTAAATTATGTTGGTATTAGTACAGTTGTACGTGTACCACTGGTTTATTTCTGCTCATCAGGATGATAAATATTTTCCAGACAGACCGACTGAAAGATTATATTTACCTATGCACTCGGTGCTTCGTGACTGGTTATAGTCCAGGGCTGGACCCATGGCCGGGCTCTTGGCCCCCGGCTGGGCCATATTGGAGGGATGAGTATGGTGCCATCACAACCCCTTGTTTGCTTTCCTTGTCCCGACTGCGAGAAAATGCGGAATTAAACACATGAAAAGACAGAGAAAGGCACCACCGCGGACCCCAGAGATAACCCTCAAAGCGATAACAAACCCGTGACCCCGCGTTCCGCATCCGACAAACAACAAGGATGGATAATGTGGCCAAATTGTGTCCATTTTTTTTTTGGTGGACAACATACTAATGATGTGTAAGCCATTTGTATAATTGTCCAAGTATTTGAAGTTATGAAATTTTCATGGTTGGGGTTGTTTGAATTTTGTGTACTTGGCGTACTTGTGTGCTTTTACTATTGTTATACTTTTGCGGATAACTGTTATGATTTAATAACACAGGGTGTGCATAGAATGTAGCATACAATAGAGTATTAATGTATAGGCTTCCATCCATTTGATGAAACAGCCTCTTATCACAACAAAGAAGTATTTTCCATGATTTGATACTGGAAAGTGTTCCAAAATGTCTAAGACGATTCGTTCCATTGGTGTAGCAACTGTATACATTGTCATGGGAGCTCTGTTAACTTTATATGGCCTCATCCGTGCTGAACACTGGTCAAACCTACCACACCAATCCTTAGCATTTACTCCAAGACCAGGCCGGTTGAATCGCTTCCATATTCTCGAAAGAGTCTTAATAAAACAAGCATTAAGTGTCTGCATATTGTGTGTTTAACAAATACGAGTGAATTAACGTTAACTATGAGGTTGCGTTAGGTATCCAGTGAAATATCAACTGCTTGATTTCATTAATGTTTGATCCAGTACCAATTACCATTCGTCAGGTCAGTCCATTCATTTCATTTAGAACAACTATTAAATCAAAAAAGTTTTATTTCATCAAAGTACACAATCATGTGTATAACGTCATAATCATCACTGGGACATTTGTTTGCTCAATGTAATTCTTTATGTTCTACTGTGCGTCTATTTTTTTTGGATTTTTGCTAATCATGAAAACATGCTTTATGTTAAATAATTATGTGCTGAACAGTAATGCTGCTTATGTTACCCGTCCGTAATTAAAATACAGGTATAACAACACCATTTGCGCATGATAAGCTAATTATACGTAAGCCGTGCTTTGGTCAGTACAGAACAGTTATTTCTCTCTTGAATGAGGAAAATAATTTTGGCAAGTCGCACTTTTGACGATTACTGAGTTATTCCATATACCCATTAATATTATCGTCATTATTCAAACGACATTGTAAACCCAACACCATATAATCCAATGAAAACACTATTTAAACAACACACTTCATCTCTAATAAATCTGTGGGCCGAAACGTCCCAACCGAATAGTCCCAATTCGCAGCAAGGGACCAAATCTTTCCTGGCAAAATTGGTTTTGGTTCTAAAAAAAACTCGGCCGACGTCATAACATCTTTACCGTCCTCCCCCCATCACCTGCTTTGCCAGGTATAAATAAACGATAGGATATCGGCAGAATACAGAAGAATGATAAAATGGAAGTCATGAATGAGTTAACAAGGGGAAAAAGAAAATAAGAAAAGTGAGCTAATAATAATATTTGTAAATAAATTATGGTGGAAATTAACATGTAGTTAAACTAAAATTAAATGTCAACTTAAGATTAAAAAGTGTTGTAAATTTTGCATCTTACCTCCATGTGTTTCTAATACAGCTCCAACATATCTCCACCAAATGCTATAACAGAGATTCACTATCGTCCGTTTACTTCTAGTTAGAGCTTACACTGGAACAATTAAAAATTCCACGGCGAGTTGCTAGGCTACAAGATGAATAGATGCCTCTAAACAGCGAATCGATCATTATGGATTCTATGAGGCGCCGTAGCGGACAAAAGCTGATCCAATTAGAACGTTGCCGTTGAAAGTTTAATTTGTTCAAAATACCAATTTCACGTTTTGTATCAAGGACGCTTGTCCTTAAAGTTCCTAATTTCTAGGTCAAGATTTTAGATTCTATCTGTTGAAAATTATATATTATGTGTCGAGTTTTTGGATTGTGTTGTTGAATTACACGGCATAGTTTGAAATTTCACTGTCATACGTATAGAATTCCTTATTTACATATCGGTTCAAATAGTTCATTTTGAAAGGTCCAATTCATATGATGAGTAATTTGACTTCATTGTTGAATTAAACAGCGCTGGTTGAAAATTCGATGTCCAATGTCAAGTTTTTCGACTGTACCTTTTGAATTGCATATCGGTTGTTTAAATTTTAATGTCATATGTCGAGAGTTTTCAATTTAACATGCTGAATCACATTGATTGTCCTGAAAATTCAATTTCATATTTTTAATTTTTATATTATATGTGTTGAATTACACAGCGGTGGTTGTACATTTTATTGTGCTTGTCAGAATTTTTATTTTTATATGGTGAAATGATGTGTTGGTGTAAGTAACATTACACAATGTCCACTTTAACAATTCAAAATAATATCTAGTACTAAGATAATCATTTGTTTATTCATTTCGGAGGCTCCATTATATTTCATGCATTTACGGTTTGAAAGAGGGGCCCCGAGTGGCCTAGTGGTCTAAAGCGCTGTCCGTTACGGATCACTGCCATCTCACCTGTCTGCGTGGGTTCAAGTATAGGATTCGGCGAATGTGGATATGTGAGAAAGCTTGCCAGTAGCATCTCGTGGGTCGGTGGTTCTTTCCGGTGATTTCCCGGTTTCTTCCTCCACCATTAATATTGGCCGCCATGAATAGCCTATCGTGTGCTGAAAAATGGCGTCAAGCCCAAAAACAACAACGGTTTGAAAGTTACCATTCACTGGTAAAGAACTGTTATGAATTTCTTCGCAAGAGGTCGCTCTCGTGAACGGACCGTGTTTTGTTTTAAACAAGATTGATGTTAAATTCACGTTGATGTTAAATTCAGCGGATGAAATCTAACCAATAGCCATGTGAAATGGAATTTTCATTATAAATAGTTACATACAACAAGCGAATCGAAATATACTGTACAACATCGACATAGGAAATTGAACTTTAAAACCATAACTGCATAATTCCACATATAAAATCTAAATTCTCGAAAAAAAATGGAACTTTAAGGGTATGCAATTTGATCCAACACGAGATATTGGATTTTTCGACATACGACAGCGAAATTTCAACTGTAATTTTCTCATTGGACCAGCTTTTGTCCGCTACGGCGTATCGTAGGATTTATCAGTTTGCGTGAGCTCACCTATCAGCCCGAAGCCTCTATACCCTAGCATTATTTTGTGTAATTTCCTAAGCCAAGTCCGTTAAATATACGAATCTCTTACTTTCCTCGAGCCATATTTACATGCCTGGTTTTGAGCAGGTCACATTTCCCCAAGCGAAATGTACATGGCTGGTGTGGAGCACGTGAAAATGATACGTACATGGCTGGATTTGAGTACGTGGCAATTTCACCAAACGTTAATGTACATCCTTGGTTTTGAACACGTGAAAGCGATATGTACATGGCTGGTTTTGAGCACGTGGCAATATTACAAAACGTTGATACTGATGAAACTCCAGGTTAGGATATAACCTGTTGTTGTATAGTATATTAAACGTGGTTAAATACAAAATTGATATTGTGGACCTAACGAGTAACTAATACGTCATTGCTTAAAATAAGTTGACCTTCTTTTGGCTACAAAGGTTAGTAAAAGGACTACCGTATCCTCTTTACTCCCGCTCTCCCCTATGCTGTTCAATCTGATAAACACACACATACACACGTCGTGTGCATAAACGATACTGCACAATATAATAACATGTCTGTATTTTTGTACAAAATTCGTATGAATATAAAAGCATTTAATTTTTAGTGTCCTAAGAACAAGGTTGACAGATTATGTAACTAAATATTTATATTAAACTGATTATATCGACATATTTCGTTAATTACTGACTCCAGGCAGCAAACTAGTACATGTAATACATTTTGACACGATTACAATGTGGGAGACCAGAAAATATATACAATATTCATAAAGTTTTTCATTTTGAACAGGTCAGAAGAATTATAATTTTATTTTACAGATCTTTATATAGCAATTACTAAAATACTCAATTTTGATGATATTAAATACAGATTTCCATTTTTGTTCCATTCTCAGCCCTTCTTGGAAGCTTTTCACAACTAAAGAGAACAGTTATTTGATTTGCAGAATAATGGAGTGAACCAATTTCCCGTATCAACTAATCATAAATAATGTACTCAAGAATGATTCAATAATGGTCTTATTTTATGAGTGTCATATTTTTAAAAACAAATGAAGAAAAAATGATTGTAATGAGTATTTCAGGTTGAACATTGTTTAATTTAAAAAAAAGTATTTCAAAAGTTTATTTAATGATAAATACAGAATGTTTACAGTTCAAGAGAAGACTGTCTTACTGTGCACACGGAACTATGAAGAAGAACACTATGGCTAGATAATGATTTTTGAGGTGGGTGGGTGGGCAACAGACAAGTGCCTTTCCCCTCTCTTAGCCCAAAAAAAAGGTTTTTTTATGTATTTATGTGTCCCCCTCCGATGTGTTGCAAATGTTTTATTTATAAAAGAATTTTGAAAAACCCAGATTTTGAATTAAGTGTTTTTTCCCTTCCCTTTTGTTATCTAAAAGGTGTACATTCTCCAATTACATTCATCAGATCAGAAAGGTTCATCCATTTTTTGTTACCAGTGACCCTTGCCAGTGGTCGCCTAAGTCCTGCGAGTGTTTTATGTGTATTGCTATATATATATATATATATATATATATATATATATATATATATATATATATATATATATATATATAGTTTAATACAAACAATACTATCATACAGGTTAGATAAATTAAATTCGTACTCTACCGAGTTTCGAACCCAGGTCCGCGAGTAAATGGCACCCATCGCCTTGCCTGCACGCACCAACCCATATACCGTCACGACTAAGCACGCATCACCAAAAAATGATGGCACTGAATCGGTGTTATATAAGCTCGTGCGTAGCAGACACACTCGCATGACGACCTAGTAATTAATTCTCATATATATGTACACAGTCGTTCCAGATTCCTATGAAAGAAATCAAGGTATATAGGATTTTTGTATTACAAATAATTATAAATATATACCAGACAGAACAGACTGTGCTATCCCTGGATTCTGTAGTAGAATCTTGATAATAGTGGGCAGAAATAATAGTTTAATACAAACAATACTATCATACAGGTTAGATAAATTAAATTCGTACTCTACCGAGTTTCGAACCCAGGTCCGCGAGTAAATGGCACCCATCGCCTTGCCTGCACGCACCAACCCATATACCGTCACGACTAAGCACGCATCACCAAAAAATGATGGCACTGAATCGGTGTTATATAAGCTCGTGCGTAGCAGACACACTCGCATGACGACCTAGTAATTAATTCTCATATATATGTACACAGTCGTTCCAGATTCCTATGAAAGAAATCAAGGTATATAGGATTTTTGTATTACAAATAATTATAA